>JAREIS010000298.1:130000-706243 GCA_030060385.1 Muscicapa striata striata | reverse complement strand
TTCTTCAAAATAGCAAATCTAAAATTAGGCTTTTAAGCTCGCATACACGGGGTTTTCAAAAATAGTTGTGTGATTTAAGACTCTCGTGAGGCTCAAAATGCATTCCCTAATTAAGAAGCATAATTTGCTTCGCTCTCATGACTTGCTGAAGTTATTAGAAAAGTGTTACCAGACAGATGTGACATGGGAAGTGTTTATCAACTGCCTTTTTTTAAGGATATTTGATTATTCACTGTCTTTCCTGGGCAAGCATGAAACTGAGCAGTAAAACAATCTATCTCAAAGCTGAAATGTTATTAATTAGTACAAATCTAATGGAACAGGTACAAGAAGACACAGGTACAGAAAGAAACAGGTACAAAGAAAAATTTTAAGGTATGATTAGAAATGTAGCACTATGTATGTTTATTAAAATTGATTTTTTTAAAATTATATTTACAGGCATGCAAGTTCTACCAAAATCTGGTTCTACCATGTCACAGAATCACAGAATGAGTGGAAGAACATTTTGTTAAATTTTTTTCCATCGTCCCAGGTGTATTTTCTCTGTACTGATCCAAGATTAAGTCAGCCTAAATAAAATTCTACCCATTATCAAACCAAGATTCAACATAACACTTTTTTTTTTTTTTTTTTTTTTTTTTCTTTTTTTCTTTGTGCTTGCAGGTTATCATAAAAACTATTTCCAAATATCTTCAGAGGATGGAACAAGTTCAGTGCTGATCACATCTCTGTTGTAGAGGTGCTGTGAGCACTCCCTGTGATGCAGGAAATCTGCTTCTCCAGCATGGGATGCTGACATGGCAGGTGTGGATTCCAAATCTCACCTGCCCCTGAGGAGCTGCAGAAATGCTCCATGCTGGGACCACCCAGCTGGGATCCAGCTCCTTCATGACACATCCAATCTGTGCTGATGGAAGAATCAGGTCTAATTTAAGACACACAACGAGGGGGAACAGAAAATAGGCTGGAGGGAACGTACAGAATGTCTTTGTTGGCTTCTAAGTGGGTTTATTATGGGAAATCTTTCCCTTGATGGAAACAGGAAAATTTGCAGGCTTTGCATTCACCAGGACCTCCCCAGAACAGAAATGTTTGCATTCTAGTAGAAAACATAAACAGTGAGTGATTTGTGGGACTGGTGGGCTCAGTTCTTTCCTGTTGTCACATTGAATTATCCTCAAAGGATCTACCTTTGGCTTACACCTCAAAGGTACCACAGGCTTCTCAGTGTATTTGCACAATGAAAAAGAACTTTTTTCCCCTCATACATGTCATCCTTTTTCTTTAATCTACACATCTAACATTTCCCTGCTTCCCAGTGGAATGCAGAAATTTCCTTCTAATCCCACTTTAAAAAACTGACCAGCTGGGGAAGTCTTCAAGTTTGAAAATTGCATCTTAAAACCAAAGTGTTACTACAGAACAGCTTCTCAGTAGTTTATCCTTGACAGGACTTTTTTCACAGGGGAAATTCCTGAATGTTTCCATGACAGTCTCAAACAAGAGTTTTCTGCCTTGGTCTGTGGCTGAGCCTGGCTGGCTTCTATAAAAGGGTGCCATCTACCTCAACTGGTCCAAAGAAAATCCAGCATTTTCTCCAAAGTCAACAGAAAACCAGCCACTGCCAGAAGTCAACTCATCCTCCACATGGACATAAGAAATTTAAATCCACTCTGCATCTTTCCATGGACAGAACAACCAGGACACATTAAATTAAAAATATTTAAATAAAATGTTGTCATGGAATCATAGAAAGGTTTGGGTTGGAAGGAACCTTAAAAATCATCTTCTTCTAACCCCTGCCATGGCAGGGACACCTCCCACTGTCCCAGGCTGCTCCAGCCCCAATGTCCAACCTGGCCTGGGCATTCCAGGGATCCAGGGGCAGCCACAGCTGCTCTGGGCACCCTGTGCCATTACCTCAGTTGCTATGGTGATGAAATCATCACTTTTATTATCATTACTTATTCCCATTCATACCTAGAAACTTCATTTCCAAGAAGTAACTTTGTCCAAGGATTTTCAAGAAACAGTGCTTATCCTGGAACCCTCCAAATCCAAACACTGACAAAAAGGAAATAAAAGAATTGGCTGCAGCCACCCATGCTCACAAGCAGTGTCTTCATCATGGGTTTCACTGAGGTCTCTTGGGAAGTTAGAAATGCTCTAAGTGGAAGTGACTGAGCTAAAATTTGTCCCCATTTTCCCAAATTCACCATCAGAGCCCCACCTGAGAGTTTCAGCTGCAGAGGGGCCCCATTTCTGCCCCTCCCTGCCACCTCTGGGACCACCTGCCCCTTGTACAGCCCAGTCTGAGGTCAAACCATGACAGATTGTTTAAGAAATGACTGAACAAACAGCACATATCCTGAGAAATTCTTCACCCATGGCAGGATTTAATAGAGTTGACATGATAAAATAATTGATCACCGTTGGGAGAGGGCAATAATGTAATACAGAGATAAGCATATCTTTCACATGAGCATTTTTAATTTAGTGGCTTAATTTAATATTTTAGGAAACTAATTTAATATTCTTTGCTTCTGTTTTGTGGATCCATCATCATGTTTTCATCATTCTGTTTGATTTTCCATTTTCCATTCATTTCTGTCAGAGTAGCACTGCTCCACGACTTCAGTAATCTAATCTGCTTGATTCTTTTTCCTTGTTGATTTACAATTTCAACTTAAAATTTGTTTTGTTCTTTAATAATTTAATCTGGTAAGTGATTTATGGTACTGCAGACAGATCTCTGTAACAGGAGGCAACAACATTCCTCTCTTCTCAGAGAGCACCTTTCAACCCTCTCAGAAACAGGAAAATTAATAAACTGAGGTTAATTTGTTTATTCTGAAATGAGCCCTGTGAATATCCCTGACTCCTGCAAGGATTATAGAAGTGCTTCACCATGGATTTCAGTCACAAGTCTTCAGCATCATCCTGTACAATCATTCCCTTACTCTAGGCTTTGCCTAATGTGATTCACTCACAAAATAATCTCTCACAAGCATAACAGAATCCCTGTGTCAGCTGATGTCAAATAAATACAATGAAAATTAATGTATTGGACATCTAAAAATTGAGGTTATTTGGTAAAGATGCTGTTACAGAGCAAGGAGGAAATGGGGAAGAGTAAAGTTTTGATTTGCCACTAATAAAATCAACTTGGCCATTGTGAGAAAACCCAATTACCTGAGTTAGTTCATATTTACCTCCATGGGATTCTGCAGCAAGCTATAAATTGTTGTAATGACTGAATGCATCAGTCTTGCTGAGGCTCAGGATTCAGGGAATGTAATGTCAGAACACAGCAGGAAAAGGAGCCCTTTCCACAAGAGTTTGACAAGGGCAGGGAGGTAAAGCTGCAAGACTTTACTGTAATTTTCATTTCCCCCACTTGCAGACAACAGAGGGGAATTTTGCTTGCAGGTCAGGGCAAAGTCATTGAATTAAAACCAGTTGATCCCTTGGAAAGGTTGTGCAGGACATTTTGAGAGGTGGTGTTCCACTGTCAGAAGACTGAATGACAACACAGAGGTGTCTAAACACCAAGAAACAATGATCTCAGTGAGGTGACTTAGTGGTAGCTGAGATAATTTAAAAATTAAATTAAAACCTGCATGAAAACCTTCAGATGTCACAAAGTTCTACATCACAACAGTAACATCTGAAGAGCTTTCACTTTTTTTTTTATGCCATAAGAAACTCCATGCCCAGAAAAAGTCAGTATTTTTACTCTACTGCCAGTGGTTTATATTGCAACCCCATGAGTTTTTCCTTGGCATCTCCCCTCCCTCCTCAGAGCTGCTTCCAGTCCAAGCATGGATCTTGAGTGCTGCTCTTTCACTACTTTCAGTTCTTCCACAGTATTTTAATTTGGTTTCATCATTGGACAACAGGTTCTAGGTTCTGGATTCAACTGAGAGCATGTTCCTCCTCTCCCCAAAGGAGCACAGACAGAGCAGCCCCCAGGTGCCTGAAATTCCAGTTCCAGGAAAGATCCTGCTCAGCTGGAACATGGATATGCAATTGCAAAAGGATTCCTTGTGCTAATATCTGTGTTTAAGTCCCAAGCACATGGGGTGAAGATTAAATTGAAGAAAAGATTATTGAAGGTTTCACTGGAGTGAAAATCACATGTTTTTTCCTTGAGTCTCTTACAGAATACAAATTATTTCAGTGAAGGTCTCCTCTCTCCTTCAAAAATCTCCACCTAAAGCACGTGGCTTTGTGAAAAAGTTTCATCCAAGTGGAATTCAAGTTCAATATGAAGATTAGAATTAAATACAGGCTCTTATGTGGGAAGTATTAAACAACCTGAATAACAGGGAATGGTTCCTCCTCCACTAATAACACCAATTTACTTCCTTGCAGTTGCAGGAGGAGTACACTATCCTCAGCCAGGTAGATCAAGCTTTTATCAACACCAAATTCCTTATTTTTATTCATATTAAGGAACAGCTGAGAAACAATTGTGAATGTTCTGTTTGCTCGTGAAAAAGAAAGCTCTGTGTCCATAAATCCCTGGCCATATTTGTGGACTAGTATTGTTCTAGGTACTTGGGTCCAAAAATTAATTTTAACATTTCCTACTGCATCTGCATAGGACAATCAAGTGTTGATTTATAAAGTGTTGACCTAAAAGAAGAGGTTTGGGACTTATCATTCAATGTATGTTAAATTTTTTTTTTTTTTTTATTTCCTATATTTAGGCACTTTCTGAAGTGTAGAAAACATCATTTGTAACACAAATGTTCTCAGAAGTAACAGCACCTTTTATGAACTCTGTGAGGTTAAATTGCAACACAAATTAGCTAATGAAGAACTTAATTAGTAATTCTTTAAACTCAAACACTTAACAGGGAAAAAAAAGGAATAAAAATGACAGTTACCTACACCTGTGAAAAAAACCCTCAATGCTGTATAAATAAATGCAAAAAACCCAATCACTGTAGAAAAGCAAGAGTTTTTATTTCTTAAAATGCAAACTGCAAATCCCCAAAGCTCTACACAGTTTAATAAAAGGTAAAAACACCAATGTTATAAAGTGCAAGCAGAACATAATTCTGCAGAAATATGATGTTTATTCACAGCCCAAGAGTTGTATTTGTACAGATTCTCAACACTTGGCAGCCAACACGACCTCAGTTGTGACCTGTTCATCCAAGGCATCATTAGAGACAAAAATACCTTTTAATAATCATGTCCCTCTCTTTGGGAATACAATTCACTAAATGAAAACCAGTGCCCAACAGTCCTTCAAATCAGAGTTTGGAAATACCTTTGTGGAGTAAAGTAAATCACTCAGCACATAAAGAAATCTATTTACATTTCAGAGAAATGAAGGAAGTGTAAAATAAGTGTTCTGACCCTGGTCTCCACCCATGCAAACCAATGTGGTGTTTGAACAGCCTCTTGAATCTGAGGAGTTTAAAGGTTTTATTGTGGTTTGGCTGCTGTCCTTTGAGGGGAATTCTAAACAACTCCCTCCTTTACCTCTCCAGCACAAGAACAACTCCCATTCAGCCTCTCTTGGCACCCCAAGCAGAACATCATCAATGATTTTGAAGACTCCATCCCTGCTCTCCCAGCAGTGAAAATCAAGGACAGGGGATCTGTGCAGCCATGAGCAGTGGTCTCAGCCCAGCAGCAGCTCAGTTCCCATCCCAGTCTCCATTAGTGTCACCCCTCTGTTTTTACAGAATCATTAAGGTTGGAAAAGGTCTCAAAGATCGAGTCCAGTCTTTTATTTCTCACCAACCTGTCAGCTAAATGCCACATCCAGTCATTCCTTGGACACCTCCAGGGATGGGAACTCCCTGGGCAGACCCTGCCAAGGCCTGAGCACCCCTTCCATGGAGAAAAAGCATTTAGGTGCTACAGATTCCATACAATGACCCCATTCCCACAGGAGCACTTGTTCCTTCACAGGTCAGTCAAATCCCCAGATGCTGGAGTCAGTGAGTCAGGGGTTTCTCTGAATTCTTCAGAGAGAAATCAGAGTGCAGGGATTGAATTAAAGCCTGTGGATGGGTTGAAGTGTATTAAGTCACTCACACATAAAGTAGACATTTAAGTAGAAGTAAGTTAGTAAGTTTTAGGGTGAGCTCTAATGCTTTGAGTAAGTGAAAGAGTTTAGATTCCACAGTAGCAGAGTGAGTTCCAGTGAAGGCTGAAAACATACTGATATCTTCAGTAGAGGCTCCAGGCCCACAGTTGTAGACAGGACTTAGACATAATAGAGCTACAGTAAGAATAGTGCTTACATTTTTTAGATAGAACAAGATAGATTGTATGTGTAGTTCTACCCACAACCTGGTGTGCTAAGAAACCAGAATTGTAATAGGTTAAAGAGAGGTAGTCTGAGCTTGCATCTTAGCTTGTTGGAAACAATCCTATATAAGAGTTTGTACTGGGGAGAGTTGGTGCTTTTAGCCACTTGCTTTTAGCCATTGGTTTCTGCCAGGGCTTTTAGCCATTCTGGCTTCTAGCCATTCCCTTATTGCTACTGCTTTGCTATAGCTTGTCTGCTTGCCTTTTGAGACTGATGTGCTTTGTACTCAGATGTGCTTTGTAATAAATAACCTTTTTAACTATTACTTGCTTTGCTTATTTAAGATAACCTGATGAAGTAGGAGCCAAGAGCTCAGAGTAGGAGCCTATAGAGCTCCAGAGGTTGAGAACGTCACACCCAGACGTGAGAGTCACACGTGGGGCTGCAGGCTGGAGGTGTCCAGTCCCATAACAGGAGAGCAAATGTGCTCCCAGACCATGGGATTCAGAGTGGAATGCAGGGATGTCTGGAGCAGGAGCAGCTGCTCCTGCTGGGTGCACAGTTTGGAACAGGAGGCAGAGCTGTCGGACGGGGGCGAGCAGAGGGGACACCTCAGGGAATGTGTCAGACGTGGCATGGCAGGATCCAGGCAGGAGACAGGTGTTAAAGGATCTCACCCTCACCACAGGAGACTGCTTGGCATCTGCAGATGCAGAGGAACAGCAGAAGGTGCTACAAATCCATCTGGGAGCTGAGTGCAGTGGGGAGTTTTAGGTCAGACAAGGAGTGCTGCAGGAAGATCCAGTTCCATGGATCCCAGCAGCCTGGAGATCTCCAGCTGGAATCAACAGAAAACAGAAGAGGGGTGAGAGCCCTGCCCTGCTGTGTCTCCATGCACCTCCCACTGCAGACACCACATACAGGTGTTGGCAGGGACAGAGGGCTCCTGCTGCAATGAGAGGCAGCCAGTGCCACCAGTCCCCAGTGCCACCAATCCCCAGTGCCACTGGCTTCCAGTGCCACCAATCCCCAGTGTCACTAACCCCCAGTGCCACCAATCCCCAGTGCCACCCATCTCCAGTGTCAAGAATCTCCAGTGTCACCCATCCCCAGTGTTTTACAGCTTCTGCACAGCCCCGTATTGTGTGGGTTGAGCAGGTAATGAAAAATTCTGTTTTCCTCTGTCTTACAGGGACCTGCATAAGATCCTAAGCAGCATCCCAAACCAATTCCCAGCCCTGTCCCAGCCCAGCTCAGAGCTGGAGCTGCTGCAGAGAGCCCAGAGGAGGCAGCAGGATGAGCAGAGGGATGGAGCAGCTCTGCTGGGAGGAAAGGCTGGCACAGCTGGGATTGTTCACCTGCACAGGAGAAGCTTTGGGCTGAGCTCATGGCCTTGCAGGGACAGGAGAGACACCCAAGGGCTGGAGGACAGGACACAGGGAATGGAGGGACAGGACACAGGGAATGGAGGGACAGGACACAGGGAATGGCTCCCACTGCCAGAAGGCAGGGCTGGATGGGATGTTGGGAATTAGGAATTGTTTCCTGGGAGGGGCTGGGCTGGAATTGCCAGAGCAGCTGTGGCTGCCCCTGGATCCCTGGAATGTTCAGTTCCAGGTTGGACACTGGGGCTGGAGCAGCTTGGGACAGTGGGAGGTGTCCCTGCCATGGCAGGGGTGGGATGGGATAGGCTTTAAGATCCCATCCAATCCAAGTAATTCCATGATTCTGTGGCTCTCTTCATCCCTTTGCTTAATCTTCCTATGTGACACAATCTGAAAATTATTGGATTATGGAAATAACTTCTGCCCACTATCACATACTTGGGGATGACCCAGGCCAGTGAAAATAAAATTAAGCTCCAGAGGCTCAAGCCATCACTCACTATTAAGGGGCTGGAAAGGAAAAATATTTTTAACATATTAAGAATTTCTGGAACTTTAATATAACTTATATCTGTCAGAAAAAGCTGAAGTTGTAGCAAAGGATAACATATCCTCCTAAGTGAGCATGTGGTGTTGCTGTAGAAGACTCTGTTCCTTTACACTTGAGATGTTTTTGATTACAAAACTATGGATAGCAAGGATCAGTAAAAATCAAGAAATCATTTAGAGACTCATTTACTTTCAGCTGAGCACAGGGAAGAAAAAATCATTTTGGTTTGGAGGGGAAAAGAAAACTTGAGGGAGAAAATAAAACTAGAAAACAGAAAAAACATCATGTCACTGGAGATAAAAGTTTAGTTCCCGGCATCTCATTTATCTTCATAACTCGATAAAGGAATGTAACGGATATTCATTTCTAAATTTATTTTATACATATTTGTTGATAAGGATGTGATCTTTTGACTTGTTCATAACCTACTGAAGATAAACATCCTTAAAACAGGCCCTCCAGCACTTTCAGAAGCCAGCCTTCCATCTATAATTAACAGTGTTTTTTTCTTCTTCTCAGAGTTTTGACCTATCTTCCACGTGGATTTCGATAATACTGTTTATTAGGCTCTTTATTATGTCTAATATGTCAGGCAGTCTGTCACAAAGCTTAAAATGCAATAATCAGGAAAAGAAAGTCACTGGTTTTATCAAGCAGTAACTCTCCAGTCACAGCCTGATCTGTGCATACATTATTTCCTCACACAACCCAAAACAAGGAGATTGAAAAGGAGAAACAAGAACTTGCCAAATATTGCCAGAAACATTGAACAGAAATTATAATACAGTACATTAATTAATGTTTAAAGCTTGCCAAAGATTTAAATAAGTGAGAACTGGTGAGGATGCCAGCTAAAGTGAAGATGGATATGAGAATTACACACCTGAATGCTTTTTTTTCCTCTGGTGGAGCAAATTTACAACATTTTTATTATTTTAATGACTTGCAGTGTAATTTCTCCAACAGATTTGAAAGATATCAAAGGGAAGGTTTAACTGTCAGATGGATCACACCAGCCTCATTTATTTTGGAGGCTAGGCTGCAAAAAATAAATGCCACTTGTTTCTGATGGAAAACATTGCTGGGATTCTGATATTTAAATTGAATATGGGACAGAAGTTTGAGGGAGGATTGGTACAAGTGGTACAATCTTTAACACCCTGGCCCAGCAGGTGCTTTCTGCAGCTGGAAATGCTCTAAGGCAGAAATTTAGGCAGGATGAGTTCAGACTGGCTGCTGAATTTTGTCTGCTCAGGGTTTTGTTGCACACAGGGTGTTGAGACAGGTTGGGATCCCTGAGCTTTACCTATTGCTTCTCACAAAGGGCCACCAAAACAGCAGGATGGGCTTGAAGGGACCAAGAGGTCACAGAATGGGGGCAACAGTGTGAGACCCACCAGGGGAAGATTTCTGCCACCAAATCTCTGAGGAAAACTTGCCAGAGGAGTATTAGTGGCATCATATATTAGTGGCTATGTTCTTTTTTTCCTCTGCCTTCACTCAGAGTCAGGACTGAAGCACAAGAGATGGATTTTCTTGTTTGGACTTGGTTGTTTATTAATTCTTGTCTATAGTACAGTGAGTTCTACAGCACTTGCAGCTAACAAGCTAAAAGCAAGAAAATGGAGCTGTACCTCACTCCTTACAAGGTCTTTTAAAGCCTAACTATCCAATTAAAAACTAACATCTGTATTATTTATACTTTTGGCCCAATGACCAAACACCTGTGAGCCACACTGCAGTACCTTCTACCGACCAAAAACCTAAAACCAAGAAGGAGGAAGGAGGAGGAAGGAGGAGGAAGGAGGAGGAAAGGAGGAGGAAGGAGGAGGAAGGAGGAGGAGGAGGAAGGAGGAGGAAGGAAGAGGAGGAGGAGGGAGGAGGAGGAAGGAAGGAAGGAGGGGGAAGGAGGGGGAAGGAGGAGGAGGAAGGAGGAGGAGGAAGGAGGAGGAGGAGGAAGGAGGAGGAAAGAGGAGAAAGGAGGAGGAAGGAGAAGAAAGGAGGAGAATGGAGAAGCCACCACCCCAGAACCTCCATCTTGTCCCATACCTATTACTATATTCTAAAACCCCAAATTCCAAACCTTTCACCATGTGATATTACACTTCTACCCAAACCACACACCAGTGATTCCAACTCCATCACCCAATTTTGGAGCCCTTCTCCAAGGCCTCAGGTCAAAAGCAGTTCTTTTGGGGGTCAGTGCCAGAAAGCACAGAAAGCTCAGAGCTGCCAGGCTTCAGAGGAGTGCAGCTGGAAGGGTGCAGAGCCCCAGGCACAGGGTGGGCTGCAATTCACAAGTGGAAAGTCTACGGGGGTTATAACTCACCCACGGAGCTCTGCAGCACAGGGAACTGTTAACATTTCATTGCCATCTGTGGAGGTTGCTCAGAGCATTTCAGGGCATGACAGTCAGTAAACAAACCCAAAGTCTATTATTGTGTTCTGAGGCATTGTCTGCTCCCCCGCAGCATAAATCAGTGTCGGGAACAGGGAGTGCAGAGCAGCTGCAAAGGCTGAGCAGGCAGAGCTTTCCCTTTCCCTGAGCACTGATTCTGAGGGCTAATGGTGTCCTGGGGGCACTGGGATGAGCATTGGCACAGGTCAGGGCTGGTGCTGCCCCTGTGCCCAGCCCTGGAGGCTCCTCTGGGCTGCTGAGCCCAGCTCTGGCTGCTCAGCACAGCAGGGCCAGGAGCTCCTGGAGCTGAGCAAGGGCCTGGAGCAGCTCCGTGCCCAGGAAAGGCTGAGGGAGCTGGGGCTGCTCAGCCTGGAGAGGAGCCAGAGAGAGGGGCTCAGCCCTGGGGGTCCCTGGGTGTCACTGTCTGTCTGTCTGTTCCTGTCTGTCTGTGTGTCCCTGTGTGCAGGGAGGGCAGAGCAGTCCCAGGCTCTGCTCCAGGGCCCAGCAATGGCCCCAGAGCCACGGGCAGGGGCTGAGCCCAGCAATTCCCCCTGCACAGGAGGCACAACTTGTGCCCTGGGCAGGGAGCAGAGAGGGGCTGGAGTCTCCTCCCTGGGGATATTCCAGAATATTCCACCTGGACACAGCCCTGTGCTCTGGGATGGCCCTGCTGGAGCAGGGAGGTGGCACCAGGGACCCTCTGTGGTCCCTTCCAGCCTCACCCAGTCTGTGAAACCGACTCAAACCCCTTGGAGAGCACGAGTGCCCTCCAGCACCTCAGCTTTGGTCAGCTCCAGCTGCAGCCTGCAGGCTCCCACCCTCTCTCAGCCCCTCCAGTTTTGGAACTTTGTGATGTGGTCACAGTTTGGAGGTGGCAACAAAGCCCTTTGTACACCAGCCATGAAGAAATAAATGAGAGTAAGTCACCACAACTGGCACAGAATTAAGGGGTAAAATTGCTGCCTTTTCTCACAAAAGAACCATCCCATCACTTCCCTGTCCATGAAGGTGGAGGAGAGGCTGCTGGAGGCACTCCTGGACTGGAAATGAAAGGAAATGTGTTACCAGCCATGTGTAGGATGGACAGGTGCTGACATATCTCAATTTCTTTCTCAAAGGTCTAGAAAAATCAGGAGAACCAAGTGAAGGACTGAACTGCTGATGTGCATCCCTCCTAAATCCACCTGCATTTATGACCCAATTAGACTCATCCTTTCCTCTGCCAGGTCAACAGGACACCTGCAGCACTTCATTTATGACAAGGAAAATATTTGAAAATGTTAACAGCCTTGGATGATCACTTTCTAATGAGAGAAAACCCTTATAAATGCTAAGGGGGGTAATTTTAAACTAAGTCATTTTTAACTAGGAGGATGCAGGCCAGGAGGATTCTCCTGTCACATTGCAATTCATGAAACCTTTCAGGAGGGTTTTTTACCCAGTCACCTGCCAAGTCACAGGGATAACCATCACTTCATCCCTCTCATGCCACTGCATCCATATCCCACAACCATTTCCCATTCTGCTCCTTTATTAATCCCTGGGAGCACATCAAGAACTTGCCTTGGATCCCTTCCCAAAGGAGGGTGCTGGATGCCAGGAGGATCCCCACACATATGGGGCTGCAGGTCTCTCACACTCATGTTCCCACATGTCCCCTTGTGGGAGCCCAGGGTGTTCCCCTGGCTTCCCTGGATGCCTCAAGACCCTCTGGACAGGGGTCTCAGAGGTGTTGGCAGAATGCCCAGGACCCCTCTGGACTGGATTTGAGCCCCTGGGAAAAACTACCAACATTGCAGGAAGAATTACAAGTCACAAAAAATAAGTACAGCATCAACTAGATTGTTAGAAGATAGAAAAGTGGTTTTTTAGAGCTGTTTATGATAAGAAGTTTAGGGCTAAGATGGAGGATTTTGGGCGTGGTGTGTCTTTTCTTTCTTCTTCTTCACACCATCCATCTTTGGGTCAGGATGGCACCACTGGATTGGTTTGGGACAGAGTTGGACAGTGTAATAAAGGTGTCATGTATTGGAAAGTAATTGTAAACATTAGGTATGTAATTTATAGTATAAAAGATAAGTCCTGCCCCAAGAGCAGGCAGTGTGTGCCTTTGACCAGCTTGCTGAACAGACCTCTGTTAGCTAGAAAAAGAATTCCTTAGGTAAGAAAGAATAAACAACCTTGGGAACCTCAGAAAACAGCCTGTGGCTGCTTCTTCAGTGACCAGCTGGGAAAACCTGAGCTCTAAACCACCAAATGTCCTGTTGTGGGTGATCTCAAGCTCAGGAGACCCCACAGACAGTGACATCCCCTAAATCCAAAAACCCAGGAAAAAATGGGCAAATTCTGCTGAGGTTCCTCTGCTCAGCTGCCCTTGTTGGAGTTAGAATTACAGATTTATTTTAAAAGCATCTACAGTGGAGCTTAAATTCGATTTCTTCTGGCAGCAAAGTTAATGGGGGATTTTTTTTCCTCACAGAGCTGTAGGTTTCTCACCCTCAACAGTCAGCAAACATGGGACAGGTTGCCAGGTAAATTGTTTTCTCACACATTCAGCTGTCCCTGTGTCTCACATTCTCACAGACTTCAGGCTCCAGGAGAGGAGAGGGTAGAATTCTTTAGCAGATTCCTTTTGGGGCACTTTGAACCTCTCAAAACATTAATCCCATTTTATTGTTACCAAATTTACTGCACAAATTATGTAAGGACATAATATAGATGGACATTATGTAACTCCAGCCATGGGCAGTGTCTTTTCTCTTACTGTGAGAAGCAAAGTGGAGATTTTCTGATGATAATTTCACATTTTAGTCCAGGACTAAGGTTGAACTATTCTACACTCAAAGACACACACACACAAGGCTGATAATTAATTCCATTTGCTCCTCGTCATCAAAAATTCTGAAGGGAACAACACAAGACCTGAAGAGGTTTCAGTGATTTCTTAAGGACATTTTAGTACAAAATGTTTCCTGATTAAATCTGTCATGTTTGGGACCAGCTGAAAATGTTTTCCTTGCATCACTAGATCTTTTGAAATTTTAAAAAAACCTGCCTTTCCTTTGCCAGATAGAGTACAGCAATTTAAAAAAACAACTCCAAGGATGAAAAAAAAAAAAAAAAAAAAAAAGACATCCATTGTGTAATTTCTGACTTATAAGAATACATATTTTCCTTAATATTCTTCATTTTTTTCTTTTTAGTTAGTACTTGAAACTGCTTTAAAGGGGGAAAATTCAAACTAGTCACTAAAAATGAAGTTTTATAGATCAAAATAGTAAAATATTATTTTGTATTTGTCCAGGGTGCCTGTGGGAACAGCTCCATCCCTGGAAGTGTTCAAGGACAGGCTGGAAGGGGTTCTGAGCAACCTGGGCTTGTGGAAGGTGTCCCTGCCCATAGTAGGAGGTTGAAACTGGATCTTTAAGGTCCCTCCCAACCCAAATAATCCTGTTATTCTGTGATAAAAAGATTGTACTGACAATTTTGAAAGCTTTTCCCAAACCATTTACAGCCAGGTTACTCATTGTCACCATGAAAAAACCCACCACAATTCCAAGATAAACAAAAATATAAAAGGAAATAAGAACTTTTCAATGAATTGCTGATAAATTATATTTGAAGCAGCCAAACCCCAACATCTGAATGTTTTCTGCATCACATCCCATCAATATCCTGCAGCCAAACCTGCTGATTTCTACAGTGCTACAAGGAGAGTATTTCCATGAAAACCATTTGAACTGTGGGACATAGAGAAACCAGATCAAAAATGGGGTACAAACAGCCAAACCAGTAGAAGATGACTCTGAGCTGAAACTTTTTCAAAAAGGTGTCAGGAAAGTATGTTTGCCTCAGGAGTCTTTAGAAATACTGGGAATAATCTGTCCTCCAGAGCCAGGTGGAATCCAGCACAAATCCAACATTCACTCTAAATTGAGGGAAATGCAGTTTGCTGCTGATTCAGCTGAAATTGAGAATGCCCAGTTTGTGCCTTGTCCAGTGTGAAGAAGGGAATGGTTGTTCCAGGCTGAGAGAGTGAAAATGTGAGGGAATTTCACACCTTCTCTGCCTCGTTGCAGAGCAGATGATTTTAATAAAACACACCCAGTGCTTCAGCACGCTGCCAAATCCCAGGCTGAAGATTTGGAAGTACCTGTCTAATGATTGAAGACAGAAATGAATTCACAAGTTCTGTGCCCAGCAGTGCAACAACAAAAAAAAATAAAAATCCCACCTAGTGTGGACGGCTGACAAAAATATTCCCTTATCCCCTTTGCAACAAGCAGGGAGTGAAGAACCTTCCTTCCCCTGCTCGTTCCCTGAATGTGAAATGACAGTGGAGGATTTTTGCTGCCATGCTCCAGGCAGATTTCAAAGAGAAAGTCTGTGTGTTGGCCTTGGGGAAAAAATGCACAATTTCCAGGCCAGGAGAGTCTGGGAGCAGGGCACACAGGCACAAGGTTGGAAAACAAGATCCGAGTGAAATGCAAAGTGTGGGGAAGATGGAGGGGGCAGTTTAAAGGAAGAGCTGTGAGAACAGGGAAAATACTTTCAAAGACAAGCAGTGTTTTTGGCTTTGTGCTGCTTTCCTTCCCCTTGTGACTGCAGCAGGCTGGAAGTGGTGCAGGAGGAATTCTGGACCCCAGGATCTGGCAGGAATCCCCAGGTCTCAGCAACACAAAGGGAAAGGAGCAGGTCATTAAACATTGTTCAAAATTGCCAGGAATGCAACAGAAAGGATTTTTTGGTTTGGTGTCCTGGCAGTGGTGCAGCTCCAGATCAGAGACAGGGTGCAGGAGATGAACAAAATCCTGGGACTCTGTTGCCTGGTGTGAGAAAATACGTGGCACCACAACAAGGGGAACAGGGAATGGAGTCAGACATTTCAACATCTCCTGGGAAATCAGGGCCACCTCAGATGCATCTTTTGGTGTGTCCCATGTCTGTAGCACAGCTAAATAGCATCAATTTGCAATAACACAGATTTGGTGGGATCCTATTTTGCATCTAAAGGCAATAAATAAATAGATCTGGGGTGGTGGTGATGGGGGGGGGGCTTTTTTTTACAATAATGGGGTTTTCCCATAGCTCCCTTTAGAAAAATGAAATTATACAATCTGTCTTCTTGTCTCATCCTTCTGTCCAATTGTTTTTGAACCTTTCACATGAGATTAGCATATTTGGAGGCACTGGGCAGGCAAAGAGGGCATCTGTGCTGGTGGGATAAGCCTGTGTCCCCTGCTGCAGGAGCAGGGAATTCGAGGAGCCTGTAACACAGAGAGGGTGTTTTTATCAGGTTTGACTCCACTACCACCAAAACTCTCCTGAACACCATCACACCAAGTGTGCAGAGAGTCTCTTGTCAGCTCTCCACCCGCCTGTACCTGCACAGAGCTCTGCCAGTGTTTTGCCAGCATAAATCCAGCCATAATTCTATCTCTATAATAATGCATATTATATAATAATTCCATCATAGCATCCTACAGCCAGCAACACAGGAAAAATCTGTGGCATTATTTCACTTAGAGCTGAAAAATGACAAAAAAATCTGATATTTGATTCTTTGTGCTCTGCTTTTCCCATACAAGAAGGAATATGTCAATGAATAACCACAGAGCTGCAACAATCAAATGCTGCAAATCATAATGATGTCCATCAGAGAGGAGAAGGGCAATAAGAGCATTTTGGGGGTGCTCTGAAGTGACTGAGTTGCTACTTGTGGGTATCTTATGCTCAGGGTTTAGCCCTAAACTTTGCCACCATCATGTTTTTTTCCAGACCACATTCACCAGCAGGACAAACCACATCAATCAGCTTTGGCAAGAAGAGATGATCTATGAAACCCCTAAATGACATAAAGTCCCAAAATACACTATTACATAATTTATCAGCACATAATTACCTCAGTGGCTCCTCATAAGTAACTGGTGGCCTCTTGTCTCAGTGAAATTATTATCATTTCCTATTTGCATCTCCATAATAATTTACTGAACAAGGTTTCCAGCAGAGATATCCTGTTGAGCAGGTGTGAGCTGAAGCTTTTGCTTCCCAGAGCTTGTGCCAGAGGGGAGAGTGATGGGGTTTGACTCATTTACCCAAGGCAGGGTACAAACTTGCAGCTCCCCAGGGAGTTTTTTTTTCCTGCCAGCCCACAATCTGTGTTAATTTCTTTAAGTGTGATATTAAAAACACAGTAAATATGTAATATCTGCTGGAGCAATGGTTGGAATAAACAGGAGACCTGCTGGAATTTACAAATGGTCTGTGACAAGTGAACACAGCACCATGTTTCATGGAAACAGCGATTTGGACACTTGCCTGATTCAGCAAAGAAGCTGTCTTTATAATTTGCATTTCACTTAAATTTTATCTGTCCCCTAGTTTTATTTCCAAGAACTTGGCTTTTATCAGACTGGGGGGTTTTTTCCACCCTCTCTGAACTTCATTTCCCTTGAAATAATTTTTTAAACTAGATTTTTTTATTTACTGGTTGTCAAGCATAGAGACTAACTTGATTCATCATCAAACATAATCATGATCCAGAACAAAGCTGAAGGATTCAATCAGTAGTGAAAGCTGACCAGCCAGTCTTCAATTCACATTAGAAAAAGAAGATGAAACTTTCCAGTCCACTGAAAGCAGAGCTGGCATTTGGGCATAAAAGGCACGCAAGGAAGGGCCTATTTTTAAAAGGAATTATCACGAGTCTAAACCTTTAAAAAATAAAATATTGCTTGTGATAGTCAAATCCACAGGAAAAAAATCCAAGCCCTCAGTGTATTCCACCTGGGATTCCTGGAAAGGAAGAGGGTGGTGGTCAGGGGCAAATGCTTTGAGCATGATTGCATCTATTGGCAAAACTCTCTTTGTACAGGTGGCCTCTGTCTCCACGTTTCTCCACAATCAGGGTGAAATGCCATTGTGTGCAGTCACTGGGCTGCTTATTCCAGGTATATTCCTCTAAAGTGAATGCCTGGTAAAGTTTTACAGCTGATTTTCAGTGATGAGATGCTGGCAGGGCTGGTCTAGAGGACAGGGGAGATGTTCTGTTTGCTCCCACATTTATCTGGCTCATTCACTGAGCAATGCAAAGGTGCATTTTTTGTGACACATGGACACATCTGAAACCCCACAAAGCCCTGGTGGGCTCTGGCTCAATGGAACTGTTAAGAGGAAGAGATCATGGGATGATTTGGATTGGAAGAGACCTTAAAGATCATCTCACCCCACCCCTGCCATGGCAGGGACACCTTCCACTGTCCCAGGCTGCTCCAAGCCCCTGTGTCCAACTGCACTGGTTTGAAAGCAAAACCAGTGAGAGACTCCAAGTCAGAAATACAATTCAATAGGAAAAAAAGATAAAAATAAAATACATGCAAGAGTACAAAACAAAAAAAAACCCACAGACAGAATCAGAATACAACCTGACACCCCACTAGTCAGGGTGGTGGTAGCAGCTCAGATGGGGTCTTGTTGGAGCAGTGATCCTGTAGAAAGGTCTGGCAGCTCTTGTCCACTGGAATCCAGTGGGTAAAGGCTGCTTTGGTGTTCCAAATCTCAGTTTTTATCCAGGTAGGAAAGGCTTGGCTCCTCCCCTGGCTGGAGCACCTCCCATGGGATGATGGAATTTTATCAGCCATGCCCTGGGACTCACTGGCCATGAACAGGAGATCTCTCCTGGAGGGAGGATGGGCTGTGGCAAAGATAAAGATGATTGCCCCAGCTGGTTTAAAGCTGCCCATTAACAGGAGATATCCCCTCAGAGATCAGGGTCACTGCCCCACCTGGTTTAACAGCTGGTGATAGAATTCAGACTTTTGGTCACATCTTTACATTGTAACCTAGGACAAGCAGGGTGACTTTAAAACAGAGAGCAAGAGCTGCACCAATTCAGGAATAACCAACCTAAACCAATCTGCTGGCAAAAAGCCACGTAAAGAACATTGCCCCATCTGATTTTAACAGCTGCCCATTAACAGGAGATATCTCCCCCAGAGATAAGGATCACTGCCCCACCTGGTTTCAACAGGTGGTGATAAAATACAGACTTCTGGGCACATCTTTACATTATAACCCAGGACATCACCCTGGCCTTGGGCACTGCCAGGGATCCAGGGGCAGCCACAGCTGCTCTGGGCACCCTGTGCCAGGGCCTGCCCACCCTCACAGGGATAAATTCCTACCCAATATCTACTCTCTGTTAATTTGAAGCCATTCCCTGTGTCCTGTCCATCCATCTCATGGGAATATTCTGTTTCCATCTCTCTTCCCAGCTCCTTCAGGCCCTGCAAGGCCACCCTGAGCTCAGCCCAAAGCTTCTCCTGTGCAGGTGAACAATCCCAGCTGTGCCAGCCTTTCCTCCCAGCAGAGCTGCTCCATCCCTCTGCTCATCCTGCTGCCTCCTCTGGGCTCTCTGCAGCAGCTCCAGCTCTGGGCTGGGCTGGGGCAGGGCTGGGGCAGCTCTGCAGGTGGGTCACACCTGAGGGGGCACAGGGACAAAATACCCCCTCACCTGAACAATCCCCTCCCCACTTTGGGGGTTCTGTTCTGGGGCAGCTCCAGCTCTCACCACCAGCACCCCCAAATCTTTCTCCCAGCTGCTCCACCTGCTCCTCCCCAGCCTGGACTGATCCCAAGGATTGCCCCAACCCAGGGGCAGCTCCAGCCCTTGGTGCTGCTGAACCTCACAAGATTCCCATGGGACATTTCTGGAGCCTGTCCAGGTCCCTCTGGACATCCCCATGGTTCAGGTGAGACATTTCACCTTCCACAGCTCCACATCTGATGGGAACAGAGCAGCTTTAGCAGGAATTGTTTGGGAGAGAACAGAACCAGCTCTGATTCCACTCCATAGTGTTTGAAAAGTGGTTGGGACAAAAATTCCAGTGCCTGCTGCAGATTCCTCACTGTCCAGCAGGGAATGCAGCCCTTGGCAACGTGGGTGGGAGATACAGCTGGGACTGATTAGAAGTGGTTGAAAGGTTTTCTATTTGTTCCTAGAAAACCACTGTGGATTAGAGCAGCAAATGAGAAAGAAAAATTAAAAATAAAACTAAACCCCTCCACAAAACCAAAACCAGGCTTCAGAAAAGTCCTAAAAATGGCCGTGTTTTGCATGAAGAGGGATTTTATTTAATCAAAAATGAAAACTCTTGGTGGTTTAATATCCTAAAATTAAATATTGGGCTTCATGAAATTGCAGCTAAAGAAAAATGACAGCAATATTTTTACTCCAGCAAGTGGAAAAAATAGAGAAAGCTGACACTCAAAAAGTATTTGCATAGCACAATTTCTTCAATTCACTGAGTCTTAAGGAGAAAATAGGGAAAAAATCTAATGAAAACCAAATAATTAATCTAGGCCAAATCAAATCAATATCAAATATCGAATAATAAATCTGGTAGACAAGGTTATTACACCATGTCTGGATGAATCCCTGCATGAAAAATGCATGTGTGACAGATTAAGTTAAGGCTACAGGAATGCTTGGGACAAATTGCAACACAGAAGAATTTGGATTAATGTGGGTCAGAATTTTAATCAAATAAATAAAGTGTGCAAATGCCTTAAAATCTGTTCTACCTGAGCCTGATTTAAAACCAGTTTTGATCACTAGGAAGGTAACAGTGGATTTTGTGGCAGGGAATAGGATAGCAGGATGGGAGGTTGAAACTGTATTAATTAAATTAAATTAAATTTGGGTTACATTCCCATTTTAGATCTTTTGCTCACACAGTAGCTTAAATGAGCCCTCTTAAAAGTACAGATTGTCATTGCTGAAATCTATTCTTCTCTTTTAGGTGAGGACACTTGTGGGCTGTGCTGGGATGTTGACACCACAGGAGGGAGACAACAAAAGTCAAAACACGAATCCATCTTTTCCAGAGGCCTTTCAGAGATGTGAGAAGGTGAATTTCCAGGTTTTGTCCAAAGGTAAAGTGAGTATTTCATGACCACACTGGGGATGTGAAGGGCAGGGCTCATCCAGAAGCACATTTTACAGACTCTCATTGGATCAGAGAGCTTTGCAAATTATCATTTCCCTTTCCTGCAGCTTGCAGAAACAGTTGGTGACAAGAATTGATAATAAACTGGACCAACATCCATTCATTTCCTTAAAATGATGTAACAGCATTTCATGCCACTTTGATAGGAAAATATTAAAGCAACACCAAGTTTTATAGAAATTTTCTGGAATAGGAAGCAACTCTGGCTTTCTTGCATAATGCTTAAATGGGTAATGTGGGAAAAACTTCATCAGTATCAGATTAATGAGAGAGCTGATGCTTTCCTAGTGTCTCATATTTCCTCAGTTTGCTGCCTGCCAGCCTTTCAGGTTCCCATATTTACCAGCAATTTTATCTCATTGTGGTAGAACAATTTACAATTTTACAATTTACTCCTATCTATCTCTCAGTCACTCTTCTTTTTTTTCCCTCTGTGTCTTCCTCCACACTCAAAATAAGACATCAGGTTCCAACTCTGACATGGTTAAATCAGCCACAAAATCAGTTGTTACAACTCACATGCTGCTGCCTGTAACCCTTGATATTTAACTCTTCCTAGACACTCAAGCCGTGAAAAAATAATATATTCATATTTTAAAAGGGGGTGAGGAAAATACTGAGGTTGCAGAATTAGTCCTTATTAAGGAAACAACAGAGCTGCTGTTTTCTGTATAATTCCAATTAAGCCTTTCTCTGTGCATGGGTGATGATAATTACCTGAACAGCTCTTCCTTCCTTCTCCAGAGGATCCCTATTTCATTCCACGAACAAAGAGAAGGACAATGACCCAAAAGGTTGCTCTGTGATTTTTCACTGCTATAATTCAGCTTCTGGCCCAGGCCACCCTGTAAAATCGTGACTGAAGACTGAATTGTTGCCTTTCTGACTGGTTTGTGTGTGGGGCTCGTGGCAGTTTTGTGAAAGTTTCTCTCCAGCAGGAAAAAAAGCCTTTGGAGCACTCTGACCATTGTCCATGCTTTACACATGAACATCTGGGACAAATAATTGCTTGGAGGGGTTTTCCTCCCTCCTCTGCCTAAACAGGCAGCAGATATGACAAGAATAATTTTTAGTAGCCCAATATTAGTCAAGATTTATTGATCTGACCACACCATGGTGCTAATTCTGTGATGTGCATAGGGAGAAGTAACAGCTCTCCTGGGCAACCCTTTACAAAAAGAGAAAAAAACCTCTCTTCAGACACTCCCCATTCCCATTCAATGCTCAGCTCTCAATTTTGTCTGCCAGAGAAATGTCCCCTTGCAAAGATGCCCTTTACAGCCCACCCCATGCACGAACAGGATCAGTGCTGCATCAGGAGCTGATTCTCCCTCTGTCTGCTCAGTCACTGCCAAACCTCCAGAGCTCTAAAATTAGCCAAAAATGGATTAAGATGTGAAATTCCAGGTCCCAGCTGCAGTAAAATACCTGAGGATGTCAATCACTGGGACAGCCCTGCAGATCTGCCAAGGCATTTCCTTTCATCATGGTCCCCACTAAAGCATTTAAGCCCCCTGCTTTAAATCCACTTACTTAATGTTGTACTTTACAGGACCGTGACACTTTGCTGCTGTCAAAAATTCATTTCAAACTCTTGCCCTGGAATTACTGGGTGGGAAGGATTTAGAACTACCATCAGCAAGAGCTGAGGTGGTGCTTTTGCCCCACAGAGTCAAAATACAGGAGAATAATGAGGAACAGCAGTTAAATTTAGGATTCTGTCTAAGGATGACAGACTTCTGCCCTTTTCACAGAATCATTTAGGTTGGAAAAGATCCTCAAGGTCCTCAAGTCCAACCTCACACCTATCTCTACATCAAATGCCTTTTTCATGCCTTTTTCTCAGGGTTGCAAGAGGGCAGACTCCTCCAAAACCTGTGGCAGCATTTGCAATATTTTGCAGATCAACAAGTCTGACATTTGAGCAGGGGAGGGGAAAAAAAAAGACATTGTCATGAATTACTCAGGTAGAGCTTTACAGATGCTGCCTTCAGTTGCTATCATTTACTTTTTGGCTGAAATCCACTGTTGTGCAACTCACTGTGAAAATCCTGAGTACTCCTGGAGCATGTAAGCCTGGAGGGTAACTGGGGAGGAGACATTGTACTTGTACTTTACACAACAGCAAATCCCATCCCATGGGCATTGGCTGCTGTGCCTTGAATGTTCAGAACAGATGGTAACAGAACCCTTCCTCAAACAGTCTTCTCTGGATTTCAGTGAAAGGGCAGAAATATCACATCCCTTTGGCTCACAACACTAACAAACAGCAGAAACATTCCTTATGGTAATTCACCACTGTCCTTGTTATCATAATCCTGATTTGAAATGAGGACTGCAGTCAGGTGACACAGACCTTTGAAATTACTCTTTACAGGGAAAAAATCACCTTTTTTTTTCCTGTTTCCACTCTTATAGCTGGCATTTGCTGCAGCAGACCCACTGCACAAGATTGGAAAACACATGAGAAGTAAACCTTCATATTTGATTGAAAGTGATGGATTCACAAGTGGTGGATGGGTTCTCTTTGGTTTCTATTTTAGAATCAAGCTATCTATAAGATACACAAGATATATATCTATATATCTATACTATCTATGATAATATAAATGTGTTTTCAAATCAGGAAAGGCCTCAGCAACAAAGGAAGCAAAATAAAACAACTCAGGCAGTAGCTGAGGCTGCATTTCACAACTCACTCTTGATCAGGAAAACAAGGATTTGGTTGATTTGGGAAGAGGACAGGATAAAGCACACAAAGTCCAGCACACAGCAATGAACAAAGGGCCTACATTGAGTGGAAAATCAGACAAATCTGGCAAATCTGAGCAGATTTCCATGTGCTCCCCATTGTAATGAGATGCCTGTGTGCTGGAGAGCTGATGGATCCCTGGCACTTGTAGGAGGTGTGTGACTGCAAAACCTGTGTAGCTGATCATTTAAAATACATCACTTAACAAGTCCTTGGTATTTTTCTGTGCTTGGCATAGATACATGGATAGATACAGCAAACCCTGCCCCAGCATCTCTGCCTTGTGGAGCAGTGGCTTTGCTCATTTTCAGCCTGTTAGAGCAAGAAAACAAAAATTCACTTTTGTGAATTTTCACTGTTTTCCTCTCTGACCTTCATGTGCTGGACTGAGAGCATCAGAGCACACTTGTCTTTAAGAATATGAGGAATCAGTGATGGCAACTCAGCTATTCCAGGGATTTTCTCTGTGTTTGTACTGCATGGAGAAGTGTGAGTGACTTCAAGTTCCAGACAGAGAAGGGCTTGAAATTTTCTCCATAATTTTCTCTATAATCCCACAGAATAAAAGGAACTTAAATGCCTGGGATGAAAACATAAAATCTCTCCTCCTATGTTGGGCCAGGACTGAATTCAAAGTGCTTTTTGTACCTGAAGGAGACATGATACAGTTCCACTGACAAATTCTGAGATTCTCTTTCAATTAATCATAGAGGTGTTTCAGCAGCCAAATGTGAATGTATTCTTTTCCCTTCTGACATTTAGATCCATGAGTATTTGCTTAACAGGGATTTCTTATAAAATGGTGCAAATCTCCATGTTAAAACCATTGAGCAAAAACATTTTGGCAGGAGGAAAGTTGAATACAGAGGTGTGTGGTTCCTGTGCAATCCCTTTCTTCCCTCAGCTGTCTTCCCTATAAAACAAGGACAAAACCAGGCACAAGTGGACAGAAACTGAAAAAGCAACTGTGTTCCACAGTCCAGGATGCAAGGGAAGCACTTCACACAAATCTGTGGGAAGGGGAAAAACTGCTCCTGGTCTTTGCAGAGGAAGGGAGGAAATCTTTTCTTTCCCTCCCACTCCCTCTCCTCCCTGCCCCTCTGAGGACTACAACATATTTACTCACAGGAAATGTTCTGCAAGGCTCAGGTAGTGAATATTTGCACAATATTTGGCTCCTGGAGGACACCATGCAGGAATTAGCACTCTGAGTGTAAATGTTACCCACAGCAAGTGGCACAACCCAAAAACCTCAGGATGGGATGTGACTCACACTCCTGTAGTGATAGCCCTGGAAATGCTGCTGCTTTCAAACACCAGCATCAGACACCAGATCAAGATTAATAACTGCAGCCCAGTTTTAGTGAGCACAGAAACTCAGAGCCACTCGTGTGTGCAAGTAGAGGAATCAAGAGCCAGCACTGCCACAATGTCCCCAAAATAATCCCAAATCATCAAGATTTTGTGATCACTTCCCACCAAGCATAAACAATTCACAGAGTTAAAACAAATCTTATACAAACAAACAAATGTTGAGGTTTTTGGGTTTGTTTTTTTTTGAAGATGTAATGATGGGTTGTTCGCAAACACATTCAGGCTGTGCTAGAGGATACTGGCTGAGAATATAAAATACATTGCTTATTTACATAAAGAGACATCTTTAGCTTGAATTTTAAACCCATTCAAGTCAGTGATAGCTGCCAGTTTTAGAAAGAGTCCAGTCAGGCCTTGCCAGAGAAGCAAATATTGCCCTGCCTGGGATGAGAAACAATAAATTTGATATACATTTGCTGCTCTCCTTTTCTCTTACATGTGCATTGCAGGCAGGAAAGGAAAGGTAATTTGAGTTTACTCAACCAGCTTTCATTGAAAAAAAACCCGTGTTTGCATAAATCACATCCTGTTTTGCAGGGGAAATGCAGGAGAAACACAAAGCACACACGAGTATCCTGTATCAGCTGTTGTGTGAAGGGCTCTTACCCTGTGATAACCTGGTTTTCTGTGTCCTCTATGAATAAATCACACCTGAGCTTAATGTGGTGTCAAATCTCTCTTCAGCTCCTCAACCTTTGCTCCAATGTAGTTATTTAATAGAAACACAAGGGGTGTTCCTGTATAAAAGATAAAGGTGAGTTTGGAGGAGCTGGGACTGGGTCTGTAAGCAGGAATCACAGCCCAGCTGGACAGGGTGTTGCAGCAGACAATTTGTATTTCTCAACAATGAAAGAAAGATGATCTTTGCAGCCCTTCATGGAAATAATTCAGTGCCCCCACATCTCCATCAGGAAGCAACAGTGAAAATAAGATAAATCTGTTCATTTTGCTCAGTCATTGTCTGCTGCTGCTTCAGGATAAATGGGAATTAAATTCCAAGGATCCAGCTTTTCCAGCATGGAGACATTTGAGGGACTTCTTACACATCTCTTTGACAACACTAATATTTAATTTTTTTTTTTTCATGTGTGAGTCTGTCTTACAGCATCTACCCACTGTCTTGAAAAATACCCTACAAGAAATCTTGTTAATGTTATTCAGCTTTGGGGTGACCTCAGTGTGGCTTTCCAATACCTAAAGGAGCTGACAAGAAACATGGAAAGAAAATATTTCCAAGAGATGGAGTGGATAAGGGAGAATGGTTTCAAACTGAGCAGAGGGCAGGGGTGGATGGGATATTGGGAATTAGAAATTGCTCCCTGGGAGGGGCTGGGATGGAATTGCCAGAGCAGCTGTGGCTGCCCCTGGATCCCTGGCACTGCCCAAGGCCAGGTTGGACACTGGGGCTGGAGCAGCCTGGGACAGTGGGAGGTGTCCCTGCCATGGCAGGAGTGGAATTGGATGGGCTTTAAATTCCCTTTAATTTGCCAACAGAAACCATTCTGTGATTTTACGATGCAGAGGGAAGTTCAAGACTAAAGTCTCCAAAAAATAATTTATCTCAGTGATGGTAAGATGGGGCTACAAAACAAGCATGGACTGATCATGAACTGAGCAGGAACAGGGGAGAACCAGCTGACAGTATCATAATTAAAACTTTCCGGACACGAAATTATCTGAATAATTATCTCTGCATAGAATTGCTAAATTACTACATTTCCCTAGGGAAAAAAAATGCCCCAAAATGCAGCTCGGTAGATTTTGGAGATGCATGTCGAGCGTGCAATGGTGAGGGTAAAGGCCACTTTGTTTGCTGCTGGGTAAAACATCATTTGATTGGACACCTCAGTGCTGAGATAAGGCCCAGATTTAGGATTTAGCCTGCGTTTCCAAACAAACATGCAAAATAATCCTTTTATAGCTTCATTTTGATAAGGCTTCGCTCTCCTAATCAGTCGCATTGTTGGAGTGGCACTTAAAAGGAGCTGGAGCTGGCAATCTAACAATAGCAAGACCCAGATAGGTCATTGAATCACCAACTTTCTGTGAGTCACCCTCAGAACAGCATAAATTACCTAAGGTAATGTTTGTTAAACGATTTGCTTTTGACAGGGAGACATATGCTGCACTGCTGGTTCATTAGGAGGTGTTTTAATTGTTAGACTTTAGTCTGGCATCTGCACATTGCCTTTTCCAGCTCATGCTCTGTTGAATCAGCTGAACAGAGTAGCAGGACTTCCAGTGATCAGCTATCAGCCCAGGGGCTGGTTATTTTTGAAATAAATCCTGTCTCCAGTCTTCTAATCCTATGCACAGACACAGGTTTCTTTGTTTTCCTCTCTGCTGCAGAATAAAAACTGCTATATTTAGTTTGGAGGATGATTTTGCATAAAACAGAGACAAAAGGTGCTACAGTTTCCAAACTAATTTTTCTTTAATGGGTTGCTGAAAAACCTACATTGATTTTGAGCTGTTTTAACTGCAGACTGGTTTTTAAATTAAAATGTTAAGGGCTGGACTCTGGAGGCACAGATGGCAACTGAGCCCACAGAAAACAAGCAGGATTCAGGTGTTCCATTCCCCTACATGACATTAAACATCTCCCACTACACTTTCCCATTAAGACCAAAAAATCCCTTTTGTTTTCTGAACTTTATTTTCCTACCTGAGTCTTCTCTCACAAAAGTAGTTGAAAATGTTGCTCCAAGTGTTGGAGATTTTTCATGGAAATGGTAAAAGGAAAAATCGACAAATTTTGTACTCAGCTGGTGGCCATCAGCTTGTGATAAAATTTTGGAGGGATGTCTAGCACCTGGATAAGGGTCATGCCTGAACATTTTTGGTTATTTTCCTGGTTCCCAGCCTTTCTGATTTCTTCTGGGACCTCCCTGTGAGTGGGAATTGTCTCCCTCAGGAGATCCTGAGAGTCCAAGCTCCTCTCCAAGACCAGGAACATTCCAAGCATCTCACACTTCCCATATGGAGCTCAGCAAGTTTTCTGGTTTTGCCGGAAAACAAACTTAAATCTGCATCCATTCCTACATTGCTGCCACACGTGTCAGCTCCCCTGGCTGGATTCACACCCCAGAGCACGACTGGTTATCCTCCACATGGGAGATTTAGAACATCTTTGGTAATATTGCAGAGATTTTTTCTCCTAAACTTGAGCAGGAAAAGAAATTGTCTTCTGCTCTGCTTTGCAGGGTGTCCTAGGTTACAATGTGAAGATGTGCCCAGAAGTCTGTATTCTAAAACCAGGTGGGGCAGTGATCCTTATCTCTGTGGGAGATATCTCCTGTTAATGGGCAGCTTTAAACCAGCTGGGGCAATCATCTTTATCTTTGCCACAGCCCATCCTCCCTCCAGGAGAGATCTCCTGTTCATGGCCAGTGAGTCCCAGGGCATGGCTGATAAAATTCCATCATCCCATGGGAGATGCTCCAGCCAGGGGAGGAGCCAAGCCTTTCCTACCCAGATAAAAACTGATATTTGGAACACCAAAGCAGCCCTTACCCACTGGTTTTTAGAGGACAAGAGCTACCAGACCTTTCTACAGGATCACTGCTTCAACAAAACCCCTTCATCTGGGCTGCTACCACCACCCCAACTAGCGAGGTGTCAAGTTGTATTCTAATTCTGTCTGTGGTTTTTCTTTTGTACTATTGCATGTATTTTATTTTCCCCTTTTTTTCCCTATTAAATTGTATTTCTGACTTGGAGTCTCTCACTGGTTTTGCTTTCAAATCCATTACACAGGGACACTGGGCTTTTGTTCCAAATGCACTTTTTACCCCTTGGAAATCACTCTTTTCCTCAGTAAATCAATGCAGTTCTGGCTGACTTGTTCATGGGGGGAGACAGAGGAGAGGGAAGTTGGCCACCTTGATTTAATTTCCTCTCTGAAGTGGAGCATATTTTGATTAAGGGAGCCACGAGGAGACATTCTCTATAGGGACTCAATATTTGAAATTTAATTTCCTTCTCACTGAGCTGGATGTTGTTGTTGTTGGAACCAACAGACAGAACAGCTGAGCGAGTGATGAAAGGACCTACAAGAAGGTGCTGGGAGTGCAGTTTCCATTTGAAAATTCCTGCTAATGTGTCATGGCCTTTGTGACAAAGAGTTGCAGAATTTATTACGCAGTAATTTTTTATTAAAACACACACAATCTATTTTTAAATACCTAAGACAAGCTACCTGTGCAGAGTAAATTGTGCAGCAGTGCAGGAACGTGAAAATTCCACATCTGGGGGTTTAAATTTCATCCACTGTTCCAAAGCAGAGCTTTGGAGCCACTGTTGCTCCTAATTGAAAATAGGGAAATATTTTGACTGTGCAATGGACACACACAACCCTCTTTTATTTTGATTTAGCCCACAAAGCTACACTTTCTTTCTTTCCCTCCCTCTATGACAGCTGTTACTTAATGAAGTTAATTAGTAATTAGTAATCAGTAAATTGTGCTTGACAGTGACATATATGAGCTTTTATGCTTTCATGTCCAGATTCTGGAAGTAATTTGCACTGTTAGTGGAATAGAAGTTTGTTCTTCTAAGCCTTAATCAAATAAATAATGTAAGATGTGTAAAATTTTTAATTCGATGAAATCACTTTTACACTTCAATGTCAAGCCAGGGTGTAGTTATGAATTTTGTTGAATTCCATTTGTCTTAATAGGATTTAAGGAAAACAAAAATACCTTTCAATAACCTAACAGGACATCAGCATTATAATAAAGTTTCCTCAAATTTGCCCAAAATTTCAAGATTTGAAAAAGCAGAAGAAAAGAAATACAAAATGTAAAACATGCAAGTAGAAAAGGAGGTATATTGAGTCAAGAATATAAAACTTGATTATTTAAATAACTGAATGACAGGGATTTGTGTGGATACTCATCTTAAAACACCTAAAAAAATCAGTTAATTTATGTAAAGGAAGGTTAAAACTGAGATTTACCTCATTTCTCAACAATGACTCCATGATTTTATGACCTTTTCCCTTTGGCTGGTTTCTACATGAAGGAATTAATTGTTTTTTTTTCCATTCCCCCTTTCTTCTAGCAGGGAAACTAAATGTAAAGGCAATTCTTGAACAGATTTTCCCTTAAGGCTCATAAAATACAAACAATACTCAGGACAGATCTTAAAAGTACATCCACAACTTCTATGCTTATGGTTTCTTTTTTTACTGGTTATGTGCATAGTAAAGGCACATATTGGACAATTGAGTGTTCAATATTCTCTTTCATATTGCAAGGAAATGCAGCAAACAGACATAGTCCTAGCAGTAATTCATATTAATGGTTGGCAGATGAATTGTGAATTACCACAGGCTGCAAATTGATGAATAATCAAAGACAAGCAATAAGCAAGCTTAAAGCTTCTCATAATATACTTTGTTCATTATCCTGAAGATCCCTCAGTTGTGTTAATAATTCAGGGGGATTTTCCTAATAAATGAAACGTAGTAAATTTGGTAGCAAATCCCACAGTCCAAATAATAAGACTTCTCTACAATGTCTCACTCAGTATATTTTTTACAAACTTACAGATTCTTGCTGAGCATCATAAAATGGTCAAATAAAGAGGCAGTTTCACTTGCATTTTAAAAACTTTTCTCCTTTTTTTCCATAATAAACCCCAAAATTGATCCAAATCATCACCAGAATAACATTGTCCTCTCAAACCTGAAAAGGTGATCCCAGAGGGCAAAGCTGATATTTGTAAAGAAGCCTTTGCAGTTTAAAAAAATAAAGCCCTGCCTAAGAAGGCCAGGTCAGTCCATCATGCTACTGACTTTTGAAGGGTTAGAATTTGGGGTTTTTTTAATCACACACTGGGAAATCCTTGGTTTCTCTTTGAGGTTTTTACATTTCCCCACTGCACAGAAATTAAAGTTCTTTCTCTTATTTTCTTAAGCATTCATTTTTAAATTTTTCCACCTATCACCCCAGAAGCCTCATGCTCTGCCTCTCACTACTCTGACCTGCCTTTATTAAAACCAGACTTAAAGATTTCAGGAGGAACACACTGGGTGCGAGTGCATATTCATAAAATAGGGCTTCCACCTCTGATCACAAAGATTAAAGAGGAAAAAAAGGGTTGTTCCAGGCTTTGCAATATCAGTCTAAAGGCAAAAAAACCCCAATTGCATCTCAGCATTTTCCCCAGTGACCAAATGTTGAAAATGTCTATGTGCCAACATTCATTGTAAAGATTATACAATAAAAATGGAAAACTCTCTGATGGGTCCAAGTACATATCTTGTTAGGCAGATGTTTTATAAAGAGAGCCAAGATATTTGTGTTGGGTTGATGTGACCAGCAATGTGGATTCTGTCCCCATCTGTCCCAGCCGGGTGGGGCAGTGCCCCTGATCTCCTGGCACACATTATCTGCTCATGGGCAGCTTTAAACCAGCTGGGGCAATCATCTTTATCTTTGCCACAGCCCATCCTCCCTCCAGGAGAGATCTCCTGTTCATGGCCAGTGAGTCCCAGGGCATGGCTGATAAAATTCCATCATCCCATGGGAGATGCTCCAGCCAGGGCAGGAGCCAAGCCTTTCCTACCCAGAGAAAAACTGACATTTTGGACACCAAGGAACCTTCTTCCCACTGCATTCCAGAGGAAAGCCAGACCTTTCCACATCATCCCTGCACCTTCAGAGGAAACTGCCCCTTCTCCAGGAGCACTGCTCCAGCTGAGCCACATCTGCCACTGCAGGAGGATGCAGCCACCATGGAATGGGACTGTGCCAACACCCTGACTGACTGACGGGTGTCAGCTTGGATTCTGACTCTGGCAGGGTTTGGGATTGTTCTTTGTAATCCTGCATTTCTATTTTAATTTTCCTAGTCAAGATCTGTTATTCCTAATTCCCATCTCTTTGCCTGAGAGCCTCTTAATTTCCAAATTATAATAATTTGGAGGAAGGGGGTTTTACATTCTCCATTTCAAAGAGAAGCTTCTGCCTTTATTGGCAGACACCTGTTCTACAAACCAGGACAATATTTTATTAAGAGAACAAACTAGTTCTACAGGACCACAGATTCACACAGCTTGTTCAGGTTATTTAATTTCCATTCCTTTTTATTGCTGTATTATTCCTTGTCCTTAACATCTAAAAGGGGATATAAGCATGTTTAGTCTTTGTAAGTCTTGAGGTTTTTGGAAGGACCTTTTGGGATTTTATTTTGCTTTTTAAGGACTTTTAGGAAACTCTTAGTTGTCTTTTTTTCATTCAGAGGATTTATCAGTGGGTGTGATATGGAAGAGTTCAACAGTTGTGTGGTTGTGGCACTGGGGATGTGGTTTAGGGGGAACACAATAGTCCTGGGTTAACAGCACTTGATGTTCTTAGAGGCCTTTTCCAACCTGAATAAATCCATGAGAATATAGATCATGCAGACAGGGGGGATGAAAAGTGTGACATCTGTTATGTCTGTCCTTAAAAACAAAAAACAACCACTGGTCAATGCATCCCAAGCTTCCACTTTGGGAATATTAGATTGAGAGACCCAAAAAAAACCACCTAAACCTGCTGCACATACTCTGGGCTATCAGTTCTGATCACCAAGCCAAGGAAACTTTGCTTTGAGTGGAAATTCTTTGCAGGAAGATCTCAACTACTGCCTGCACATCTTGACTTTGCCAGTCTCTCCATGTCAGCAAAGATCCCATATAATTACAAACTCAAGCAATTTCTTCCCTGCCTAAAAATACTCTGATATTCCTACCTTCTGGGAAAAAATATTTCTGCTGGCAGCTTGCACTGTAAAACTGTGATTTTAATTAGCTCTCCGAAGTTTTGAACTGTATAAATTATTGTTATCCACAGGAAACGTTTAACATATATTTCTGTTTACTAGGATAATTCATTTAATCCCCTTCACTCACTCTCTCCCCCCCTTTTGCTTTCCCCAAAATGAAGGCTGTACAAACTGCTGTGGGAATACTTCTGCCAGAGAGAATAGCCAAGAAATTCTCCAGAACAATCCCTGTGCCTGAGACAACTCACTGAAAGCTTTCAGCAAAGCAGGAGAAATGGCAAACAACAATTTTCAATATGCATGAGGCACTAAACAGCAGGCAGTGAATGGTGTGGGTGGGTTTAGACAGGAAAGGGCTACAGCATCACTCATCTCCTCCTCAGGTAGACATTTCAAATAGATTTAGAGCAGCAGAATCTCTTCCAGGAAAAGTGCAGCTGTCTGCACTGACTCCTCAGAGTCCCAGGTGAATTGTGCAGCTGCAGATTTCTGCTTGGGATCTGCCTGAAGTTAAGTGAGGGAAATCCCACCCTGAGGGCTTACATGACTGTTAGATAAAATAATTGCACCAACCTCCCTCAGAAGAGTTTACAAAACCAAAGAAAGGCCTGTCACTCCTTGGCAAAGCTCCAGGATTCATCCATTTAAATTGTCAGGATGCAAACTCTGCTATGAAATCATAGTTCCTCTCAGACCTGTTGTTAGTGGCTGGAGGTTCCCTGTTCTTTACTGGTGTCACTTCCACAAGGAGCAAAGTCCTGTCCCCATGTCTCTGAAAAAGACATTTGTTTTCCAAACAGTTTATTCTACTTTTTCCCAACAGCTTATTCTCCTTTTTCCCAATAGTTTATTCTCCTTTTCCCCTTCTGACAGGGTCCCCCTCCCTCTCTAAATTATCAATTTTTCCACCCCCCAGCCTGATTCACTGAGCTGCTCCTTACCAAGTTTTCTGTCTCTGTTAATCCTCCAGCTTTTTTTTTTTTTTTTTTTTTCTCATATTTCCATAATCATTTGGAGGTGAAGGTTACAAAAAGGCCTCAGAGTGCTTTGGAACTTTCTGGATTTCAAACTTCTCTCACACCTTGCAGCTTTGGAAACTCAAACAAACTTGGTGCCAGGTTCAGCTGCTCTCTGTGAGGGTCTGTGCTGAGCAACCCCTAAGTGCAACTGTACTGAAAACTTCTCAAATGCCAGGCTGTAACCACAGAACTGAGAAATCCCCTCCACAAGATGTTGGCACCCAACACCTTCATGGGATCACAGAATGATTTAGGTTGGAAAAGAACTCCAATGTCAGAGTCCCAGCCTTTTTTCTCTCTCCTTTCACATTCCCTAGGTCTTAATGCAGTTATTTTTAACAGATTCCCCAAGCAAATCCCAAAATATCTATTTTGAAATCTCTTGATTTTCCCATAAATGACAATGCACTCTGTGATTGAATATGAAATGGGCTCCAAAATGAATGCTGTGATGAATTCTTCTCTTTGCCTCAGGCATTGGTACCTGCAGGTACCAAATATTTAAATACCAAGCTGCTGAAATCCCTGGTTAGAGCCTTCCTGTGACAGCTCCACTGTAAATATTAGGCTTTTGCTGATGCTAAATAGTCTAAACCCTGAGTCAGCTATCAAAACTCTGCAGCTCATAAGGGATCAGGCTGTCCTGAGGATCTCAAGATTTGTATCTGAGGTGACTTACAGCTCACATTAAGTAAATAAATTCTCACTCTGCCCATCACACTCTGTTAAGAAGCACGGAAGCAGCGATGAACCTGTGCAGTAACTTTAGTTTTGTTCATCATCTGGCTTATTTACTGATGCCAGGTGAAGCCATTTCCTGAATCACTGAGTGAAAAATCACCCCTCCAACTCCTAAGGAACAAATCCTGCACGCAGGGAGATGCAGAGGGACAGGATGAGTCAGGGCAGCAGTGTGAAAATCTTATGCAGCTGTGCCAGCAATGTATGATGGTGCTCCCAGGCCAGCAGGGAATTTTGTTAATGCTGTTTTTTATCTTCTTCAAAAGATTGGTTCAGTGGTTTGGTTCAAGTTTTGGTTCAATGATCATTAAAAAAAAAGGTGGCTGAGGGCACCCCTCTGTCACAGATCTGTTGAAACTCAGGTGGTGAACAACTTATCCCTGCAAACACAAATGGTCCCTCCAAGTAACAGCTGCCAGAGAAACATGGAAAAGATGGATTTTTGGTTTTATTTGTCCAGAGCACAAAAAAAAAAAAAAAATGGGCAGAGCTTATAGGTCTGGTCCTTATGGACCCAAACAGGTTCTGAATTAGAATATCCCCAGCTGAAGCTTAAAAGAATTTCATGCCAACAAGAGAAGAATTCCATACCAAAAAGACAATTTCATACCAACAAGACAAGAATTTCCATGCCAACATTTCAACTTCTACATTTGCAAGCTTGAGGGGAAAAAAAAAAAAAAAGAAAACCCAAGAAGAAAAGCAATCCTGTTTGTAGCCAAGTTAACGAATTCCACCATGCATCTTTCATTTACATTTGGTGATATGAAGTTTAAAAAATACATCAACTTCAATTATCCTGCAGGCAATATGGACACATAGGAATCCTACTCCCACACAACTCATTTGGGGGCCAGCAATATTTATGATTAAAAAAACCTTAGCAGAATTTAAACAAACACAGGCTTTTCTGGGTGAAACTTCACATCTATTTTTATTTTCTGACAAATTAACCTCAGCAGCAACAAGAGATTCAGTGAGCTGAGGTTTCAGCTGTTGGAAATGAAGCCCACAGACTAAAGCAATTTCAATGACCTAAACTTGTGGCTCTGAGAGGTAATTCCTTCAAATCAAGAACCACTTTAGATTTGATAGATACTGCCAGGTAACATCTACCAAAATGAGACATCTGTATTTTCAAAAATCAAATTCCTTCTTACTAAAGAGAGCACTTCTCTTTTCAGGTCAGGATTTTATAGCATTTGCACAAAGTATTGGTTTTTTTTGCCACCTTAGGATCTTCTGTGAGTCCATTAAAGCAGAAAAATCACCACCACTGCAATATGAAAAAAACTGCTCAGGCTTTCACCCTTCCTAGGGAAGAAAAAAAATGGTCATGGATCCAAAACTTCTTTTACTTAGTAAAAAAATTCTAGTTTTATTTCCAAGAATGCTTCCTATATTGTGTGGATACTCTGTCACATAAAGAAAAATCACCACTGTTCTTGTTCTTCTCAACATATCCACCTCTCATAAAATAATATTAAAATCAGAGACCTCCAAGTGAGCTTTAATTTGGTTTAAAAGGATTAATTAGTTAACAAACCACCAAAAATCCCATCTCAATATTCTTTTCCGTTATTTATCCTTTAGTTAAAAGGTTTTGTTCTCAGTAGCAGGCAGGAACAAGGAAAACAAAGCAGAAATCTCAGTCATAACCTGAAAAATAAAAACTTAAAGTGGTGTGCACAATCCCTGTCTCTTTTAGCCAGGAAATCTGTTCCCTCAGAAATGAAAATTCCAGGATGGATATTGACCAAGACCCTTCCCACTAAATACTTGAAGCTGTGTTATTTATCACTGCAAAAAATGAAAATCTCATTCAGAGAACATAACTTGTATGTTCCTCACATAAGCCTAATAAAATATGTGCACTTACAAATATATATATATAAATACTTTATGTATTTAAATATAGATAAAGAAATTAGAGGTTTGAATAAATATAGGGATTGAATTATCATGTTTAGGTAGAGGTAAATATCTACAAATATTTGTGCATGCATGGAAAAAAATCCTATTAATATGTTGGATATCCAGCTTATCTCTTAATCTTGTATTTTCATCATCTTCATCTGTTTATCCCTTAAAAAGCTGTGCTCAAATTAAATAAATGTATGAAAATAGAACCACAGAAAAGTTTGAGTTGGAAAGGACCTTAAAAATGATCCAGCCAGGGACATTTCCCACTAGCCCAGGTGGCTCCAAGCAAGTTATAGAAAATTCCCTGAAATACAGAATCCAGTCTGACACAACATGGGGAAAATTGGAATAACCATAGAGAAATCTCTCAGGGTGTGTTTTAAAGCATAAAGAGCAAGATGAAATTGGAAATTGTACCCAGCATAAACTGCAGGAACATCTGTAATTGTTTGATTACTGAGGGACATGAGGCAGAACACGATGCTGCAAATTCCAGCACCCACAAAAATCCCCATGAAGCCCAAAATGTTTTGATCAGTATCTTTCACCAGCTCCTTTTCATGGTGAACTTCAAGCTTTGCCACTTCTGTAGAAAATAATTCCACCTATATTTTGATGTAGTGTCACGTGTCAGGGATGATGAATCATTAAAAATTAATGAATTAAAATTAAAAAGAGTGTAGGAGGAAGGTCAAGAAGCTGCATTTCAGGAGTGATGCTGCAAAGCCCCTTTTGGTCCATCCTTTATGCCTTCATTGAGCACTGCCTCACATTTTTAAGAGATGCACACACTGTGAAATCTGCAGAGATATTTTTATGGGCCTAATGAAAAGTATTATTAGTTTACATCCTAATCTTTACTAAGTATTTTAGGAACACAATCTAATGAATAGCAGAGACGGCTGTGTTTTCACACCATAATTGCATTATGTGTAATTCAACCCCGTTGTCTCCTCACCAGATGGTGCCCTGGTAGAATTTAGTGGGTATATAAATGATGGATTTGGACTGAAATAAAATCAACCTTCGCTTGTGAAGTGCGTTTTACATTCCAGCACTGATTTCAGGACAAAACCCTGGAGTGTAAAAGCTGGAAAATCAGCAGAGGGAAATAACAAAGGAGTGTTACAAATGAATCACTGCAATTCAGGCTCTTCATACAAGACACTTTTCTGCCTGCTCAGCTCTCGCTGATGTGGAGATGTAAAATTGCAATTTATGAAATTTGTGGAGTGCACAATGACTGGCAAATAACATCAAGGAGCGAGCAGTTAGACAAGGCCACATGATTTGCTTGTTGAGCTGAACATATTGAGGAATTCTGCAGGTAAAGAGTGGAAAAAGCAAAGCTGTAGGAGCAGAACTGGTATTGTTTTGCCAGGAAAACTTGGACCTCAGGAACAGACCCTGTCAGAGCTTTGAAACAATCTCAAAGTCACAGGAGTCACAGAGCTCAACAGAAAATATCATAAAATTATAAATCTTTGTATTTCCGTGGGGAGAAGCAGGAAAAAGATGATTTTGCAATGGCAGAGGCAAGAATGATATGGGTTTGTTATGATCAGCTCCACAGTCCAAAAGGAGAAAATGAAAAGTGGGAGAGTGCTACAGGAAAAATAAATTTACCCAATGGCTGGAAAAACAACTGCACTGTGTAAGATGTGGCTGTTTGGCTGGACCATCTGTGTTTGATGCATCAAGGGACCCAGCTAATGTTTCTGAATATCTTGGGAATGAGAAAATAATTGATAATAAAGGAAACCTCAGTCTGGTGCAAATGGGTCTTATGAATGGTGTATAAATAAATTCGCAGCAGATTTAAGATACTTATTTTTAACAGAAGTGTGATGAGTCCTGTGTGAAAAACAACATGATGTCTTCCATTCACAAGAAGATGAGGGGAATTATTTGGAATACATGTTTCAATCAAAGATTCTTTTCTGAAGGATGCAATATTCGATTTTTTTGGGTGACCTTTTTAAACCTTAAAGTCTCAACATGGACCAAAAGTAACTGACATAATGCTCCTGTAGAGACAGAAATCAAGGCAGAGATGTTGTTGTTTTTTTTTTTTTTTTTAAGTAAATGGACTGTGTCACATTTGGATCCCTTGGATCCATAGAGATAGGAAATACATGAGTTCTCCCAATTTTATGATGTGAAAAATCAATTTTTTGCATAAAAATAAATACTAGGGAGTGTTTACAACTTTTTCCCCCTCAGTTATTATTCACACAGCCACCTCCAATGAAATCTCTTTAACTTGAGCTACAAAAGCTGCTCACCATTGAAGCTGCTCATGGGAATTAGGATTTTTAGTGGGATGCAGCCCCGGATTCCCCTGAACACCCTGAACACAACAAAGGCTGGAGGATTTGGCTGTAAATCCTGGGGAATGACAGCCTTATAAAAAAAAAAATAAAAAAAGAAGGCTGACTCATCTCCCCAGTCCATCCATGAAAGCCCCATCAGGCTGTTGTCCCTGGGAACAACACTGTGGGGGCTGTGCATGTGCAAATGAGCACAAAAGCACAGCTGGCATTTCTAATTCTAATTTTAATTCCATCCAACCTCAGATATATGATCTCAGAAGGATCTGAGTTAATTACACCGACTACATCAAACCCAAATACTGAATTCCCAAGTTGAAAAAGTAAATAAATCAATCAATAACTCGGTGCTGTGCCATGTAGAAGTACTGAAAGATTTACTTTCCATCTGGGTGCTCTCTAATTTTTCTCGTCACATATTCTAATTATGAATAATGCTCACAACCCAACACGTGTTTACACCTCTTCACTGTTCCAAACCCTGCTGAGAGAGTACAACTTGTTTGCTTTCAACTTGTGATTTCAGAAGAAATAAACTAAATAATGATTCTGTAGCACAAAGGATATGGCCAAAATGGATTTTCTGTGAGAAGAAGGAATAAAACTGCTTTTTGAATAAATGGTCTTTCTTTCCTGGTTTGCCATCTCTGAGGAAAAACATCACTTTCCCCCCATACTGCATTTCAAGCCAAACTCCATTCAGAGAGCATGCAATTGTTATAATTCCAGCTTTAAATCCAGGCTGGAGGTACTTTTGTCACAATAATTTTGACAACAGGGACAGTGAGAAAAGCTCTTTTCTAGCAATCCTTACCACAGCATTTAATTGTTCCACAATGCAGAATGCAGAGGCTCTCCAGCACAAGAGGGACTTGGAGAGCCTCGTGTGTGTGAGAAGAGGAACTCAAGGCTGTGGAGATGGAATGAAAGGCTGAAAAGTTGTGGCACAGTGTTTACCAATTCCATCACTAGAATTCTGTTTCTATTACATGAAATCCTGTGAGCAATTGACTCGTGAGGAGCTCTCATGTTATATGCAGAAAGTAATTAACAGAAAAAATAGGCTGAACATAAATTCCTCCAGAATTCAAGTTGTGGAAATATCAAGCCCGATGGTGAACAGAACTAACACTGTTTATTTTTCTTACATTCATGCTTCAATTGATTTTAAGCTTTTTCCAATTTAAAAAACATCTATTTTTAATTTTTTTTGTTAATTATATGCCAAGCAGCCTATTCTATGAAGATACATAGAATAGTATGGGACAAAAATTCTGCAAATACTTGATGTCTGTGCTGCTCTAAAAGCATTACTGGATATCATAAATATATATTTCCTGGTTTTCTCCAAGTCAGAAGTGCAATCCCAGAGTGAACAAAATCCTGACCTCCAAGTGACTCATTCCAGCTGCTGCTGAATCACTTTAACCCCCAGTCAGGGCTTATTTGACCCTGAGAAACCCACACAGGTCTCTTTTAAAATACCCTGAGCTCGAGTGTTTGGCTGTAGGACTTTATTTGTAACCAACCCTGAGATGTGAAATGATTCCATGGGTTACATTGCTCACATTTTTCTCTCCATGTGCGTTCCACCAGGCAGGAAGAAGAAGTATCTTGTTTAGCACCTCTAAATAAAGATGCTGAATAAGTGACAGCTTATTTATGAAATATTGTATCGTTTGGTACAACTGCAGCTGGCACCAAAATCCCCTAAACATATGTGATTGTTTGCAAACGTGTCCAGTGAAGGTGAAAACAATAATATGTTTTGCCTTTTACCCTTTTGCACCAGAAAATGTTGGATATAAAGCAGAAAGTTTTGTGAGTTATGGGATTTTTTTTTTTCCAAATACTCTGCTTAAAATAGGCAGAGAAAATTTTATTATAAGCACACACGTAAGCAGTTTTCACTTCACTGCCTGTTTTGTAAGTGAGAGATGTTCATACAAGTGCTTGAGATCAGAGAATCAGGGAATTATAGAGGGGTTTGGGGAAGGGGAAAGAGAAGGAGAAAGATTTTTGGAAGGGGACCTTGAAGATCATCCAGTTCCAGGGTGGGACAGGGGTAGGGACACCTCCCACTGTCCCAGGCTGCTCCAGCCCCAGTGTCCAACCTGCCCTTGGGCACTGCCAGGGATCCAGGGCTAGCTAGAATTGCTCTGGGCACCCTGTGCCAGGGCCTGCCCACCCTCCCAGGAACAATTCCTGCCCAAAATCCCATTTAAAACCCTTCCCTGTGTCAGACTGAGGCCATTCCCTTTGTCCTGTCACTGCATTTCCAGGGCTGAGCTGAAAGGCAAATTGCTAAACCATAAACGAACCATTTGTCCTTAGGAACATTTTCAGGGACAAATTAGGTGCAAACCAGTTTGGAAGGCTGATGGACAAAGGGCACCCCAAGGGGTTCTACCTGAGGAGCAGAGGAGCTCCCTGAGCTTTTCCCAAGCCACCCATCCATGCAGCACATCCCAGAGTTATCACACAGGAGCCTGACACCCAGAAAATTGGGATTGTTGGCCATTCCACGTGGCTGCTCCAGTCCAGCCTATGTAGAACCACCTGCCTGACAAAGCCAGGCCTAAGGAGGCTTAGCACCATCTGAGCCTCACCATGCAGGAGACTCTCTTCTGGCTGAGCAACTCCTCTGTAAAAGGTGCAATTTTCCCATGGCTGAGCATCAAAAGAGTGACAGAGCTGGAAACAGAGCCCAGGAGCCCCAGAGAATCCCAGAGTGGGTGAGACTGGGAGGGATCACAGTGCTCCAACCCCAAGCAGGGCCATCCTAGAGCACATTGCTGAGCAGTGGGGGTGTTCTGCACCACCTAATTAGTGTTTTGTGTTGGGTCTCTTCTGTATTCACTCAGAGCCAGCATTAAAAAATACATGAAGGAAATGGATTTTCTCATGTTCAGGCTTGGTTGTTTATTAAATCTTATCTAAAGTACAGAAAGTTCAGCACTCTGAGCCACCAGCTGGAAGTGAGCAAAATGGAGCTGAATCCAGCTGCTACAAGGTCTCTTAAAGCTGAACAGTCCAATAGAGAATTAATACCTGTTGAAGTCATGGCCAATAAAAGTGCACAGGATCACAGCTTGAGGCCATGGGAAAACCTTTGCAGTAGGGGTGAGTAAAAAATCACCCCCAGAATCCTCCAGCTCTAGGATGTTGATCATTGCCAGAAAGTTCTCTGCTTCCCTTGTTATCATTGGCTCCTATTTGCTGCAATAATTTTAATATTCCTAATTGCCCTTCTCTATTGGATACCATCCCTAAACTCCACCCTAATTCCTCCCCTCCTCCAAGTTTATAAATACCCCTGCCATGCCCTCACACCTTCTTTTGTCCATTTGCCCTTGTGCATGGAACAAGCCTCCCTGTACTATCTTTCCTGGTTCTTTCAGTACAAACTGTTCAGGTTTGCTGTTTGTTATTTTCTAGTATTAAAGTGTTTAGTTCCTGAACAATCGGGTCAGATTTTCTTTCTGCATAAAATTGCAGAGTTCAGTGCAGTCACCGACCCCAACAGCCAGGCTAGGAACAGTGGGAGGCTACAAACACCTGGATTATTTATACTTTTAACCCAATAATCAAACTCCCATGACCCTCAGTGTGACACTGACTGATCAACCAGGAACTACTGCCTGAAATCATGAACAAGAAGGAAGAAGGACACCAAAAGAGACACCACCCAAAATCCTCCATCTTGTCCCATACCTATTACTATATTATAAAAACCTCAAATTCAAAACCCTTCAGCATGTGAAATCACACACTTCTATTTAACTACACATCCTTGATTTTAACTCCATCACTCAAATTTGGAAGCCTTCTCCAAGGCCTCAGGTCAAAAGCAGTGTTCTCCAGAGGGATCAGTGACAGAAAAACTCAAAAAGTCTCAGGTTTCTGGGATCTAACACATTGCTATGATATCCCAGATCAATGAAACCTAATTTATAACTAACAGGGTCAGAAATGCACCACAGGAGGGTGGAGGTGCCTCTGCCAATCTTCAGGGAAAGAGTCTTTCTGACAAAGAGCAGAATTTCACAATTCAGTGTGAGAGTTTGATTTCCAAATGAACAGACTCTGAGAAACGGTGACTTAAGATTCCCTTGATATTTGCACATCTCCTGTCTCCACATCCCCAGCAGTCCAGCACATCACCAGAGCTCTGCTGATTTTAGTGACTGGTTGCCAGCAAATGGTACAACCAGGAGAAAAAGGGGAGCTGGCTGTGCTGAGTAAGCTGCCATCATTTACTCACAGAGTAGACACAGAGTCACAAGCACAGAAGGTGCTCAAGTTCAGGCTGTCTCACTCCATCTTCCAAGCCACTGCTTTGTTTTTAACATTATTTGGACGCCTCAAGTCTCAGCAATAAGTCTGAAGTGGAAAACTGTCAGCATTTTCAGGGTGCAAAAGCCCAAAGCCATGTAGGAAACAAAATGTCTTCTACTGAAATAAAAGTGATGCTGCAAACTCCAGCAGTGGGAAATCAGAGCTGGAAGAACTTGGAGCTGGGTTTGAAACTACAAAGTTTAAAAAGAGAATCAAAGATGTAACTTCTTATATAAGGAGGATTTTATATATCTGTATATCAGTATGCAAGTACACACTGCAATTATAACTTTATGTATATTAACATTTAATAACTTGCACTATTCAGTTTATGTACATAAACCATATTTAATACAGTACTATATTTTCATGACACACTTATATTAAGCAGTTCCTCCTTTCTGTACCAGGAATAAAGCACAGATGAACTTCTGAACCCATTTTGCTGCTGTTAGGTTAGAGGGGAAAAAAACACCTTATGGACAGACAAGATCCAGTGCCCTAAGAAGTTTCCCAAATCAACAATCAAGATCATTTCAGAGATGATAAAATATTTCATAAATCTTCCCAAGGAACTGATTAAAAAAGATGAGCAAGGTCATAAATCCTTAACACTTAACTCATCCCAACCTGACTGAAGAAACACTTTATCAAAGGGAGTTAAATATAGCCAACCACTAAAAGGAATCAATATAAACCATAAAAGAGATGGCCAGAGAGAGGTGAGGGGAAATTCTGACAGCTCACAAAGAGGAGACAGAGAAAAGCAGGAACTGCAAAGTCCTGCTGAACTCCCCAGGTCTCTCTTAACAGGTTTTTATCCCCAGCTAATTAGGAGAGTAAATATGTCTCTAGCAATGAATGTGGGTTGAAGAACCCCATAAATTGACAATCAGTCTCTCTTTTTTTTTTTTTCCCTACTGAGTGCAAACGGAGTGGTGTGGTGTGATACAAATGGCACACAGAGCTGGCCTGCAGCTGTACCCAAACATCACCTCATTAGTGCTCCATTAACCCCCAGCCAGTGGTCACTGAGGGCAGGCCCTGGGATTTATAATCTCACCAATTTACAGCCAAGCTCCCCACAGAGCCAGGTCTCTCATCAAAGGTGTTTCCTGCCCAACCACAGAGCCTTTTACAAAGTTAGCACCTATTAAAACTCAACTGGAACTGTGCACTTGGCCTGTCCACAGACTGAGCTGGAGATAAATTAAAGCTGCCTCAACTGTCCAAATCCTGGTTTTCAGCAGGAAATTTGGGGTTTTGTCTATTTCCTCTCCTCCTGTCCCTGTTCCTGAGCCCCTTTCCAGCTCCCTCAGCCCCTCCTGGGGCTCCAGCCCCTTCCCCAGCTCCGTTCCCTGCCCTGGTGTCATCAATGGTTTTTAGAGCAAGATCAGTGAGAGACTCCAAGTCAGAAATACAATTTAATAGGAAAAAAGAAAAGAAAAATAAAATACATGTGATAGTACAAAAGAAAAAAACACTGTCAGAGTCAGAACACAACCTGACATGCTGCTAGTTAGGGTGGTGGAAGCAGTCCAGATGAAGGGGTCTTGTTGAAGCAGTGATCCTGTAGAAATCCTGGCAGTGATCTTGGTAACTCTTGTCCTCTGGAAACCAGTGGGTAAAGGCTGCCTTGGTGTTCTAAATCTTAGTTTTTATTTGGGTAGGAAAGGCTTGGCTGCTCCCCCTGGCTGGAGCATCTCCCAGTGGGATGATGGAATTTTATCAGCCATGCCCTGGGACTCAATGGCCATGAACAGGAGATCTCTCCTGGAGGGAGGATGGGTCAGGGGAAAGGTAAAGAACATTGTCCTACCTGATTTTTAACAGCTGCCCATTAACAGGAGATATCTCCCACAGAGATCAGGGTCACTGCCCCACCTGGTTTCAGCAGATGGTGATAGAATACAGACTTTTGGGCACATCTTTGCATTGTAACCCAGGACACCTGGACACCTCCAGCCCCTCCAGGGCTCTCCTGCAGGAGCCACAACTGGACACAGAGGGACAATCCCTGCCCTGCTCCTGCTGCACACACAATTCCTGAGCCAGCCCAGGGCCAGGGGCCTCTTGCCCACCTGGGCACCCCTGGGCTCGTGTCCAGCCCCTGGCACCAGCACCCCCAGGGCTTTTCCAGCCCCTCTGCCCAGCCTGCAGCTCCAGGGGTTGGTGTGACCCAAGGGCAGGACTGAACATCTGACCTGGTTGACCCTCACACCATTGGCCTCATTGCATGTATCCAGCCTGTCCAGATCCCTCAGAGACTCAGGACAGGCTGTTGAGACAGAAAAGTGTAAAATTCCCTCTCAAAGCCATCAGTAATCTCAAAGGACCTGATTCAAACCTATTAAGTAAATGAGACTCTTTCTATTAACTTTCTATTTCTATTCAACTGGCTTTCCACTTGATCCCACACACCAAGAGGGAAATTGTCTTTCTTTTAAAAAAATAATTTGAATTAAAAAGCATTTCCAGTGAAAGGGCCTTCATACTCTCATATTTCAAAAGTCTTCCTGCTGCAAATCAAGCAGAAATCCTGGTCAGAAATTCAAGCACTAAACCTGTCAGTTTAGTTCAGTGTAGTGCATTTCCCTCCTTGCTAAATTCTTTAAACATTTTGAGGGACAGAGGGGAATGCAGAAGTGGTGGTTCCTGCTTTGCTTGAAAACAAACTGTTTGTTTTTCAGCACTTGAGCTGCAGTAGCAGGGAAGTAATTTAGACCCTGGCAAATCAGGAAGAATCCACCAAATTATTGGCAGCTTAAACTGCAGAGTGCTGGAGAAGCCCAGACTGCCTCAGGCCACTGGCCAGCATTTGGAAGGGTTACCAGAGGATTGTTAGCATAGAACAATTCTGGGTTGGTTTTTTGTTTTGTTTGTTTGTTTGTTTGTTTGTTTGTTTCAGTAAGACTTTACAGGCTTCCCTCTGAAGGATGAGGGTGCTGGGAAAAACAAAGCCAGAAAGGCACAGGGCTCAATACCAGAGGGAGAGAACAGCCAGCAGAGGGTCAGGAGGGAAGATAAGATGCAAAAGCAGTCAGAAATCGATTTTTTTTTAGGTTGGAAAAGAGCTCCAAGACCATGCAGTCCCAGCTGTGCCCCATGTCCACCTTGTCCCCAGCCCAGAGCACTGAGTGCCAAATCCAGGTGACACCTGCAGGGATGGGCAAACCCTCCTGAGCAGCTTTCTCCAATGCTTAACAACCCTTTCCATGCAGAAATTCCTTCTGATGTCCAACCTAAGCCTCTCCTGGCACATCTTGAGGCCTTTTTCTCTCTTCCTGTGATGAATAAATCCCTCAGTGAAAGTTTTCCTTTCAAGGTGTCCACTTAGTCAATTATAGTTGCTAATGTTGTATGTCTTTAGAAATGCTCTCAGTTGTCTGTTCTTTCCTTCAAGCCTTACTTTGTTCTGGTTCTTAATTAATGTTAATTGTTAATGTTAAATTATTGGCCTCACTCTGTTTCAGCCCCCAATTGTCTTACCCATATACCCTTCCCCTCCCGTCGGGTAATGCCTCAGCTGCTTCCTTAAAATGGCGCCTGTGACTGGGAGAGGAGTGATGCCAGCGAAATATATGCAAATGAGTCTGCTCTGGAATGTGGTCAAACAACTCAAAAATGTGTTGTTTTCAAATCCATCAGGGTGGATTGAGAGGTGTTGTTTTGTGTTTGAATTATGATAAAATTAAATTAGCCCTGAATGAACATCCTGATAATGAGGCAAAGATTTAGCAGGTGAGCTGCTAAGTTCACCTGGGGGCTGTGACTGGCACTCAACCACTGTGGAAGCCCAGTCCACTTTCCTACTGGAAGGTTCTTCTAACATATTCCTTCTTGGAATGTGAGATCTCTCCCTTGGGACGTTGGGGGTGCCCACCAGGGATAGTCCTGGAGATTGAAAGAACCATGATTGTTGTTATGGGCGTGTTACATCAATCTCTACTTGGTGATAGTTCCTACTTTCCTAGCTTTAATGTAACTGTTTTAATGTAGTTTTACCTTTTATACTGTGTTGTAAAATTAACTCTTATGGAGTAATTTTCAACTAATCATTTGTTATAATAAAGAACTCGTTTTTATATAATATATCTAATTTGCCATCATTAAAGCCTGCAGGACAAAGTGTTAAAACTTAAACTAGGACAGCTAAAACTTAAACTGCAGCTAGGACTGGGTCCAGCCCCTCCAGGCTCCACTCTGAGAAGTTTAGGAAGCCAGGGTGGGCTTTCAGCACTCGTGACTCAGTGGCTGGGATTCTTTAATAAACTTTTTGTGAAGCTCCCACTCCACCCACGTCACTAAACCAACCACTTCCACCAGGAGACGTGCACAAATCTCTCAGGTTTGGAGAGCTTTGGGATCTGTGGTTATTCAGGTTTCTATTTAGGAGGCTCTGGTGCAATAAAAAAGCGTGCTCAGGGAAGCAGAGTTGCTTTTTCCCTGTTATTGCTGTGACAGAAATTAAATTATAAGCCCATATCACCACTTAGGAGTGGGAAGTGCTGGAGGGTAGAAACCTCCTGGATGAAGCCTTAACCCTCTGAAATAAAAGGCAAAATTACTACTGGCATTCATAAAACCAGGATCTCACTCTGTGCATGTCAGTGGTTTGCATTTTCACAGGGAGGCATGATTATTTATTAACTGACTGCCCACAGCATCATCAAAACCCATGGAAATGTTCCTACATCCTTCCTTTCTCTGCAAATGCCTGTGCAAGCCAAGTAGGATTTTCCCAAACCCAATGATGTGGTTTTGGTTAGACAGAATTTATTTGTGAAATGGAGAGTTTGAGTGATTACATGCTTTTTTTGTTGTTTTCTGAGGTTCATGATCATTTGTGAAAATGAAAGTAGGAGTGTGTTACACTGTGTTTTATTAAATCCCATTAGTTCCTGAATTATAAGTGGCCCTCTCTGTTGGAAGTAAATCTCACAGCACTGGCTACTGAGTTTTGGCTGTAGACACTGTACAAAGCAAACTGGCTGTGAATTCTTTATTTTTATGCAGCATTTATTATTTTGGATTTATAATTTCTGCCTTCCCCAGAAGCAGGATGTACACAGCTTTCTGTTGTTTCTCAAGCAAAAATAAAAATGTAAATTTTGTGCTGTGATCATTTTTAACTCATCCATTTGCTTGTTCTGACATCTCCATGGAACTGGATCTGTGAATTTGATGAAATTCAGCTGTCTGGCTTTTTTTTTTTTTTTTTTTTTTTTTTTTTGCTTGAGCACTTTCTGGCAAAGGCAGATCTTCCAGTGACGCTAATGACTACAGATCCTTTGGCATACATGGAACAGAACAAGTAACTCCACTGGAAATCTTTTCCAGGTAACCAAAATTCCATTTTTTTTAACATCCACAGAGTTTCACATTAAGTTGTAGCTGGGTACAAAACAATTAAAGATAATTGATTTTTTTTTTTTTTAAGTGCAAGCTCTGAATTTAGATCTTCCCATTTCTCTGTCGTTTATATCTGAATAAATGAATATATTTTGTTCTCAGCAGAATCCTCTTCCAGTTTGGTTCCAACTTTCTCCTGAGTACCATCCCTGCTTTGACTTTTATCAGTTTTCTCACTGGTGAACAAAAAACAGGGACAGGAGGAGAGGGAACAGCTCAGGCTGGGCCAGGGCAGGCTCAGGGGGAAAGCAGCAGGAATTTCCCCATGGAAAGGGAGCTCAGGGATTGGAAGAGAGGTTGTAAAGTCACCACCATGCCCTACCTGCCTTGAACCTAGGGCAGGAGCCAAAAAAAGTCAGGGTAGCTGTTTCTTATCTGCCCAAATTCAACAGAATAAAACTTCCTTTCATCTTTTTTTTTTTTCTTTTTACCTCAGAGTACACCAATATACCCATTACAATCTACAAAACCTTTTCACTAAATTGCCAGCAGCTTCTTTAGCTCATTTGCTGCACTCAGATTTGCTTTTATTCATAGAGATCTTTAACTCCTTAATTACAATATCAGATTACCTGTGTTCCTTGGAGGAGTCACCTGCAGTGAGACAAATGGCAGCTGTCAGGCTAAGATTTAACACATTTATAAATACCTGAAGCCCCCTGGACACCACAAGAGGTACAGAACAGGCAGAGACAAAATCAGATCTCAAAAATCAGATCTTTTAGGGCAAGGGGCTCCTTCCCTGCTATGCTGAATCAGCCTTAAGTGCACCATGTCTCATAATATTATTATTTTGTAGGAGCATAAGGCTTTTAAAGCAGTTATTATAACTCTTTGGAGCCTTACCAGACACCAACCCCCAGATAAAATTGTAATAAACAGTGGTAGAAGAAAAGTAGCTACTGCAAAGCCTAATTAAGTATTTTGATTAGTTTGTACTTGCTGCATTTTGGCTGCTGTTTATAATTAATTTTATTATCTAATATCTGTCAGTGCTGGGGTTTTTTTAACTACTTCTTTGTCTACTTAATTGAGCCATTTATAATAATCACTTTGGAGGAGTGAGTTCTCCTGCTTGCTTTTGTGACTGATGGTGTTCACTGAGCCTTTTTGCCCTTTCAGCTCCCATACCCTTCACAGCACTGCCAGCAGTAACCCCAAGCAAAAATCCAGATTTCCTTCAAAGTAGGGCTGGATGGGATATTGGGAATTAGGAATTGTTCCCTGGGAGGGGCTGGGATGGAATTGCCAGAGCAGCTGTGCCTGCCCCTGGATCCCTGGCAGTGCCCAAGGCCAGGTTGGATTTTTTCTTGGAGCAGCCTGGGACAGTGGAAGGTGTCCCTGTCCCATCCTGGAACTGGATGATCTTTAACACAATCTATGATTCTATAATTTTTCAGCACCTCACTTTTCAATTATTTTTTTTTATTTTATTTGGAGCAAGGAGACTCCTCAAGTTTTTTAGCTTTTGCCTCTGCAGTCAGCTTTCTCCTTTCTCCACTTTAAACAATAACCCAGCTAAAAGAGAAGGGGGGCATGTGGCCAAAACCATTTTATATTTCAGAGTGGCTCTGCAATGTGTCCATTACCCAAATTGAGGTAACAGGAAGATTGGGAATATCCCAATGCATGACCTTGAAACCTGGAGTCAAGCAATAGGTATGGCATGGAACTTAATAGGACAAAGTGCAGAGTCAGGAATTAAACAGAAATTCCTGCCTTCAGTTATGACCATGATTGGACTGACAAGGGATGAGAAGGAATTGACTTTTATCTCCCTCAGCCAGAGGAGAACAGAGCCATGAGTGAAATGCAACTGTAAAGAAGAAAATGTGATCCTACATCTCATCAGCTGGGAATGTTCCTGTAGGGAAAGGGGAATATTGTTTCTGTTGGACATGACACTGATGAGCCCTTTGCAGGGATACTGTCACAATCCTGGTCCCTTCTGCACCAGGAAGATGAATTTGATCTGATATTCAGCAGAGGAAGACTAGCAGGATGATGTGGAGTGCTGGTGGCACAAGGGAAAAATAGCAAGGATTGGTCCAGCTGAACTCTAGGAAAATAAAGGTGAAGAGGGGATTAGGTTGTTCACTATAAATATATCAGATCAGATGAAGGAGATGGAGAAAAGGAGATAATCATGGTTTAAAATTAGTGGGAAAATCACCACAGAAAAAAAAAAATTAAAATAAATAAGCAAAGTGCTATGTCAAAGGGAATTTCTAAACATCAGAGAAGTTAGTAATTATTTGGGAAATGTAGCAGGAATTTAAAAGACAAACAAACAAATCTACAACACCCAAACAAAAAAAAACCAAAAAACAAAAAACATAAGTAACCAGATTTGGTTTATGGTAAACAGAAATCACAGATCATTCTGGAAGGAAGGAACTGTGCAGACATGATCCCATCACCCTGCACATTGTTTGTGGGCCTGTATTCCTAATCCACAACAGAGCTGAGAGGTTTTATGAATTAATTTTCAGGAAATGGGAGACTGAAAGAAATAGGAGGAAGAGGAAACAGAGAGGAAAGAGCAGAGGCAGTGACAGAGAAGCAGTGACAGATTAGACTGGGGTCTTTGGGGGTTTGGCTGGATCTTCAGGCATCCTTTCCAACCCCAAATATTCTACAATTCTGTGATTTCTTAGTAATAAATAAAATTAAGACCACAAATTCAGTGCTTAACCTGTCCCACATAACAAAAATGTACCTGTTGAAAATTAAATTTTAATAAAATAATTGATTAAGAAATCACAGCCAAAGAAGAGAGCTGAAGGGAGCCACTTGGGATTTAAAGAGTTGAAATGATTACTCACAAGAAGAGCAGAGGGTGATTAAAATAAACAGGCCTTAATTGATTAAATTGAATGTGAGGAAACAGAAAAGCTGCACATGATTGGTACCTGCCCTGCAGGTGGCAAAGGAATAGGAATTCTGAGAAAACACAAAACTCAATTACCAGGGAAGGGTTTTGCCCAGCAAATGGGATACTGGGACAAAGATGGGGAGATTTGGCTCCTGCATGCAGCAGAATTCCAGGCTTGCCATTGAGTCTCTGCTTGCAAAAGAGCTTTACATAAGCAGCTTTTATAATGCTCCATGAAGATCAATAGCTTTAGGTTGACTTATTTGTTTTGTTTTGTTCCCCTGTTACCAAAGTACTCGATTGCAGGCTGGAAAGTTGCTTTGTTGTGTCAGATTCTATCCAAAAATATCAGGAAAGATAGGCTTTACCTTGCAAAATACTGGAGAGAGAGAGAAAGGGCAAAGGGGAGAAGGTTATTGCCAACCTCTCCATAACAAATTTTGGCAGCAATGACACCTAACTCTGTATTTATAGCCTTTCCCTAGACTGACATCCAGAATTGGGAAGGTTAGCAAGTGAAAGAGGAGCTTTTGCAGAGGAAAGCAACCTTAAGTATCAGGCAGCTTTTCAAAACATCTGGGCCAGGTTTACCAGATTGCACCATGGAAATGTTAGACACCAAAAAATCAGGCCTTGATGTGCAAATAAGGGGGGAAAAAATGGGGGTGGTAGGCTGGGAAAGAGAATTCCCTCTGGTATTCTTCCTGCCAGAAAACAAAACCAGACAGCTTCCACCCACTGGTCTCTCCTCATCTTCCCTTCAGTTCTAATGGCTTGCTCTGCAAAATTTCCCCAGCTCCAGCCTGCCACAAAACCTCCCAAGGATTTAAAATTCCCCTCAGATTAGCAAATGTTGACCCTTTGACAATATTATTAGCTTGTGTGAACCAAAACTGTTTCAGCTGATCTTTAAGCAGACATTTCCAACCACATCTTCCCTTGCTGCTGTGCAGAAAAAAAAAATTAAAAAAAAAGCTTTCAGTGCTGCCATATGGGCTGAGGCAATATCTAGACTTACACATTTTAGGCCAGGCAGGGAAAGTGTAATAACAAGAGGAGGAGCAAAGGAGGCTCTAGGCAAGGCTTCTCCCAAGCTGCCAGATGATTTGTTCCCTTTGCATATCAAAACACCCCCAGGCCTGATCACAGAATCACAGAATCCTTTAGGTTGGAAAAGACCTCCAAGAACAGGTCCAGCTTTTAATTTTCATGAGGTTTTGGTTTATGGTGGCACCTAAAGAGCCACAGGTCAGGATCAGCCAGCCCCAGGGCTGTCAAAGTGCACATTTTAATCCTAAAAACAGATGACTTTTGATGTGCTCATGAGTTATTTGGTATCTCCAGGTAAATGCTGTAATTTTGAGACTGTTGAAAAATTCTTGGCTTGCAGATAAACAAGGATTCTTTGAGACAGGATAAAAACTCAGACTCTTTAAAATAATTAAAACTTAGAGTTTGTGTATCAAACACTATTCTGTGGCCAAAATTCTTTTGCAGACACATTTTGATTTAACTACTTTTCAACTCCTATTTACAACTGTAATAGTAACTCCTACTTTTAAACTACTTTTTGACTGCTTATCCCTTTCAGAGGGAAGGAGGAATGTACACCAAGGAAAGCCAACATTTCAGAACTTGAAGTGAAGAACCAATGCCTCTGGCTCAATTTCATCAGTCCAAATGCTGTTTTTTATGTGTTGGATTCATTTTCCCAAGAAGGTTTGGAGTCTTCATCCCTGGAGGTGGGGCAGTGATCCTTATCTCTGGGAGATATCCTCTGTTAATGGGCCAGATGTTAAAAACCAGCTGGGGCAATCATCTTTATCTTTGCCACAGCCCATCCTCCCTCCAGGAGAGATCTCCTGTTCATGGCCAGTGAGTCCCAGGGCATGGCTGATAAAATTCCATCATCCCATGGGAGATGCTCCAGCCAGGGCAGAGCCAAGCCTTTCCTACCCAGATAAAAACTAAGATTTGGAACACCAAAGTTGTCCTTATGCACTGGTTTCCAGAGGACAAGAGCTACCAGGATCACTGCCAGGATTTCTACAGGATCACTGCTTCAACAAGACCCCTTCATCTGGACTGCTTCCACCACCCTAACTAGCAGCGTGTCAGGTTGTGTTCTGACTCTGACAGTGGTTTTCCTTTTGTATTATTGCATGTGTTTTATTTTTTCTCTTTTTTCCCATTAAATTGTATTTCTGACTTGGAGTCTCTCACTGGTTTTGCTTTCAAAACCATCACACTGAGGAAGGCCTGGACATGGCACTCAGTGCTGGAGACAAAGTGAGGATGTGTCACAAGTTGGATTTGATGACTTTGGAGCTCTTTTGCAACCTTGATGATCCTGAATTAAATCACACTAACATGAATCTGCACAAACTTCAGGATAAGATCATGGGAACACATCTGCATTCCCATTTTGTCCTGGGAGCTGTGGGTTCACTGAAATACCAGTGGAAAATATCCCCAGAAATCCCTCCTAGAGATGTGGTGGTGAGAGATTTCTCTGTGTATAAATGCTCTGTTGTTGTGGCAAAATGCAAACTGGAGGGTGATAAGGATGTGCCAGAGCCTGATTTAAGAAGTTTGTCTCTGTAAAATCTCTCTGTACAACCCCCAGAGAATGAACAGGAGGTGCTGGAGAGCAAAACCCTCCAGAGGACACATCAGAACTGAAGTTTATTTTATGTGCACTGACCCTGTGGGATCCTCTCCTCACTGGCCTGAGTAGACCAGACTCCTACTGTAAAACCCAAAGTGAAGCATTTAAAGCAGGATGTGCCCATCCCCTCCCATTGACCCATTCCTCTGCTTTTCCCATTGTTTAATGGTCCAAAAACAATTCCAAAATCCTCAAGCTGATACAAACTTTGCTTCTTGACATAAACTGTTCCCTCAGGCATGGCACAAGTCTGGGGAATTCAAGTTTTTTCTGGAACTGTGTGCCCAAAGGGAGCTGGGAGGGAAGGGAGTCAAAGCCCATTAACTGGAATCACCCTGAACGAGCAGATTTAGGCACTGCCAGTTCAAGTTCTGCCTTGGCCTTCGACTGAAATGGAAAGGGAAAGGAAATCTCAGCAGCTCACCAGCCAGGCATTTGCCTGGGACCTTGAGAAAGCAGCAGGGATCTTTTCAGTGTGTCTTAGCAGGAGCATTAATTCACTCTGAGAGGCTCTGCAGGGAGATTCATGGAGCTGACACTGAGTGAGCTGCAACTGAGACAGATAGATTGGAGGGGGACAGCAGGCTAAGTACAAAATAATTATTTGTGCACCTGTTCCTGAGCCATTTCAGGTTTTGTGCCCCAAGAGAAAAAGTGCCATTTGGAAAGCACGAGGGTTTGTGCAATTAAATGATGCTGTTATGGTTCCAAGCCCAACCTAACCTCTCATATGCTGCTTCTCCTGAAATATTTAACAATTAATAGAGTTAAAAGGGCCTATAACCCATCACATTGTGTCAGGATAGTGAAGGCAGAAAGGATAAGATCCTACATAAACATTTCACATAAACCCTTTCTACATTCTGGATGTGGCCGGTTTTCCTGCTCTGTTGGCAGGAAAAGCAGCAAAAATGAGTAACAAGTAGGGCAGGCTCTAGAAAAGTAACTTTAGCTTGGAGAACAGCTCCTGTTCCAGGAGATTTGGTCCTAGCACAAGGGAAGAGATTTAAAGAACAGTAGTTTGCAGGAAGAAATTAAGAGTTGTGCAAATCTCCCAGGAAGAAGAGGCCTCACGCTGCTCTTTTCAGTCAGGTTCCATTTTATGGGAAAAGCTTAGGGAGCAAGAATGCAGCCATTTTTTAACATGATATAATAGTACATCCATCACACAATTTCATGGGCTCAAACGAAATTTCAGAGAGAAGAAAAAAAAAAATTATTCCCAGAAAGCACATTAGGAAATGTAGGAAGGTGTGAAGAAAGGGTGAGGTGAGAAAGGAAATGCAAATTAGGAGATTTTACAAGCTAAAGCCGTGCTGGTTTAAAGTATTACTTTTTTTTTTTCCTCAGAAGGAGAAAATAATTATATTACAGAGCACACAGATGGGGTGTAGAACTGGGCTTCCTGCTAATCGAAGACAAAAAATTACAGAGAAACTGATAGGACTTTTGAAAGTGCAGATTGTTTTCATTTATGTTCCCATTCTGCTTCCCACTGGCTAGGGGCAAAAGTTTGGAATATGGGTAATTTATCACCAAGCAGACACAGAAGGTGAAGCATTTCACCTTTTCAGCAGGTGGAGTGAAGAGGATGATTATGGTGATGTCTGGAAAGGATTTCTGGGCTCTACTTTCCAGCCAGGTTTTCTCAGGAAGGAAGGTTGAAGTAAAGTTGATGTCTGAAGGTGTGCACCTGCCTGTTTGCCTGGCAGCTCTTCCAGCCGGGAATTTGGGATCTGTTGGCCAATTTCAGCCCAGCCTGAGAGTGGGAAAGCAATGCCAAAGACTCCATCAGCGAGAAGGGGGATAAAGGTGCTGGGAAGTGCCCCAAAGGGGATGGAGATTTGTTTGTGGTGTGAGATCAGCCTTTGTTATGAGCCAGAAAACTGCGGGACACAAACCCCGCTGTTCCCTGGATACACCTGTGGTTCTTTTGGCTGAGATGCCCAGAGAAGCTGTGGCTGCACCTGGATCCCTGGAATTATCCAAGGCCGGGCTGGATGGAGCTCTGAACAAACGCCGCTAGTGGAAGCTGTCCCTGCCCACAGCCGGGGAGGGGGGAGGAGGGTTGGCACTAATTGATATTTAAGCTCCCTTCCAACCCCAACCCGTCCCACCATTCCGTGATCCGTGTGCGCGGGGAGGGCTCCGCCGGGGGTAGGCGGGACGCATCCCGAGGCAGCCGCATCCCGGCGGGAGGGACCCCCATCCCCGCGGCAGCGCAGCAGCGCTCCCTTCCAGCGGGGGCGGCGCAGGCGGAGCGGGGAGCGGGGCCGCCCCGCGGAAGGAGCGCGCCGCCCCCGCCGCCCCGCAGAGGGCGCTGCCTCCGCCCCGCTCCGCGCCCCATCCGCGCCCCATCCGCGCCCCATCCGCGCCCCATCCGCCCGGCCAGCGCATCCCCAGCGCATCCCCCAGCGCATCCCCCAGCGCATCCCGCCGCGCGCACCCCGCTCCGCCGGTGCCCCCCGCTTCTCCCCTCCTGGCGGGAGGTGGGCGAGCGGGCGTGGGGAATGGAGACGCCCGCCAGCATCCTCGGGGCCGTGTGACAGCCAGCGGCGCTCAGACGCGCGCACGGAGCCGGAGCCGGAGCCCCGCAGCCGCCCTGCCCCGTCCCGTCCGCGGGGAGCCGGCATGGACTGACAGCAGCCGCCAGGTAAGCGGGGCTGCCGTGCCCGAGGGGACGCTCGGCGGTCGCGGGTTTGGTGCCCTCACGGCTCATTTCTCCATCTTCCCCCTCGTTGCCCCAAAAAAAAACGCCTTTCCTCGAGCTCCCCGCGCAGCGGTGCCGAGGGATTCGGGGCGCGTTCCTTATGTAACCTGGGGGCGAGCAGCCGCGGCCGCTTGGCGCTGGGCGAGGGGAGAAGGGGCAGCGGCGGAACCGCGGCCGGGGGATGGGGGACACGGTGGGGCGGCCCCGAGGTGTCCCCGTCGGCAGCTGCCGTCGTGGGAGCCCCATCCGCACGCCCTCGGGCAAAAGCTCCGCCGCGACGGGGCTGGCGCTGCGCCGGGGAGAATTCCCCCCGGCTCCGGGAACCCGCACCGGGAATGGGCACCGGGGATGGGCACCGGGAATGGGCACCGGGAATGGGCACCGGGAATGGGCACCGGGGATGGGCGCCGGGAATGGACTCCGGGAATGGGCACCGGGGATGGGCGCCGGGAATCGGCACCGGGAACCGGCACCGGGAATGGGCACCGGGAATGGGCACCGGGAACCGGCACCGGGAATGGACTCCGGGAATGGGCTCCGGGAACCGGCACCGGGAATGGGTACCGGGAATCGGCACCGGGAACCGGCACCGGGGATGGGCTCCGGGAACCGGCACCGGGAATGGGCACCGGGAATGGACTCCGGGAATGGGCACCGGGAATGAGCACCGGGGATGGGCACCGGGCACCGCGGGGAGCGCGTCCCGCCCGGCCGCCCCCTCCCCAGCGGCGCTGCCCGAGCTGGGAACAACTTCAAAGCGGGGAGGAGGGAAGGAGAAGGGAGGACGGTGCTGTTTTGGCTGCTCCCGTCTCACTTCTCCGCTGGGAGGGATGCGCCGCGGGGAGCTGGGGGCAGGCGGGGCGAGGCTGAGGGGAGCCGGGGTAGCGCTGGAGGCAGCGGGGCCGGGAGGAGAGGAGAGGAGCCGGGATGAGGGGGAGGCGCAGGGAGGGGACACGGAGGGGACGGGGGTGGTCACGGAGGGGTGCCCGTCTCCTCTTGTTCGGAGGGAGAGCGAGCTCGGCATCACCATGGCGACCTGAGGGAGAAAAGAGCTAAATAAATAAATAACTAGGAGATAACTCCCCCCTTCTTCCACTCCCCCCCGCCGCCGTCCCTTCCAGGCCAGGTCCGGTGCCAAAGGTGGGGAGAAAGATACCACGGACAAAACTTTGCTGTCGTGGTAAAAGCGGGCGGAGAAGGGACCGCAGTTTCGGGGAGCCAGGGACTCCCGGATCGCCGTGGCCGGAGCATCTTCTCCGGGAAGCTGCCTCGGGGCTTGCTCCCCATGGCTGCTTAGGATGCTTAGGATACCTCCCTTTTTCCCCCTATTCCTCGACCTCTCCGACAGCCCCGGGGCGCTGCCTGTGGCTGCCGGACCGGTCCGGCCCCGTTCCAGCACCGCGGACAGCGGCGGCGGAGCGAACCGGGAGCGCGGGTGCGCTGGGGATGCGCTGGGGATGCGCGGTTCGGGGGATTTTAAACGGGAATTCTGCGCTAGGAGGAGGGAGAGAAGCCCCCACCGGTGTCCCCGCTGTTAAAATCCCCCTCGAGCCGCTCCCTGCTGGGCGCCAGGAGCCAGAGGAACACTCACCCTAAACTTTACTGAGCCAAACGAATGCAGGAGCTGGGAGCACAGACGTGAAAAAAAAAAGCATCTTTTCCACGAGCTCGATTTTTAGGGCTGTTTTGCAGCGGTTCTCTGTAAGCTGTTACAGGTATCTGCATGCCCCAGCAGGACTGTTCACACACACACACCACCCGTGAAAGGAGCCCGGCAGAAACTGTGAGAAATGCCCGGCCTCGGCTGGTCTGCCTGCAGGAAACTCGTGGAGAAATAGCACTTGGAAGGAATTGTACTCTTAGCTCAGGGAGCCATCCCACTGCTGAGGGCCACAATGGCACAGGTGGAGTTTGTGCTGGTCAGTCGTGGTCAGCTCATTGCAAAAACACCTCCTGACAGAGCCCTCTTCTCCTCAGACAGTTTGGATAAATATAAAAAGCAAGGGGAATAAAAAGTGTTGGGGTTAGTGATAATGCACCAACAGCCAGGATACATTTCTTGCTCTGATGGGTTGTAAATCATTGGCTCAGCTTGCCTTTACCTATCTCATTCTAGCAGTTACATATGCAGTTATTACCTCAGACTAGGAAAAAATTAGTCTAGGAAAGCAAACATCATAATTAATACTATTCACTGGGGGAGATAGAGATGGATTAGTCACTTTTGGGCTGTTGACTGTGTCAGGATGTTCGTTTTTCATTAAGAAAAGGAAATTTATTTGGTCTTGCCTCGGTGCTGATAGGCAGTAAACTATAGGTACATGGAGAGTTATTGGTTTGGAATCCAAATCCCTGGCCTCTCTGGGTGGTGCTGTAACTATCAGCAATCTATCAAATCACACCAGGACTGCTTTCCTGCTCTGCCAGCCTTCTTTCTTGCTTGTAAATTCTCTGTTTCAAAGAATTCTGGAAGAGGCAAACACATAGGTGAGTCCTAGTCAAGTATGAGAGTTAATTGGGTTTTTTATGTATTTCTGCAATGCCCAGGGTGGGCATTCCTGGGTGGAGCTCTAGTGGAAGGGTGTCCCTGATGATCCTTAAGGTCCATTTTAACTCAAACCATCCTGTGATTCTGTGCAGGGACTCCAGACAAATCCTGTTATTCCTGGAGAATAAGAAATCTTTTTTCATTTTGCCCTAACTCCACTTCTGGAGTGAACTAACGAGTTAAGCCTTTATGGAAATGGAGACCTGGATATTTAAATGCTGGGCCTCCCATTTCCAAGCCTGTCTCCCAGGGAATATGGGAATAAAGGCCTGAACTTTAAGTACAAGCTCAGGAACTCATTTGTTTCCTGTGGGAAAATGAGAAGTGACAGAAGCCCACTCTTCAGGGCAGTCACCAAACCATTTGCAATACTTGAAGTTATTGATTTCTTACATAAGGCAGGGCTCCTGCAGCCTCACAACAATGCTATCAGATCATTACCAAATCATTTTGCCTCATAAGCAAATAAGGGAAGAATTAATTATAGCAACACCAACGAAAAGCCCCACAACCACAGGCTCAGTTAGTAAAAGACACAATTCTTTGTGGAATTTCTGCCAGTGCATTTGCACCACATTCAGTTTGAGCTCCCCAAGACACATAATTTCACTGCAGAAAAGACTTGTTATTCACAAGCATGTGTTTGGAGCCTTGTTTTGTAGTCATTTTGTTGACATGTGGTACTTTGGAAGGAAAATAAGATCTCTCCTTCAAACTAGGTAAGAGGAAAATAATTTAATTTGTATTTTCATAAAATCTCCATCCCAAGGGATATATTCAAATATTTCACAATAGGTTTAGGTATAAGCTCTATGTTCTTTCTTTCACCTCTCAGGAACTCTGGACACTGTTGGTGTAGGGTTACTGTGTTTGTCATGATCTTCTCATAGAATTTTTACTTATACAAACAGTTTTATTCAGGACCTGTGTATATCCTTCTATAAAAGTAAGAAATAAAATAATTCATATTAACACTCTCCCAAATACATTAATTTATGTCCTAAGCAGCAGTGCTTGACACATTGTGAAGATCCCATTTCTATTGTATAATATCTTTGATTTTCATTGCTGTTAGAAGCTTTGCACCTCTGTTCAGTGTTTCCATCACCTACTTGCTCCAGGATGTTACTTTTTATATTGGACAATTAAGCCCTGGCAGTTTTTAAAAGATTTAGGTGCAGGTTAATGTGTTACATTTATGTGGATGTATAATTTTTACTGGTGGAAGGCAGTTTGATATTAGAAAACAATATTCCCAATATATTAAGTATTAATATTTATATATTGATTGTGCAGAATGTGATGTTTCTGAACAAACCCAAATTTACCAAGCAGCAAACCTAAGGGAAAAGTTTTAATCTCAATCCCACCTGATTTCTGGAAGATTTTGTTGTTGTTGTTGTTTAGTTGCTTGGCTTTTGGAGGTTTCCTCCAGATGCTTTGCTAGAGTGCTGCTGATGTTGAAAATACAATTTTTATGTTTTATTAATAGCTGGAATAGAAACATGGAACAATTGGAGGTTATTGAATCCAGTTTTTCCACACAGCACTGCAATTTTTAATGATGCCCAAGGACACTGGAGGCCAAAAAGCCATCCCAAACCAGCCCATGCCAACCCCACCCTCTGCAGGACATCAGTGGGATCAGTCCTGTCCATGCAGATTCTGGGAGAGAAAAACCTCAGTGATCAAAATTCTTGGGAAGAGACTGGAATTCTTCTGTCCTAGGTATGGATCCTGTCCATAAGGAGGCTCAGAGCACCTTTAACTCCTCATTTAACTCATCACCTCCTCCTCACTGAACTCCTCACCCCTGATTTGCCTCACAGAATATCCCCAGGGCCAGGGGGGGTTGGCAGCTGAGGAAACACACCTTGCTTCCATTTGAAAAGCTCATTAAAGTAGATTTTTTTTTTTCCCAGTCTATTCACGAGCTCCCACATATGGCCAGCAGAACACCCTGTCCTCAGACACAGGACAAAAAAACAAAGCAGGGAGATTTTCAAGTCCTTCAAAAATAGGCAATTTCTACCCTCAGAGTCACACAATGCCCAGAAAATTGAAGAATTATAGAATCAAAGAATGGTTTGGATTGGAAAGGATCTTAAAAATCATCTTGTTCCAGCCCCTGCCATAGGCAGGGAACCTTCCCCTGGAGCCCCATCCAGCCTGGCCTTGAACACCCATTGAAAATCTTCATGAGTGCAAGGGCTCTCTACAGAAAGAGAGGTTTATTTATGCCAGAGGTTGCACAAGAAGCTTTAATATAAGTGCCAAGGGCTGGTCAGAGAAGTTTTTTTTCTGGAGTATTACTCAAGAGAGCTTTGAATTAAAAAATAGCCACAAGGCAAAAGCCCATTCTGCTGCTCTTTTCCACTCACAACCTCAGGTTGGCCATTAATGGTAGCTGGAAGTCTATATCCATAATATCCACCAGTCTTCAGCTGGAAATTATTTACTTCCAAGAAGTATTTACTTTCTTGTCTCACTCTGGTAGGAAAATAGTGGAGGCCATCCAAGGGCAGAGCCTGCCTTGGGGTCAGAAAACCCTTAACATTTGCACACACAGCTTACAATCCATGGGAGTAAATTATGATTCCACAGAGATTTAAGGGTTTTTTTTTTTTTTAAAAAGCATCTGCATTAATAACTCTGTGTGTGAGTGCAGACAGTGAAGGCTCAAATACTTAAACCAGGGAGCCTCTTATTAATCCTGGCTGCCAGTGACCTCCCCAGCATTTCTGGCCATGCTCAGCTTCAGACTCTGACATCTCTGTGGACATCCACACCCTCAGAAAAACCTCTCAGCCACAGGAAGCCTCTGACTCATCCTAAAACTGAGGAACAGGGTGCTCAGGATCCCTGGCAGTGTCCAAGCCCAGGACAGGGCTTGGAGCAAACTGGGATAGTGGGAGGTGTCCCTGCCCGTGGCACTGGGTGATCTTAATGTCCCATCCAACCCAAATAATTCTGGGATTTTATGAGTTTGGGGTGCTGGCACAAATGTAAATGTGAATTTTGCCATTTGGCTTTGAGGTCTGATCCTCATGTTCCCCATGGGTAAAGGAGGTTTGAGACAGTTTGGGTGGGGAGAGGGTATCAGCACACCCTTGGATATGGTTCCACAACCCATCACAGGCCAGCAGAAACAGCCTCAGTCTTGGCTTAATTCCATTTCATACCCTTTCAGACCTGTGTTGGGTTTTTAAACTCAGCTGTGCCTTCAGGAAGAGCAGTCCCAGCTCTGGTTGCTGCTGCCACAGCAGTGATGGCATTCCAGAGGCAAATGGACACTGAAGATCAGAGGCTTGCACCTCTGGATTATCCCACATTCCTCTCATCTCTAGACACTGTTGGAGGCTGACCTGAGGAAGCCACCATGCACAGGATTTTTTGGGACTCTCTGGAGCAGAACACTGGGGTTTGTTTCCTGATGAAAGCCAAGTGCTGGCATTTGTGCTGATTTCCCAAAAAAAAAAAAAAAAAAAAAAAAAAATTAAACCCAAAACACTTCTGGACAAGAAAACAATCGTGTGCAGATTGAAAGGGTGAAACAGGAGGCTGAGGGAACGAGTGGCATGATGAGAGCCTGCACGAGAGCATCGTTAATTCAATGCTCTAATCAACTGTGTTCTGCAGTGCTTTATCACAACCATCCCTGCTTCAGCCTCTCCAGCTCACAGCACTTTGCAGCATTGCAGGAAACCCTCTGCTTTTTGCTTCCCATTTAAAAAAAAATAATCTCATTGTGCTTTGTCAATACAGACAATTTTGTCAATGAAAGCAAAGGAGAAATTATCATGTAATTTAGTATTTATCATAATCAAGAGCAGGGGTTCATTAGAACAATGAGCAATTGTCAAATTATTTCTCAGAGTAATTTGAAGAATGAGAAAAGGGTATTTCCTACCTTCCTGCTTTTTCTCCCACCATCCCCTGCTGACTCTCAGAGCCTGCAGCTTCTATCAGCCTGCCAGATCAATTTCCCATTCCTGAGAAGAAGCATTTATGTTAAATGATTGTAATTAAGAACCTCCTTACAGCTCAATAGCTGTCTGGACACGCAGGGGTAATTCCCCATCGATTTCCATGGGGCCACGTTTTCACAGGAAGATCATCAGGAGGCAGTGCCTGCTTTGGAGGTGTGCAGCTTCCCTGGGCTTCTCAGAATGCCATAGAATGGAATCATGGAATCATTAAGGTTGGAAAAGAGCTCCAAAATCCTCGTGTCTGAGCTGGGACTGGTCTGCACCTTGTCCCCAGCCCAGAGCTCTGAGTGCCACGTGCAGGTGACACCTGCAGGGATGGGCACTGCAAACCTCCCTGGGCACTTCCAACCCCTGAGCTCCCTTTCCATGGGGAAATTCCTGCTGCTGGACCTCCCCTGGCACAGATGGAAGTTGTTCCCTCTCTTCCTGTCCTTGTTCCCTGGGAGCAGAGCCTGAGCCCTCACTAATGTGAATATTTTCTAAATATTCATGTTCATGATCTGTATCTGAGGTTGCCAGAGATGTGGCAAAAGAGAGCTGGGAAAGCTCCAGTGCTTTCAGCTCAGGGAATCCCAGAGTCCCAGAATCACTGAGCTTGGAAAAGAGCTCCAAGGTCATGGAGCCCAACCTGTGCCCATCCCCACCTTGTCCCCACCCAGAGCTCTGAGTGCCACCTCCAGGTGACACCTGCAGGGATGGGCACTGCAAACCTCCCTGGGCACTTCCAACCCCTGAGCTCCCTTTCCTCCTGAGCTTCCCCTGGCACAGCTTGAAGCCATTTCCCCTTTTTCTGTCCCTTGTTCTCTGGGAGAAGAAACCAAACCCCTTCCAGCTTCCCCCTCCTGTCAGGGAGCTGTGCACAGAAATGAGGTTTCCCCTCAGAGCATCAATGAAAAGGAAACTCCAAAAAGTAATTTTACTCCATCAAAAACCTCAGCAGGCTTCTAGAGATGCCACACCTTGGTGCCTCAAGGTTCATGGGATGAACCCATTAAATTAAATAATTAAATCAACGTGGCCATCTACAGGTGCAGAAGGTGTGGGAGATGCATCCCTGTCTTCACAGAACTGTGCCCACTGAACTTCTTTGCACTGTCCTGCATCACTCTCTTCCTGCCTGGCTTATAAAAATACCAAGTTTAGGCTGATTTTTATCTCACATTGCTCCTGGAACTCTCCAGCAGCAGCCTGAAGAGGCTCAGTGCCCCCTGGTCTCAGAGGTGGCCTTGGACTCTCAGGGCTGGACCCAGCAGCAGGGGCAGGGAGAGCACAGGTGGGCAAGGAAAGGGAAGGAATCCTTTTTATTTAATTAAAACCAGAGGCTGCTTAATGATCTCAGGATTGCCATCAACTGCAGCAGGCAGAGCAGAGAGGGGAAGGGAAGGGAAGGGAAGGGAAGGGAAGGAAGGAAGGGAAGGGAAGGGAAGGGAAGGAAGGGAAGGGAAGGGAAGGGAAGGGAAGGAAGGAAGGGAAGGGAAGGGAAGGGAAGGGAAGGGAAGGAAGGGAAGGGAAGGAAGGAAGGGAAGGGAAGGGAAGGAAGGGAAGGGAAGGGAAGGGAAGGGAAGGAAAGGGAAGGAAGGGAAGGGAAGGAAGGGAAAGGGAAGGGAAGGGAAGGGAAGGGAAGGAAAGGAAAGGAAAGGAAAGGAAAGGAAAGGAAAGGAAAGGAAAGGAAAGGAAAGGAAAGGTGCGGAAAGGAAAGGGGCGGAAAGGGGCGGAAAGGGGCGGAAAGGGGCGGAAAGGGGCGGAAAAGGAAAGGGGCGGAAAGGAAAGGAAAGGGGCGGAAAGGGGCGGAAAGGAAAGGGGCGGAAAGGAAAGGGGCGGAAAGGAAAGGGGCGGAAAGGAAAGGGGCGGAAAGGGGCGGAAAGGAAAGGGGCGGAAAGGGGCGGAAAGGGGCGGAAAGGGGCAAAGGAGAGGAAAGGGGAGGAAAGGGGCGGAAAGGAAAGGAAAGGAAAGGAAAGGAAAGGAAAGGAAAGGAAAGGAAAGGAAAGGAAAGGAAAGGAAAGGAAAGGAAAGGAAAGGAAAGGAAAGGAAAGGAAAGGAAAGGAAAAAGGAAAGGAAAGGAAAGGAAAGGAAAGGAAAGGAAAGAAAGGAAAGGAAAGGAAAGGAAAGGAAAGGAAAGGAAAGGAAAGGAAAGGAAAGGAAAGGAAAGGAAAGGAAAGGAAAGGAAAGGAAAGGAAAGGAAAGGAAAGGAAAGGAAAGGAAAGGAAAGGAAAGGAAAGGAAAGGAAAGGAAAGGAAAGGAAAGGAAAGGAAAGGAAAGGAAAGGAAAGGAAAGGAAGCTGTTCCAGCTTTGGTGTGTTCTCCTCAAAGTGCTGCTGGCTTTGCCTGGTGCAAGTGCAGGCGAGCAGAGCTGTTAGATGAGAAATAAATAAAATGCCTCATTTCGTTCTTCACTGAATGGGAGCTGGGGATTATCAAACCTTCACCAGCAGCACTGGTAGAGGGGAGGAGGGGGAAGGAGGCAGCTGGATCCCAGCCCATCAGTGGCACCCAGTGTGGTGTGTCCAGCAACCTGGGCATGTCCCACTTGTCCCACCAAACCCACTGTCTCTCCAGTCATCTCCAAACCCAGGGCTGGTGTGATTCACTGCACAAGAACTCCAATAGTTCAGGTGGTTAATCATGTTCTATAGACTAGATACCTGCTCATCTCAGCCCAGCATCCTGCAGGGATGTGAGCAATCCTTGGGAAGCTGCTGGATTCTGGCTGTGAGGCAGAATTACATCAAAGCATAAAGTGCATCCCAAGCCTTCCCTGATTACAAACAAAGCAGTGTTAAACCACTTCCCTCAAAGTTATCGCTAAAAGCTGCAAGAGAAACAAACACAACATTGTAGTGACCAAGAAAATATTCCAACAATATCTGGAATATTCTGGTGATGGTGACTGTAATTATATGTTGGACATTCACAATGTGATTTTGTTGTTGTTGTTGTTGGTAGGGACTGACTTACTGTAAATGTTCTCTACACATTCACCACCAATAAACTTTTTCCCTAAAAAACAGGGCTTAAAGATTTAAGAGTGGCCCTAAACTTCTGCTGCACTACCAAATTCTGGGTCTGGCTGAGTTCTTCATTTCTAGCCAGAGGAAAGAAATCTATATCAAAATATAAGGTGGTTAAAATTTGGGAGGGGTGGGAACAAGAAGAGCTTGAGAGAGAAGGGGAAAAGATTTAAAAAAAAAAAAAAAAGAGAGAGAGAATGGAAAAAAAGCCATAGAACTGGAACATAAAGACTCCCATAATTGGAACAGTTCATTCCACAGTTCTGGGATGGCTCCCTGGAATTTAGGTGACCTGCAATATCTGGATATTGCTGATCACTATTTTCTACCCCTTGCAAGTGGCAAATTTGTGGTCTAAGCTACAGCAGTGAATTCACTGACCAAACACTACCACAGCCTTTGCCTCTGGATATATAGAAAATATTTTTCCTTGGATAATTTTTTTTTTATAAACTGCTCTCCAGAAAAGAAAGAGGACCCTCTGTATTGACACACTGCATTCCAGCAGTGTTTGCTGCAGGAATGAGCTTTGCTCCTCCATGGAGTAGGACACAAGGACAGCAGATATGAAGCCAATTTACAATAATAATAATAATAATAATAATAATAATAATAATAATAATAATAATAATAATAATGTTTGCAAAGAGCAGAAGTCATGGTTTGTTTGTTTGGTTTTTTTTTAATTCCAGCTGCTTTCAGAAGCCAGACTGGTGGGTTTGGATGCAACTCAAATATTAGAAGAGAATTAAGCAGGAAAATCAGGTAGAGGCCTTAGCATTACAGCAGAGGAATGGTTAATGATATTAACATGAGAAGAAATAATAATAACAAAAGGAAGTGGAGGAAGCCTTGAAGGAAATGCTCAGGAATAGTAAAACCCACCAAGCTGCTACAGAAATAGAATCACAGAAAATATGAGATCTTCCAAATGCCTTTTAGTCAAAGAGCATTAAAGCCTCTCCCTTCACTTCAAGGGGTTTCATATCAGCCCTTAAATGTAAATTTATTTTAAACAGGATGGTATGCAGGAGAGGGAGGTCTGACATGCAGCTTCCTTAGCACTTCCCAGGATGATTTCATTCCTTCAGACTGCCATCAGAAATATTTGTATAATCCAGCCTCAACTTTGCTCCTGTTTGTGCTTTGTCAGTGCAAAAGCAAAGCCAACAGGGACAGGGAAGGTGATCCAGCACCACATTCCAGAAACCTCCACAAACACTCCAAATCCTTTCCCATTGTGGTGATTTTAGATGGAATTTCTCACATTTGGCCACAACACATGGTGCTCCCATGGGAGTTTTTACAGCTCCCCAGGATTAAAGAGCACATTTTCAACAGAGGTGGATGTGCATCAACACAAACATTTACCAGGAGCTGCAGTGAGTGTTTCTGCAGGATCTTTAATTAAAAGCATGGATTTGGGAGTAAATATGAAAACAGATTTCAGAGCAGCTTATTTTAAAATTAATGGCTGTTGGCACCTGCATGGAACGTCAGTCAAGAGCGGTCGAGGTGAGCACAGCTGAAATGGTGAAATAAAAATATTAAGCCATCTGTTATGCTTTACATGGTATTTTTAGCAATGCAGAAAAAAGTCAGATTTATTCCTACTTCCCCTTAATGAAGTTTTCCAGAAATAAGTAGTGCACTAATAGGCTCTTGACAATTTATGGCAGTAACCAGTCCATAAAAAGCCCATTAAAAGGCCAAGTGATGTTCAAACCATCCAATGTGTAGGCAGGGCCACCCCATAAGTTTCAAGACAAAAACCAGCCCAGGAGCTGGGCTGTGCAGTTGGAAAAGGTGGGAGCAAACAGTAGCAACTGAAATGGCAAGAAAAATCTTCATTTTGTTCCTGAAAACAACGCCTCAGGCACCCTCCTTATGAGCAGAAGAGGGAGAAAAATCCAACTTTTCACTGTTTGCAAAATTACACAGAGGAAGAACTTTAAATTTCCACAACATTTTCTGCCTTCAGGTGAATTTCTCATTTCAGTGCAATCTGAAGTTGAGTGAGGCTGGACCCAAAGCACACATTCCACATTTCATCATATTCACAGTCTAAAAACTGCATTTTTGTGAGTTGACCTCAGATAAATTGACCACCATCAGTGAAGATGCACCATCAGGAGAAATCACAAGAAAAAAACAAATCAAAACAAAACCCCACATACACCAAAAAAAAAAGAAAACAATTACATTTCAAACCTAACTCTCCAGTTCTAATTGTAATTTTCAAAGCCACACTCAATAAATTAAAATTAGCACTTCTGCTCAATCACACACCAGCGTGGGAGGCAAAAAGGAGGGGATCAGTGTAGTTTGATGCAGCTGGATAAAAACAAATTAATGATTAGTAGAGAGGTCAAAATTAGAACAGCTAGAGCTAAAAGTTTTTTTTAAAAAGTTTCTCTCCCCACATAGAAATGATCATAAAATTAACTGGAAAATAAAGTGCTTTACCTTTATATTGCCTGAGACTGTGCCAATAACAAGGATTTAATCATGTGCAAGGACCTAACCTTGTGTGTCCTCCCAACTTCCAGGGTTTTGATCATGTGGAAAGACTCTTGTCCAGTGTATGTGTAATTTTACTCTGATTGAAGACCTGTCATGATTCTTAAATGAACTCAGGAAAAAAGGAAAAAACAAAAATACAAATATAAGAATTATTATATAATTTCACAGAATCCTAGAGAAACAGATTAGGAGGGAGCTCTGGAGGCCCTTCAGAGGTGCCAAGAAGAGGGAATAATCCCTCTGGGTGTTTGTGGTTCCCAGCCTGTACTGATGCCTGGGCTGCTTTTTTCCAGGTGTAGGACTTGATGTTTTATCTTGTTCAGCTTCATGAGGTTCCTGACAGCCCATTTTTCTTTTTTGTCTGAGTGACATCCCTGTGCATCCACTGCTCCTCCAGTTTGGAGCCAGCTGGAGGCTGAGATTCCTTTGGTGCCCCAAAAAAAATCAACCCCCAAGGGGCACCAGGAGCTGTGAGGTTCAAATCTGCAGAACCTTCAGAGGCCAAGCCCATTTCCCACTCCTCCTTGCAGTCCATCCATCCACTCCATTTGTCTTTTGTTTTGTTGGTTTTTTTGGTTTTTTGGTTTTTTTTTTTTTTGTTTGGTTTGGTTTTTTTTGCCAGCAAAACTGTGGGATAATCAAAATCTTGAAAAAGCTTGCTGTTGAAAATCTCGAATGTTGAAAATCTTGCTAAAAACTTGCTGCCCTCCTCTCATCCACAAATTTTACCAGACACATCAGACATTTTGTGATAAAAATCTGTCAGACTGGCCAGCCAGGGATAAATTTGTTGCCTGGTGAGGTTGTGGATCCCCATCCCTGGAAGTGTCCAAGGCTGGATTTTTTCTTGGAGCAGCCTGGGACAGTGGAAGGTGTCCCTGCCCATGGCAGAGGTGGCACTGAATGGTTTTAAGGTCCCTTCCATCCCAAAATATTCTATTATTCTACATTCTGCAGTTCTAAATCCAAGCAGGCTGTTCCTGACCATGTTCTTGTATTTCATCTTTCTGGAAATAGCTTTTTTGAGAACATATTCACTAGTTTTCCCAAGGAGTTATGGAAAGTTAATCAGCATGTTGTTCCCTAAATCCACCCTCTTATTTTCCTTAAAAGGACAATAAATCATTTCCCTGTTACAGCCATAGGGGAATTTTTTATGTAGTTTGATTTTAAATGTTTTCACATTCATTACTCTAATTTTTAGATTTCATAATTCCTTCCACTTGGAACATCCTTGTCTCTTGGTGTTATCTTGGCTGATTCTCAGGGCTTAACTTGATTTTCTGTGTGAACAGTCCATCACTGGATGATTTCTTGGCAATCTTTTTCAGATTTGTGTCACATTTCTAGAAGGTTTATGTTTCATTTCTAAAGCCTTCTCCTGCAGAAAGTAGGTGCACATCATCCCAGTCCAGGAATGGGTTTGGAATTTTCCTTTATCAAGTGTTGTATTTATTAAATCCCTGCCCTCAGTAAATATTTTAATTCTATCCTTTCCATGTGCACCTGCACTGGAATAGGAGTAATTTGAGAAACTTTTAAGTCATTTGCAACAAAATTAAGGTCAATAAAAGAATTTAATCATTCAATTGGCCAATATTTGCTGTGTGAGCAGCTCTGCACTGCCAGAGCCCATGGAGAACACACAATTTCCCAGGAATCTTGCTTTAGTTACTTCTGAGCCCTCCTTGTTTGCTTCTGATATTTCCAAGTGGATATTTTTGATCCCAGCCAAACATAAAAGGTGGTGGCTGCTTTTGAAGTGACTGAGAGTTTCCCAACTCCTTTCAGTGGGAATAAATTGAAACCCTTAATTACATTTTGTCATCTCCATCAATCTTTGTGGAGGAACTTCAGCACAGTGATATTTTCCTCATAGGCATATCCTTGTGGGATAATAATTGAAAATGTGAATTAACTGCATTAACTATCACATAATCAGGGGGTTTTCTCTGAGACAGTCAAATTTCTGATTGACTTAACTGCTACAGCAGTGACTTGAATTAAACAGCTGCCATTTTGCCATTAAAAGCAGAGCAAGAAGATTACAAGGAATTCTGAAATAAATAAATCCTTGCTCCACTCTGCTTTTGTACAAACTGTTTTCTTCAGTTTTTCTCTCAGTTTCATGGCTACAGACATGTCTAGACTATACCCAAAGCCATCAGAGCTTTTTCAGGTGTTGAAATAAACTAAATATTCATTATTTACTCCCCCTCAAGTGGCTGATCTTTGCCTCACCTTCTTTTCCCTTTGCTCCTTCTCCTGCTTCTTATATCTGTAGCAAAATAGAAAAAAAAAAAAAAAAAAAAAAAAACAAAAAAACAACAGAAAGAAGAAATTTGCTTTTTCCATTCAGTTTTTCAAGGCTGCTGAACAAAGTCTTTTATCCCCACTGTGCCTCTGAAAAAGTGCCACAGTTACCCTCCACACTTGGATGGATTTCCCACATCCCTCCTGAAGGTGTTCTTCCCTTTTCCTCAATAAATATTAATGACAAAGTTTATAAAAGTATGTTAACAAGTGGAGGAATTATCCTGTTTTGAGGAGTAGGCAAATTTTAATTTGCTCAGATTAGAAGGGAGTAAATTCCTTTCTTTAGCACAAACCCTCACCCATTCTGGAATGGTTCTTGCTTCCCCACTGGATATCTATTCTGTCTCCTACTGAAATGATAAATTTTGTCCTCACAATATGAGGGCAAAATACTTTTTGTTTTCAAAATATGAAGCTGAGGGGCTAAGAAGTGCTGAAATCCCTTCAGAACACAAACCACAGGCAGACAGAAAATGCCATTTTCTAAACAAAAAAAAAAGCAATTAACCCTTATTAACCTGTGCCCCTTCTACAGGCAAGGGGCCAAGATGAAAGAACAGAGTCCTTACTAAAAAAAAACCACAAGGAGAGTTTATTTTAGGGACCAAACCTGTGGCATCAGGGCAGGGACTGGAGGGTGACACTGCAGGGATCTGTTGGTCCTCCCTCAGATCCATTAAAACCTCAGTGTTCAGTGGACACACATTCAGTGCAAAACCAAATAGGGGCTCTCTCCCAGTCTCCAGCATTTTGAACTCTTAGGAGCATCTGAAAGAGAAGCTTTTCTCCTGCCTCTTGCAACTCCCACAGACAGAGGAACATTTGGAGCTTAGCACAGCTCCAGTAGATGCAGCACACAGCATCTCTCAGCTCCACAGCACTGACAGGGCCACAAAAAGATCTGATGGGAAGAGGTGCAAGAAGAATTCCATGGCCAGCTCCTGTAAATAGTCACCTATTTGCACCAAGCACGAATCTCGTGCTAAGTACCCAGTTATCCATGAATTTATCAGGTCACTGGATGAAATCCTTGGGCTGCAGCAGCTCATTGCACACACACACAGATATGGGCATTTTGCCTGGCACAATTATCCTCTAATCTGAATAATCCCCATTAAAGAACTTGGTTCTTTTAGCTGAGGCTGGTCACCTTCTTTGTGGAATGCAGGGCTCCATGCCACTGTCACTTTCCTCATCCAGCAATGCCTGTCTCTCCAGGCTGCTGCAGCATTACATAACCACCCCTGTGCAAAAGCTGGAGCCAAACCCAGCTCAAGAGCCCAGCCCAGCACAGCCACGTCCAGGTGGCTCCTTGGAGAAAGGCACAAACTCAGAGTTCACCAATTCCCACTGGGATTGCAGTGCTGGGATGGAGAGGAGAGGATGATGTGCAAACAGCTCCTTTGTAAACCTGCTCTCATTCCAGGGGAGAATTTCAGCCTTTCCTTCATTAAGGGTGTGAATTTCTCCCAAGGTACCTGGTCAAGGATTAATAGAAAACATTAAATAAGCAGCAATACTCATTTATTTTATTTTATTATTTATTTAAATCCCACTATTCAACATGCACATAAGGCCTTCAGCTCCATTCTGGGCATACAGAGCATGGAACAAATGCAGTGCAAACACTTCATTTATACCCAAAACTTCAGTGTAGTGCTGTTGCCTGGAGAATTATTCCTACCAGGAGCCAGGATTTCTCCAGACACAGGAATACACTCACAGTAACACTGCTGTGCAACTTTCAGAGCCCTAGTTAGCAATTCTCTACAAGAAAATGTCCCACCTTTAATTCACCCCAGGATTCAGTGTCTGCCTTAAAACAAAGCAGCAGAATTCTTTGGGATGACTGTTCAGTAAGGCACTGGCCCAGCAGCTTTAAAAAGCTACAAAATACAAGTTACAGGATGGAGTTTTAAATAGAACATGCTGCATTTAAGTTAAAGTTAAGAGCATCACAATGTACATAACAAAGAACATGAACATTTTAACACAGGACACCTTGAAGACCAAGCAGTAGATCACAGAATCATGGGAATCATGGAATCATGGAATGGTTTGGGTGGGAAGGAATCTTAAAAGTCATCCAGTTCCATCTTCCAGCCATGGCAGGGACACCTCCCACTGTCCCAGGCTGCTCCAGCCCCAGTGTCCAGCCTGGCCTTGGGCACTGCCAGGGATCCAGGGGCAGCCACAGCTGCTCTGGGCACCCTGTGCCAGACAAAAATTCCTTCCCAATATCCAGTGTGAACCTACTCATTGGGATTGAAGCCATTCTCTCTTGTTCTGTCACTCCAGGCTGTCATAAAAAGTCACTCTCCATCTTTCTTGCAGGCTCCCTTTGTCAGTATTATCATCTTTGGATGATTGCAAAGGTTTTGCCACAGAACCAGTGTCAGCACAGAAAAAGGGGAGGGGTGAAGTTGGGCAGGTTCATCTTTGAGACACTTTGAGGTGGCACTTGGGGATGTGGATTTGTGGCACTGGTGGGGAATGGTTGGGCTGGAGGATCTTGAGCATCTTTTCTAACCCAAATAATTCTGAGTTTCCAGGTGAGTGCAAACTCTGTGACTTTGGCAAGGGCCTGGAATCAAACCCAAGCTTAGAATCATTCATGAAAAGGTTCTAAGTGAGGTGAAGTCAATGTATTGGACAAATCTGATTATTCCCCTCTATTTCCAGTATTTTTGCATCAGCAAAAGCAGATGAGATGATCAGGATAACGAGTTCCTGGTGCAGCTCCTGTGCACAAAAGTTTGTCCAGGGCTTTTTCAGACATATTTTGCACAGGGAAGGACTCAACACAAGAGCCAGGTAGTGACAGGAGAGGAGAGGAACTCACATAATTCACTGGGGATTGAAAATAGATCACTCATCTAAAAGGATCCGAAAATCAAATCTCCTGTGAGTTATTAGAAGAATCCCACAGATTCCAGGAGCTGTTGATTGCAGGGATTGGGGGGGAATTTTGTAGAAAACTGCAGCAGATAGGGAAGGCTGTCCCCCAGAGAAAGGGCACACCCAGAGGAATCCATATCAAGTATTAAAAGATAAGAGATTAACTGAGCTAAGTGGAGAATTTCACACTGGCCTCACAGGAACAAAGCACACAGAGATTGTGCCATGAGATTAAAGATAATTTCTGAAAGAAATAGGGGTTAACACTGGAAGCTAAGAAACAAAGAGAAGTTCAGCCAGGAAGAGGCAACAGTAATAGCAAGGAATTAATCTGTGAGAGATCAGTAGAAAGAGAAAGTGCTGGGAGAGTTTTGTGCCACTTCCCAACAGAAAGGAAAGATAAGGATGATATTTGGTATGATAAAGCCTCTTGTGAGCAAGGGACTATTCAATCCAGAAAGGAGATCCTTCCCTAAAACTGGATAGGACATAACATAAATCTTGATGTTCTCAAATCAATTAAAAGTGAAGAACACACTAAAATCCAATCTGAGACCACATCAAATCTACCTCAGAATTCATGAGAATGAGGGGGAATGAGGGAAATTCCAGCAGCCTGGACAGAGCTCATGTGGTGCCTGTCTTAAACATGAAGGATTTTTGGCAGAAAAAGGAAAAGAAACTGAATTATGGACCACTCACCTTAAATTAAGTTCTTTAAAACATAAAAACTGCTCTAGGCACCAGGAAATATAAGCCAAAATTACTTTATCAACAGCACATTGCATCAAACCTGCCTCATTTCATTCCACAGTACATCAGCACAGGCTAAGAAAGAAGCTGAGGAGGGTCATGTATTTTGATTTTATTAAGACATTACACCATCTGCCACAGTGTTCTAATCAGGAAGCAGGGAAAGCTGGTCTGGGAGAAATTACCTTCTCATGGCTATAAAATTAATTGTAAAACATGCCAAGGAGGAGTTCCCAAGGCTGCATGGATAGCATGGAAATGTGTGTCCAGTTGGGTCTGTGAAGTTTCTGTCAGGTAAAATAATGTAAGTTCAGCATCCAAAATGATCTCAACAAAATGAAGAAAAGGTCTGAAAAAACAGGTTCAACTCCAATAGCAACACAGACTATTGCCCTAAAACAGGACTAATTGGCTACAAAAACAAAGAAGAGCAAAAAAAAAAAAAAAAAAAACAAAACAAAAAGAAAACACTAACTAACTAACTAACTAAAAAAAAAAAAAAAAAAAAAATTAAAAAAAAAAAAAAAAAAACAAGAATAATTGGCTATAATAACAAAGGACTGGAAGCAGATAGAGATCAAAATGGCCAAACATGCTCTAGACCTCCCATATTCCACTCTGGAATGTGTGAATCAGGCCCAGGAGAAGCAGAGCATCCCACTGCTGAGAACAGGGATCCAACACCTGCCTCTTTTCATGCCTCATGACTCTTCACCACCACAGAGCCTCTACTTTAAATTCTTCCAAAGTTGTTTGACGTTGCCCTGAGCCAAACTTTTCTTCAAGGTGTTCAGCATTTCAGGAATGCAGGACAGATGTTTCCTCAAGCTGCTTGTGGGTTCCAACAGCCTGGTTGTGTCTGCCAGGAGCAGATGCTGAGGGAGAATGAAACTTTTGGCTGCATCACTGAGATATTTGGAGGAGGAGGAATAGATGTGGGGGTTTAGAAAAGTCCCTGCCTTTTGCCCTGGTCTCTTTATTGAGGTGGCCAGCACCCCAAAACACACTCTCATTCACAAGTTCTTTAATAATGGCTGAATCAGTCTATTACAGAATGAATTATTTATTGAATAGACACAAAACTAACAGACATGACAGTTCAAATAAACTAAATACTGCACAGGAGTAAAGACAAAAAGAAAACTACTAGTAGGTATAAATATATATGTATATATTTTATATATATTTTTTTTTATATATATGTATATATTATATATATTTATAAAAAATATATTTACTTATTTTAGATTTATAGATTTTTAGATTTTTAGATTTTTATATCTATATATTTTATATTTATATATTTATATATTTATATATTTATATATTTATATATTTATATATAAATATATAAATATATATTTATATAAATATATAAATATATAAAATATATATTTATATATAAATATATAAATATATAAATATATAAATATATAAATATATAAATATAAATATTATATTTGTATTTATGTATTTATGTATGTATGTATGTATGTATGTGTGTATATATATATGTGTGTGTACAAATATATGTATGTATATATAAAGGTACCTATTAGTGTTACAGCTAGTGAAGAAATAATGAAATAATGTCACTTGGGATTTGATGGATCTTACCATCCAGCTGTTGGTGGGGCACACACTGAGATCCTTTCCCTCAGTTCCTCAGTCATGAACTGCAGGAGCTGCAGCCAAACTCTGGGGAGAAGTCTTGAACACTTCCAGTGTGTGTGTGTAAAAGAGGCTTCTGACTCTGTGATAATTCCTGTGTTTTTAGAGTTTTTGTTACACAGTGTCTCTCAGCCAAGAACATTTATTTATCTCTTCCCACATCTGCTCTCCAGACTGAGATGTTGACCCTTAGCTGGAGCCTGAACCCTTTTGGTGGAAGCTAAAAAGCCAAAAAAGCTTCCAAATGCCCCTGGGTTTTCTCTTCCATATCTATGGTAGAGAGGGGGAGGACAGCCACAGCAAAATCCTAAATGACATCCTAAAATGCCATTGTCTTGTGCCAGGCACTCCTGGGCTGGGGAAAGCAGCAGAGCACAAAGTGTGGAGCACAACTCTCCCAAAGCCTCCCAGGGCTCCCCAGCTGAGTGCACTGAAGCAGCAGAACGTTCCCCTCTCGTTTTTGGGCAGCAACCACAAAAAGCAGATGTTCCACTCTGCTGGTTTTTGTCACTGGCACCCAGCCCCTGGCAGGGCTGGAACAACTCTTGGCATCCTTGGAGCAGCAAAGCTGCTTCCTTCTCTCACACAGTGAGCAACCTCTGAGCCTAAAACCCTGCTCCTTTGTAATCTGCATTTTGGCAGGCTCCCCCTGCTCCAGTGTGGTATTCCCCAACCCTTACAGAGTCTTTATTGCACCATGAATGCTGATGAAAAATAGATGTAAAATCCATGGCACTCCTTGGATTGGAGTCCTGCAGACAGAAGGACACTTGCAGAGTTGTCTTTGTGTCACTGTCTGTGGGGTCTCCTGAGCCTGAGTTCCCCACAACAGGACATTTGGGTGGTTTAGAGTTCAGGATTTCCCAGCTCAAGCACTGAAGAAGAGTCAGGAGCCGTTTTCTGAGGTTCCCAAGGTTGTTTATTCTTTCTTATCTAAGAAATTCTTCCTCTAACTCACAGAGATCTGTTCAGCACGTCAATCCAGGGCACACTGCCTGCCCTTGGGGCAGGACTTATCTTTTATACTATAAATTATGTACTTAATGATTACAATTACTTTCCAATACATGACAATTATATTACACTGTCCACCTTTCTCCCAAACCAATCCAGTGGTGCCATCCTGACCCAAAGATGGATGGCATGGAGAAGAAGAAAGAAAAGACACACCACACCCAAAATCCTCCATCTTAGCTTTAAACCCTCTAATATAAACATTTCTAAAAATTCACTTTTCTACCTTCTAAAAATCTAATTTATACTCTACTTATTTTTTGTGACTTGTAATTCTTCCTGCAATGTTGGTAGTTTTTCCCAGGGGCTCAAATCCAGCCCAGAGGGGTCCTGGGCATTCTGCCAAGACCTCTGAGACCCCTGTCCAGAGGTCTTGAGGCACCCAGGGAAGCCAGGGGACACCCTGGGCTCCCACATCTTTGCAGTTTAACTTCTCAGGATCTTTCTGTATTCAACCTCCATCAATAAAACAGGGAAAAAAATACTTAAGTGTGGTGCATTTTACCTGGATGTCTAACATAACACACAACTTTACATAAAGTGCTGAATAATTCTGACATTAGACATAAGATTTAAAAGTGAAAATTGCAGTCATTGGCAATAAATCATTTGAAGAATGAGTGCTATTAAATCCAGCATTGATAGGTGAAAGGAGAAAAATGATGCCTTAGAGATCACAGTTCTTTTGCTGGAGGCTAAATGAGGTGTCTTCAGCAGAAAAAAATTTAAATAAACCCCCCAAACAAACATAAAAATGATCTACCTATTGGTCAAGTGCACAATATTAGGAATGTCATTGATAGAACATAAAAAATAGAAATACACACCTGGTTTGGCAACAGATGTCACTTTTTCTGTGTTTTAGTTAATTGCTGTAAAGGAAAAAAAAAAATTGGTCCAAAACCACACAAAGTTTGGTTGTGAGGTCACCCAAAAAAATACTACATAATATAGAATGTAAATCCTGTGGGTGGGAGTTCCAGCAGGAAAATTGGAGATGTACTCAGCAACTCTGGAATGGAGACATGATTCAAAGGAGAAAGGAACAGGCTGCATGGAACAGTGTTTCCATACAGTGCAATGGTCCAAAATTGCCAAATTTCCAGATATCTTCATAAAAATCAGCCTTTCAAGTCCTGCCAGCAGTCAAAAACTCAGGCATGCAGGGCTGAGCTGGACTGATCCCAGCCAGTGAAAAGGAAATAAATATTTCCTGCCTCAAATCCTGTTTGCAACAGGATAAAATGGTCTCTGGAAGCAACAGGAATCATCCAAGGAAGAAAAAAAGTAGTTGGAATTAATTCCACAATTGCCACCAAAGATCTCTTTAGCTTCCTGCAGCCTGAGTGAATAAATTATCCATGGGAAATGTGGTTGCAGGGAAAATTCCACTGGAATTTAATTTGGTGCATCCCTTTGAAAAGGAAAGGATGTGTTATTATAGAGACAGGGCAAGTTCCAGAGAATTAAGGATTTTAATTGGAATTTAAAGGTTTTAAGCTTTTGTTCCATTCTCTGGATCTTGCCAGCAGAGACAACATCCAGTGTTTGGGAGGAGTAGGAATTTTAAAACTCCTTAAAAAGCAGTTTGGGGGAATACATTGGATGTAGCCTCATGAATCATGTGTGAAATATCTGCTTATGTTACTCCAAAGGTTTCCAGGCAGAATTTATGGGATGAACTTGAAGCAAAATATGAGGATATGCTCAAACTCTTTTTCATATTTCATTGGACATGTGTAGGATAGAGAATAACTGCTCCAAACATAGATATCAAAACTGAATATTCTCCTCATAAATATAGAAATCTTGCATTAAAAACTCCACTAGAATTATCATATATCTGTTTATGCTGTTTATATCTCTTTGGGAATCATATACAGGACTGTGCATGAGATATTTTTAGATTACTGCATGATTTCACGTGACTTGCATCTAAATTTAATATAAAATTAAAATGAGTAACAGCATTTATTTCTAACCCCCAGAAGCTGGAGATTTTTCCAATAAATGATTCAAAACCACACCAAAGAATCAGAGAATTGTTTGGGTTGGAAGAGACCTTAAAGATCATTTTAGTTCCAACCCTTTTCCATGGGCAGGGAACCTTCCACTAGACCAGGCTGCTCAGAGCTTCAAACTTGAATTTCAAAGAGTTTAAATGTAAAAAAATATATATTTACTTAACTAAATAGGTGATTAATTAGTTGGAAAAACAAGAGTGTGTCACACAGGGACACAGAAGGAAGTGCTGTCTAATGAAGTGAGAGCTGGCATGGCATGAAGCATTCCACATTTTAGAATATTCCCATTAAAAGCAGGTGATTTAAAGGAAATTTCAACAATATTTGAACTCCTTCTCCCTTCTGTGTTGAGTGTGGATCTGTAGAAAGTTGTTTAGGTGCTGGCAGGGAGGACCAATGTCCCAGGAACATCTGATGGCACAAATTCCAATTTTCCCACAGGCTGTGCAGACAAACCCCCTGCATCAGTAGCAGCCACTGATTTATTCTCAGGTCTGTTCAGCCTTTAGCTAAATTCCACTTTTGAGGGGCAGAGCCTGAAATCCCAGGGAAGAACATGACTCTCAGATAGATTTTTCTGTTGTTTCCAGCAGTTGGGGTTTGGTGATATCCTCTCACACCTCAGACCTCACCTCAGGCAAGGAGCTTGTCTTTGGAAAAAGCAGATTTTTCTGGATGATGTCCCAGTCTTGTCATGAGAACTCCAGGAATGGTGAATCCATGTCACAGCTGCCTGCTGGACCCACAGGTTATGGTGTAAACATCATTAAATATTTGTGCTGGCATTCATAGAATAAAAAAAAAATCACAGGATTGTTGGAGCTGGAAGGGACCTTAAAGTTCATCCATGGCAGGGACACCTCCCACTGTCCCAGGCTGCTCCAGCCCCAGTGTCCAACCTGGAACTGAACATTCCAGGGATCCAGGGGCAGCCACAGCTGCTCTGGGAATTTTATTCCAGGGCCTGCTCACCTTGCCAGGGAGCAATTCCTAATTCCCAATATCCCATCCAGTCCTGTCATTCTCCAGTTTTGGCCATTCCATGTCCTGTCTCTCAATGCCCTTGTAAAAGTCCCTCCCCATCCTTCTTGTAAATTCATCTCTCTGTCTCTCCTTACACCCACCTTTCTCCAGCTGTATCTACAGCACTAATGAAACTGTGATTAATTACAGAACTGGAATTAAATTTTGAGATAATTCCATATAGACTGAGACTTTCAGGACACACTGGCTCAATCTTGGTCTAAACCAGAGGCTTAGAAGAAGATCATGTTGTCACTTCTCCCAAACTATTTGACCTATTCATCCATATCCAGGTGCCCTTTGTACCAATCTCCCTTCCCCTTCTGTCATGGTTTAACCCCAGCTGACAAATAATTCACTTTCTCACTCCCTCCCACCTCACCAGTGGGCAGGAGGATTGGCAAGAACAAGCAAACCTTGTGGGTTGAGATAAGGACAGCGTAATAATAAAAATAAAAATAAAAATAAAAATAAAAATAAAAATAAAAATAAAAATAAAAATTAAAATAAAAATAAAAATAAAAATAAAAATAAAAATAAAAATAAAAAAAATAATAGTCATAGTCATAGTCATAGTCATAGTAATAATAACAATAATAATAATAATAATAATAATAATAACAATACACTGGTATTACTTATAATAATAATCATAGTAATGAAAAGGAGAGTGGCAGAAGCCACTGGGAAGCTACTGGGAATGGGAATGATATCCTCTGGTGGGGAATATCCCCTTGGCTAATCCTGCTCAGTGTCCTGACTCTGCTTTCTCCCAGCTTTGTGTGCACCTCCTCATTTCAGAGCAATTCCAAGCCCACAGCACATTCAGTTATTACTAAGTACAGAGAAATGTCAGCTCATAGCAAATATGAAAATATTCAAATATCCAGCACTGAAATTTTTAATTTTTAAATATTTAATGACCCACAATTTGAATGAAATATTTAAATATCCACAAGTATAATCAATTCTGAAAATTATGACAGCTTCCCAGTCCCATTGTATTTGCAGTCCCATACCTCTGCAAATCTACAAGCAACTGTTATTAGGTGTTTTTCTCTGTTAAAGGTTGTGCCTGTGAAGTCTGTGGAGGACTTCAACTGCAAATAGCAAATTTTTCTCCCTATTTTTCACTGTGAATCACTCTTATGTTCTGTCAGCACAATATCACTTGCAAGCACATTGGAGGTCCCCACTTGAGTAAAACACACAGAATGCATAAAAAAAGGTACTTTGCTGTCTGGAGAGAAGGGGTTTGCTGCAATTCTTTCTCCATATATTGTCTTTTCTATTCTTTTGGCATGAAGGAATCAAAAAGAGAGAAGAAAGGAGTTCAATAAAGTCACTGCTGAGGAATGGCAAGGAAAATAAATGTAGTAAAATTAAAATGCAAATTGAAGGATGTGCATTTGTGTGTGAGAATTTGGAGGGACAGCAAATTCCATGGCTTGGCTGTGCATGGGTTTGCAGGAGTCACCCCACTCTGGCAGGGAGTGAATCACCTGTGTGAGGAGGGGACAGCACAGCACTGAGGAGTCAAAGGTGTTCAAACAGCTGCTGGGGAGAGAATTCCAGCTGTTCCACAGCTGCTGGGCACAGCATTGAGATACAATTCCAAAATTCCTGTTTCATAGTGTGAGTGAGTCCATCAGAGTGCATGGAGGAGACAGGGCACTCATGAGATACACTGGAAAAAATAACCTTAATGAATCCAGGTCTGCCAGGATCCCTCCAGCACAACTCTCCCAGCTCCACTGCCCTGATTGATTCCTTGCTCCTTGGAGCAATTCCTGTAAATTTGGGGGAAGGGAGTGCTGCCACCCTGCTCTCCTAAACAGATCATCCTCCTGCCCCCTCGATTAAAAAACAAGCAAGCACTGCACCTCTGAGGGACAAATATTGCAAAATCTTTGAATTTTCTGATATTTAACTGAATTAAGGCAAATCTAATAAGTCCAGTTGATGACTCAGATTTTTTTTTCTGCATTTTAAAAGGAAGTGTTTTGTAGTTGCAGGATGTTGAACCCTTTTTGTGCACTGCTGCCATGGAAGGTGCATTGTAATGGAAATGTAGATGATGCCAGGCCCCAGCGTGTGTTCCCAATTAAAAATCTTCATTTTCTGCTATGATGTTAGAGTATGACCTGATTAGCTCTGCCAGTTATCAGATCTCAGCTTCTCTGACCCCTTATCTTATTCAACAACTGACTGTACATTTGGAGAGGAAAGCACCACATCCCTAAAAGACCAGGGAAGTTTTATGGAGTCCATGAAACCTTCCACAGATAATTTATTCTGGGTCAGGGGCAGCACTTCCAGCTGTTTTCTGTCCCTGAATCCCTGCCTGCCTACACATCTTAATAATAAATAATTAGCACAGCTCAAACTGCAATTCCACCCTAACAGTGCAGGTCAATGTCTGGTTTTTTTAGGTATAACAACTGTACATAGTTTAATATACTTCAGTAGAATTACCTGCAAATTCTTGAGGCTTGGAACAATAGAAAAGTTCTCTCTTTTCATGCAGGATTCCTTATCAGATCAGGAGCAGCATGAAAGCCCTTTCCTAAGGAGCAGTGTCCTTAGTCAGCAGGAAAAGAGCAGTGTATTATTTATGGAAAGCAGGCAATATGCAATCACTGAGAAAGGGTGCTAGATGAAGTGCCAGATTAAGCCTGAGCTTTGAAAATGCATTTTATATCACACAGAAATAAATATGTCTGTTAGGTCAATTATCAACAATTATCTTTTTTTTTTTTTTTTTTTTTTTTTTAAATGTAAGTTTGACTTTAGATTCTAATTTCAAGTAGTAGCTATTCATTTTGAATTTTCTGTGAGGGTGAGGAAGCCCTGGCACAAAAAACTTATGGCTGGAAGTGTCCAAGGCCAGGTTGAAGCAGCTTGAGACAGTGGAAGGAGTCCCTGCCCATGGCTGGGGTGGGAATGAGATGATTTTTAAACTCCCTCCCAACCCAAACCATTCTGGGATTCTGTGATTCTATATTCAATATCACAAAAATTCTGTTTCCAAGCACTCCAGCCCCATCAGTCGCCTCTCCTCGCCTTCCCCAAAGACACACAGACGTTTTGCAGACATTTTCAGCATCTTGTTCTGCACCAGCAACATGAAAGAATAGCTGGAGAGCTTGGGAAGGCAGGAGCAGGTTCTCCAGCTGGGGAAGGGAATGTTTTTAGCACAGAGCTGCATACGCAAGGACCTCGCCTGGAGGTGGGTGTTAACGTCACTTTTTTAAAAGTGACAGTAAAAATGCAGTGCCCAGAAAAGCCAGGCCAGATGGATCCCTCCCTGCTTTCACGGGTTGTGCCTCAAATACCACAGTGCATATGGATTTTGGGGGGTGAGGTGGTTTTCTGCTGGGTGGAACACGCTGCCAGTCCTTGCAGTCAGTATTGATGACTCCAGGGAGAGCCTGGGAGCTTTCCAAGGCTGGAGATGGTGAGTTTACACTTTATTGACAAAGGTGTCTGTTCTCTGCAGCTCTGTCCTCATGTTTCCCCTGAGCAGGCTCCATGCTTTCAGCTCAGGGAATCACAGAATCCCAGGATCACTGAGCTTGGAAAAGAGCTCCAAGGTCTTTGAGCCCAATCTGTGCCTCATCCCCACCTTGTTCCCAGCCCAGAGCTCTGAGTGTCACCTCCAGGTGACACCTGCAGGGATGGGCACTGCAAACCTCCCTAGTGTCCTGGTTTTAAGGAGGTGTCTGCCAAGAAAGGCAGGAGCTTCTCTTTGAAATGGAGAATGTAAACCCCCTCCCTACAAATTATAATAATTTTGAAATTAAGGGGCTCTCAGGCAAAGATACGGGAATTAGGAATAACAGTTCTTTACTAGGAAAATTAAAATAGAAATGCAGTATTACAAAGAACAATCCCAACCCTGCCAGAGTCAGAATCCAAGCTGACACCCGTCAGTCAGTCAGGGTGTTGGCACAGTCCCATTCCATGGTGGCTGCATCCTCCTGCAGTGGCAGATGTGGCTCAGCTGGAGCAGTGCTCCTGGAGAAGGGGCAGTTTCCTCTGAAGGTGCAGGGATGATGTGGAAAGGTCTGGCTTTCCTCTGGAATGCAGTGGGAAGAAGGTTCCTTGGTGTCCCAAATGTCAGTTTTTCTCTGGGTAGGAAAGGCTTGGCTCCTGCCCTGGCTGGAGCATCTCCCATGGGATGATGGAATTTTATCAGCCATGCCCTGGGACTCACTGGCCATGAACAGGAGATCTCTCCTGGAGGGAGGATGGGCTGTGGCAAAGATAAAGATGATTGCCCCAGCTGGTTTAAAGCTGCCCATGAGCAGATAATGTGTGCCAGGAGATCAGGGGCACTGCCCCACCCGGCTGGGACAGATGGGGACAGAATTCACATTGCTGAGCACATCAACCCAACGCACCTGGGCAGTTCCAATCCCTGAGCTCCCTTTCCATGGGGAAATTCCTGCTGTGCCCACCCTGAGCCTGCCCTGGCCCAGCCTGAGGCTGTTCCCTCTCCTGTCCCTGTCCCCCCCACCCTGCCCCTCCTGTCAGGGAGTTGTGCAGAGCCACAAGGTCCCCCCTGAGCCTCCTTTTCTCCAGGCTGAGCCCCTTTCCAGCTCCCTCAGCCCCTCCTGGGGCTCCAGCCCCTTCCCCAGCTCCCTTCCCTGCCCCTCCAGCCCCTCCAGGGCTCTCTGGATGTGAGAAGCCAGAACTGGACACAGGGAGAACATTCACCCCACCCAGTGATAGGCAGGAGGACTTGTTCTAACCAAAAGTTAAATTTTCAGGTTGGGCCCCTATGTGGGTACCTTTTCTACCAATTAAAGGAGGCAGACACCTCCAGAAGATGATTCCTGTGCTATCTTTAGGAACTTTTCATCTCAATTTATTGTAGTGACAGACAGGGTGAACCAGTAGAGCTTTAACTTAGGGGTGGCTGAAATCCAACAGGTGAGAAGTGAAAAAAACCATCAGCCTGTCTATTACAATGTACCTTTTGAGTTATATCTGAAATTATTTCTTTCAGTGCAGTTTAGAGTACACTCACCTCTACTTTTCCAAACCCTTTTGTGCAATAATCCTCACTCCTGGAGTGACCTTTGCAGAACTGTGTGGGATTGCAGATTTGCACTCTGCTGGAACTTTCTAGCCTGAGCTGCACTCCAAACACCCACAGGCTTGCACCAGGAATTTTAGGCTCATAAGGCTCAAAGTTACTTCTCAAAATGCAATAACAGAACCAGTATCACCCTCATGATTTTATAGATTAAGCTGCTTTGAGCTTAAGACTGGATCCAGGTTGCCTCTAGTCAGCAGCTCTTTTCAGTAAGGTTGTTGTAACTGGAAGTAGAAGATTTGAAAAAGCAGGTAATTAATGTGCTAGCTGTGGGAGGGAACAAACAAAAGGAAAACAAAAGGAGCTGTGGATTTCTGTGAAACCATGAAAGGGGAAAAAAATCTCGCTTTTTTACTGTACCTTAGGCTGGTTTGTGTTTCAATAACAGGAAAGAAAAAAAGAGACAGGAATGTGCAAGGTTCTGCCTTCAGACTCCTGCTGAGCAATAATGGAAGTATAACTAATTAAGGGCTTGATCAAGGTCCTGTTGAAGCCAAGAGAAAGCTTCCCACTGGTTTCAGATGGCTTTGGATCAGCTCTGAGTGCGTGGAGTGTCAATATGACTGCATTAAAAACAGGGGCTGCTCTCAGCCAGGGCTGGCTGAAGGATGCTGCCCTGCCAGAGCTGGCCCAGAGCTGCTCTGGAGCAAAGCCAGAGTTATTATTTCAAATTAAAGAGATAAATGGAAGCTCCTCTTGATCTGAGAAGGATGAAGGGATGAAATGGTAGAGAGAGGGCTTGGGGAAAGCTGGGCTGAGCCATTCTTGTGCTGTTCTTGACACTGGTAGGGAGAAGGAGAAGAAATGAGAATTCTCCTCTTTTCAGCACACCTGGGGCACAGCATCCAGTTCTGGGCTCCTCAGTCCCAAAAAGACATAATTTTACTGGGAAGAGTCCAGGGAGGGGCTGCAAAAGGGACTGGAACTTCTCTTCCCTGGGGAAAGGCTGGAAAAGAGAAACTCAGGGAGGGTTTGTCAGAGTCTACAAACACCTGAAAAAAGGGGCAAAAGGGATGGGGATGGCCCCAGGTGCTTTTCACAACCTGAAACAGAGGAGGCTTTGTCTGGATTGCAGGAAACACTTTTTTTTATTCTGAGGGACATTGGGGACTGCCACAGGTTGCCCAGTGGAGGTTGGGGAAGTGAATATGGTGTTTATTTTATAACTTCTTTATCTCAGAAACCTGAGATAAAGGAGTTTATCACCTGGTTTGGTGATAAACTGTCTGCAGAGAACAGGAAATCCCTAATTGCATTAAATATCTGTCCTTGGGTTCCACAAGTGCTTTCTTTTTTATCCTTGTGTCATTTATAGGACATCAGCTTAGTTCTGAGGGAATAAATATTCTCCTCAGCCTCCTGCTGACCTCCACCACAGTCTGTGCTGTTCCTGAGGTCACTCCAAAAAGGCTGTGACAGAGCTGACTGCAAAAGTTGAGACATTGATATTACAGGAAAAAAAAAAAAACAACAACAAACCAAGCCTAATTTGAAAGGTTGTTTGAAATGGGACCATGAGAAATGGAACCTTTGATTTCCAAGGCTCTGCTCTTGGTTTTTCACGTTTTTTTAAAAGTGTGAATTCAAATTTTCCTGGGCCTTGCCTGCCTGTGCTGCTTTTGGGGCCACCACACACAAAACATAAATAAATCAAAGGCTACCCTTGCAACATCTGTTTGCTGCCTTGTATTCTGAGCCAGCAGATTAGAGAAGAAACGAGGCAATATGTTAACACACAGTTAAAAGGAAAAAAAAAAAAAAGACTCACTCATCCATAAGCAAAAATCACAGAACACGACTCACTCTGGTCTTAGTTCTGCAAGCAGCAAGAAAACTGACACGTGAGAAACCACCCAGGCTGAAAAATGGATCTTCTTCCCATTGCTGCAGCAATCCTAAGCTGCAAAATGCATGTTCTTTTCCCACAAAAAGGGGATTAGTAGGCAGGAGACAAGGATTTGTCAGAATTATTTATCAAGTTCTTGCACAAGTTAGTTTAAAGTCGTGGACTCTGCCAATTCTTAAAACCCTCTGCAGCCTGACTAGAGGGAGGAAGTTAAATTAGGAGAGAGTGGTGCAATGGCAAATAATTTAAACCCCTGGAATGCTGGAGCTCCACATGCCAGGCAAATCAGTTGTAATCCTCCTGTTTTAATCAAAAGAAAAGAATGCCCTCAGCTCCAGCCAGAAAACAGCACAAGAGCACAAGCTGGAAAAAAAATCAGTCCCAATGACCAATAAAAGAAAAACTAGAACCAGGAGTCAATCTGCATTTATTATTATTATTATTATTATTATTATTATTATTATTATTATTATTATTATTATTATTCTACAAATTGGTCCATGAATGGCACATCTGAATCCCAAACCTGCCTTAGAAACCAGCACTGTGTGCAGAAGACTGAGCTGACCATGACAGGAAAATAAACATGACTAAAAATAGCTGATGTGTTCTAAGTAGAGGAAATCACTGATTTTAGGTTATCATTGAATTTGTGGGCATTTCCTCCTGCCTAAAATTCATTCAGATTTACTTCTTAGGTATTATTTTAATATCTTTTGTTTTCAGTCAATGATTTATTGATAGGTGATTCTGATAATTAATCCTTTATTTCTTGAGAAAGAAATAAGCAAGCCAAAAATGCAGAATCTAGAAAAATGAGAGTAAAAATCTTAAAAAGGAGAAAGCCAGAAAAAGTCTCCAGAACAAAAAGGAAGATATTTTCCCCTTTGCAGACAAGAAGCAATTTGTATTATGAGGGGATGCATCATAATTTTGACCAAAGTAAAATATCTGTCTCACTTTGCAAAGTATTTTACTCTCATAGGCAGAAAAAATCTGCACATAAAACACTCCAGAACATGATGTCACCATCCATGTCTAAGTCCTTCCTTCAAAGACAGGAGAACTTTTAAAAAAATGTATAAAACACCACGAGCTCCTAAAAAAAATAAAAAATATGGATTAATATACAAAATCAATCTCCTCAAAGAAAAGATAAGAAAACTGCAAAAAGTTTTTCTTCAGACATTTATAATTCTATTTTTTTAAAAAATAAGAATAACTAGATTTTCCAGATGAGTTTCAGCACTGTGGTTCTCTCTGCATCCAAAAATATAAAATAATTAGGATTTTTCATACCACTGTTTTCCCTTTTTCTGATTATAAAATGGATGCAAGTTTGGTTTTTGTTTTTTTGTTTTTTGTTTTTTTTTTTTTGGCAGAAAAGACAGGTCTCAGTGCAATTGTCTTTGGACTAGAGGTCTAAAATACTCCCTCCCCCACCCCAACATTTGGAGAAGTGTAAGTCCCTATTTTATCCAAATTGAATGATTTGTCCATAATCCCAATCAGTTCATTTATTTTTAGACACAATTGGAAACCTTGGGGCTCTCATGGAAAAGTTCTATGGATTGGTTTCTATTGCAGCCTGTTCAGATGTTTGGCTTGGAGCCTGAAGAGGTGACTTTTGGGGCAAAAATCAAATGGGTATTTCAAAGGCCCATTTTACTTCTGAGATCTTTGCTTATTAGGAAGCATTGCTGGCATTTGCTACAATTAAATTTTAATTTATCCAGCTCAGAAGAAAAAAATCAATGTTTTAACTTAATGATTTTTCTTGCAACAAGCAAGAAAAATGCAGGACACAGTGTTGGGTAATTGATAAGGAATGTTGAACACAGGAATTCAGGATGCAATTTTCCTAATCTACACTGCAGTGTGCTAACAAAGGACATTTGTCAAGGCTGTATCATCATTTTATTGGCTGTTTTTGCACCTGTTCGAGGTGTGACAATGTGTTGACAGATCTCTGCTAGCAGGACACCCTGGCACAGACACATCCACTCTAATAAATTCCACAATATGACACCTCATTTCACTTGGGACACATGAAGTTGCCACAGAGGTGATAGCTTTTACGACAACTCCAGCAGTAATTTCCACTAAGATGTGAAGCATTATCAGCCAAGCACAGAGATCCTCAGGTAAATACAGCCCTTAGAATAAAATGTGTAACACAGAGAGAGCAACAAAAGCCTAAAAACCTCTCAAAACAGGTTTCAAACTCATTTTTCAGCACTGCCAGTGCACACTTGGTGTTGTTCACAGCATAGATTAAAGGTCTTGCTTTGAAAAATTAGCGTTTTAGTACTAACAGGAGTAGCAATACAGCATTTTCATGGTTCTTATACATTGTAATTTATAGACATTTAATCTGATGTCTTTAATGTTTAAAATAAAAGAGCCACTGTTGGTTTTTTGAGGTGTTTCGGTGCCAAAATAAGTAGGTGTGTCTCACAAGGTGCTTGCAGAGCTGGCTGGACATCGACTCCCATTTTATTTCAGAGTGCCAGCACCTGCCTGGGTGAATTTTCCACCAGTTTCCATCTGTGCTGCAAGCAGATCAATGATTTTTATAATTTGCACAGTGCTCACCAGGCTGGCAGGGTGTGAAAGAACAGCCAAAATAAACCACAAATAGAAGGTAAAAGGAGGTGCCTTTTCCAATCAAAGTTAAACCAAAGTAACATTCTTCTGAGCAGCCTAGAAGGAGTTAAATAATTCACAAGGATTGGGATGAATGAATTCCCTGCAGGAAGCTCAGCAATTCTCCCAAAAAGAGACTGGCATCTTGGTAGGTTATTAAAAAAAAAAAAAATTAGTGGTAAAAGGTAATAGAGGCCACAAAATCTCCCCTGTCTCACCTCTCAATTTCCCCTCCTGATAGACTGTACACAAATTAACAGCTTTTTATGTCTTTCAAGGGTGTTTATTTTTGGCAAGGACACAGACTTTTCTGTCAAGGTTTGCAGAACATTTTGTTCTGCACCACGTATGCACATGCTGCTGGATCCCATTCCTATTATATATTCAAACAGCACACAGAAGATTGTCATCACACAATCTGTCTGGAGCCGTCCTGATGAGCAGAAAAAGTCCAAATTGACAGGGGAAAAAAATAATTCACCCTTTATAATTCTGATCCAGAATCAGCTGGACTGGTCTTTGTGCACAGCGTGGGATAAAACACTGAGGTGTGTTCCCTGCCTCTCCTCATCCATTCCTTCATCCATCTGCACCTGCTTTCCATATTTTCATGGAGTTTTCTCATTTTAGGACCATCTATCCATAATGGAAGTGTTCTATCAATTCAAACCCTCATGATGCCACCTCAAAACAATTCCAGTGGTGTTCAAGCAGTTGCTGAATGAAGGTGTGCAATTCACAACTGTCCTGGTTTGAAAACAGGTGTCTGCCAAGAAAGGCAGGAGCTTCTCTTTGAAATGGAGAATGTAAACCCCCTCCCTACAAATTATTATCATTTTGAAATTAAGGGGCTCTCAGGCAAAGATACGGGAATTAGGAATAACAGTTCTTGACTAGGAAAATTAAAATAGAAATACAGTATTACAAAGAACAATCCCAAACCCTGCCAGAGTCAGAATCCAAGCTGACACCCGTCAGTCAGTCAGGGTGTTGGCACAGTCCCATTCCATGGTGGCTGCATCCTCCTGCAGTGGCAGATGTGGCTCAGCTGGAGCAGTGCTCCTGGAGAAGGGGCAGTTTCCTCTGAAGGTGCAGGGATGATGTGGAAAGGTCTGGCTTTCCTCTGGAATGCAGTGGGAAGAAGATTCCTTGGTGTCCCAAATGTCAGTTTTTCTCTGGGTAGGAAAGGCTTGGCTCCTGCCCTGGCTGGAGCATCTCCCATGGGATGATGGAATTTTATCAGCCATGCCCTGGGACTCACTGGCCATGAACAGGAGATCTCTCCTGGAGGGAGGATGGGCTGTGGCAAAGATAAAGATGATTGCCCCAGCTGGTTTAAAGCTGCCCATGAGCAGATAATGTGTGCCAGGAGATCAGGGGCACTGCCCCACCCGGCTGGGACAGATGGGGACAGAATTCACATCTCTGGCCACATCAACCCAACACACCATCCTGACTGCAGAGGTTTTGCATCATTGCTGACTAAATCCATAAATTATTACTTGCCCAAATCTGTAATTAAGGCTGGCAAACAGCTGAACAGGCTTTGTCAAGGATTTTAGACCACCATTGATCTGGTTTAGCCAAAAATGCCACAGGCATTGTAGTCAGCAGCAGATCATCCCAGGAAGCACCAAAGGAACTTAAAACAAGGAATTTACACCTTCGCAGAAGAAGGGAGAAAATAGCATTTGATTAAGTTCTGAAAGGGATTAATGAATTAATGCCTTTTTTTACATCAAATTGGTGCTATCATTCTAATAATGAACAACTTTACATGGGGATGGATAAAATGAAAAATCAAACTCATTTTTCCATGGGTGATGTAAATTCTGAGAGGCATCCATGAAAAATTAAAAAAACAAACAAACAAACAAACAAACCAATAACCCAAACCATTCTGATCAGGACAGTTACACAGGGAGTTATTCATAGCACATCTAGAGTAAGGAGGATGTAACTTTGTAGTTGCAAAATGAGAAATACAAAAAGCTGCACAGCCACGAGAACCTGTGCAAGCAAAGCTCCTTGCAAAACATTTCCATAGAAATCGTTCCCTGATTAAAAAATTTCAGCCCAGACTTAAAAATTTACAACTTAACCAAATACAACAAAGACAACTCTTACTCTAGACCTGAAACTGGGCCCTGGGATAAATTCATTGATTATCACAACTTACTGCGACCTTCAAGGAACAGAATTTTCACCATCTGAGCCCCAGAAGCTGAATATTCTCCATCATTTGTGGACAATTTTTTGGAGCAGCTGAAGGCACAAACTCTTGTGGAACTGTCCTGTGCGAATCCTTCACTGCTAAACAGCAATGGCTCCTTCTCAGTTGCTAATTTTTCAATTAAATTCCAATAAATTAAGGTGGTTGAAATCTTCAGCCACACTGATAAATGGGGTTGAAACTGATCTCCAAATTGTAGAAATGCTGCTGGAAGGAGTAAAAAAATGACACCACATTCTCAACAGACTTGTTGCAGCAGAAAAACAGAATAAAAAGATAGCTCCAAGGTTATTTATAAATATATTGCATTTCAAAATGTTTAATTTTTTAGAAAAGCCAGAACAACGACTCAGCACTGCCAGATAAGACCAATGATTCACCTATCCAAGCGCCAGTGTTTTGGCTGGGGAATAAAAAAAACATAAAGAAGAGGGAAAAAAAGTGTTCCTTGGATGCACATGTCCACGTAATCTGCTTGAAAGTGCACATTACCTCATTTTGGAATTATTTCATTCAGGTCTCCTCCCTATTAAGCTGTTTTTATACTCTTACATCAAAGGACTGTCACTGTAAGGCTCGGTGTGGATGGTTCAGATACCCCTTTAGGGCCCCCCTGGAACTTCCTCCCCTAAGATAAGAAATCCTTCCTTAGGATGACTCATGCTAGAGAAATGTTCACCCCCTGTAGACCCCTGCGTTATCTTTCAGAGTTTTTATTGCTCTTTATATCTTTTTAACTAATTGGTCACTTTCTACCTAAAACCTTAAAGTAATTGGATAGCTTTCAACTTATAACTCTATTGGTCACTTTTCAAGGCACCTCAACCCTATAAAACCCCTTTGATATTCTGTGTACTCGGATTTGCTGCCAGACCCCCTTTGTAGAAATAAAGTTGTCTATGGAATTTCTGTGCAGCTCTCCCAGATTTCTTTCTCTCGCTGGCTAAGGGAGTGCTGCAAGAAAATGAAATCACAAAAGAGCTGGTAGCCTAAGCCTAGGCTTTGCTTGCATTGGAGCACTCTGTAGCTGACTTCTGCCTTGAAGCAGCCAGGAGATCTGTTCTATTTGGAACCTAGGAGGTGGTAAAAGAACAGAGCAACACTGTGAGGTTACGACCTCTGGTGCTCAGGGCACCAACTTCATCGGGTAATCTTCTAAATGAGCAAGCAGCTAACAGTTGCTAAAAAAAGGTTATTTATTGCAGAAGCACATCAGTCTCCAAGGCATCATCACAGACATCAAAGTCCATGCTAAGTTTAGTTTGGAGTCCCAAGTTAAAGCAGAAGCTGTTCCCGAAGGTCCCAGTGGGGCTGATGTTGCTCCTGTCTTCTTCTCGGGTGTTGACAGCTGTAAAAGCAATGGCAGCAAAGCAGAAAGGCAAGAAAGGCAAAAGGCACCAACTCTCCCCAATACTAACTCTTATGTAGGGTTTTTCCAACAAGCTAAGACACAAACTCAGACCACCACTCCTTATCCTTTTAGAATCCTAATTTCTTAGCACACCAGGTTACGTGTAAACTAAGCATACAATCTTGTACTATCTAAAAAATGTAAGCACTATTCTTACTACAGCTCTATTATGACTAAGCCCTGTCTACAACTGTGGGCCTGGAGCCTCCACTGAAGATATCAGTATGTCTCAACCTTCACTAGAACTTGAACTACTACTGTGGAATCCAGACCTTTCACTTACTAAAAGCATTAGAGCTCATACTAAAACTTACTGACTTACTTCTACTTAAACATCTGCTTTATGTGTGAGTGGCTTAATGCACCTCAATCCATCCAAAGGCATTAATTCAATCCCTGCACCTCAATTACTCCCTGGAGGATTCAGAGAATCCCCCAACTCACTGACTCCAACACAGCATGACTCCTCTTCCAAGCAGCAAGAAGAGTGATTTATTGAAAACCATGGCATTTATATAAGGGAGATTGTGAAAAAACAAAGTAGAAAAGACTCATTGGTCGAAGAAGGCAACACCTCTTTGAAAACATGCTTTGTGCAAAATATCATGAGACACTCACACAGCTTGGTGGTCAACACCAGGTGTCTGTCTGTGTTTTCTTTCTATCTTTCCTTGTTTTGTCTCTGAGAAAGATCCCCAGCCTGAGAAAGATCCAAGCTGGAAAAGTCAATAGTCTGGGAAAAAAAAGATTAGGTTTCTCCACAAGCCTTCAGCAGTGTCCACAAGACTGGAAGCATTTGGGACCTTCAAGGTCCAAAGTGAAACAGAAAAAGCTGATTTTTCCCCTTTCCCTCCCACATCACACACTGACCCACCCAGCAGTGTCCAGTCTGCTGTGATGGGTCTGAGCAGGAGGGACCCCTCACACTGAGCATCTCCCAGAAATTCCTGCCCAGGTCCCAAACTCAGAGCTATGGAAACATCTTCTCTGCAGGCTGGCTGGCTGCTGCAGGAGATCCCAAAATCATCAAGGCTGGGAGAGCCCTCCAGGACCATCCAGTGCCACCAGCATCACCCCAACCCTGTCCCCAAGGGCCACATCCAGCCTGTCCTGAACACTCCCCCAGGCAGTGACTGCAAACCTCCCTGGGCAGCTCATCCCAATCCTGACCCCTCTGCCAGGGAAATTTTCTTTCCCAATCTCCACCCTGAGCCTGCCCTGGTGCAATTTGAGGCCATTTCCTCTCCTCCTTTCCCTGCCCCTCCTGGCAGGGAGTTGTGCAGAGCCACAAGGTCCCCCCTGAGCCTCCTTTGCTCCAGGCTGAGCTGCTGAGCACAAAAAGACAAATTCTGATGTTTCTTCCCACCGAGAACAGCCCCACTCATCTCTGGTGGCACAAAGTCCTCCTCAATGGGGCTTTGTCATGAGGAGTCCAAAATTTTGGTTCAGTATAATCAGCAGCAGCAGCAAGAAGTGAGGGAAAAGCTGTAAATTTCAAATCCAACACATCCTGTAGATCAGAGGCCTTCAAATTCAGAGAACACCAAAGAAATCGAATTTAAATAATGATTTAAATCCAGATACAGAGAAAGTTGTATTTGCCTGTGCATCTACCAAAAAAAGGGGTCAGAGGGGACACAGGGTGACAGAAATCCCTGGGTGATGGTTTGTGGCTCTTCTGAATTTCTCTGATCTAGCTCAGAGGGCCACCAGGACTTGAAAAACTGTACATTTTATACCTATAATATCTGTAATAAAGAATGTGCTGCATTGTGCCTGGCAGAATGAAAAGAGGGCTTAAAATCATAATAATAAAGGATGTGCTGAAGAATTCATTGAAGGATCTTAAAGCAAGATCGATTTTATTCACCAAAAATGTGCTGTGGGGTGTTTCTCCTTTCCATCAAGGAAAAGTTAATTACAAACTTCTGGGGTTAAATATTCTTTGTACATTTTCTGGAGTGTGAAGTGATAAATCCAGTAGTTGTTGACTGCTGTTAATTATGTGTTGGAGCATGCCAAAGTAATTTTCTGGGCCAGTTTAGTAATAAGTCAATAATTTCTGTCTCCTTGAATCTAAAATTCCCCTAAAGAAGTGATTTTGGAAATGAGGTGACCTTATGGAAAAAGCAAGATCGAGATCAGAAAAAAACCCACCAACAAAAAAACCTCAAAGGAACCATTCCTAAGTAGAAAATTTAAAAATATCCAGAGGTGCTAGAGGTGTCATTCCTGTCTGATAATGAAAGATTTGTCTTTCAGAGACCTGAGCAGCAGGAAACAAAAGGAAATTACCCTCTGACAGTTTTCTTTGTAGATAAAGAATTGGTAGCTCCTAATGGGCAGGTGTCCCCATTAGAATAAAACATTAATTAATGGCCTGGCTGGCAGGCTCAGCTGGGGAAAACATGGCTAAATGAGCGTGGAAACTGGAGTGCCTTCTGGGATGGTAATTGTGTGTCCCCACATTTATGGTAATTTGGGATGTGATTTTCCATTTGGATCCAAATCACTGAAAGGCTCTGGTTGTTGGGACAACACACAGGGATAATGATTCTATTAAAACACTCAGGGCCTGATTTCTAAAGAAATCAGCACCATTATTGGGATCTGGGAACTTTTGGTGGCTTGGAAAATTTGGACTCATCGTAATTTTAGTGTAAAATCTGCCAAGAAGGAATTATGTGAAAGCCACAAAGTGTTGATGACTCTGGGCACAATGAAGAGCAACACCAAATTTCAAATGAAAAATTTTGATACAACTAGAATACAGGAAAATGTGAGAGGGGAAAAGTTTTGTTTCCTTTCATTTTACACAAAGGGAAAAAAAAAAAGCAGCAATAAATTATTTTTCTGGGAGTTACATCAGCAACTTTGTTCAGAAGTAGAAACAAAAATAAAAATTAAAACTGAATTATATGATTTCTAGATAATTTGAAGGCAAGTTGAATTTTTCACCAGGACAGATTGTAGAAAAGAATGGAAGGAAATGGAAAGGGCAGGTGGGATTAAACCAGATCTTCAGAAGGGTTGGATGAAACCTTTCAAGGGACACCTCCCACTGTCCCAGGCTGCTCCAGCCCCAGTGTCCAGCCTGGAACTGAACATTCCAGGGATCCAGGGACAGCCACAGCTGCTCTGGCAATTCCATCCCAGCCCCTCCCAGGGAACAATTCCTAATTCCCAATATCCCATCCAGCCCTGCCCTCTGGCAGTGGGAGCCATTCCCTGTGTCCTGTCCCCCTCCATTCCCTGTGTCCTGTCCCCCTCCATTCTCTGTGTCCTGTCCCTCCAGCCCTTGGGAATTGTCTCTCTCCCTGTTTCCTGCAGCTCCTTCAGGCCCTGCAAGGCCCCCCTGAGCTCAGCCCAAAGCTTCTCCTGTGCAGGTGAACAATCCCAGCTGTGCCAGCCTTTCCTCCCAGCAGAGCTGCTCCATCCCTCTGCTCATCCTGGTGGTGCTCACCTTATTCCTTCAAGATTTTTGCTATGAAACCTTTTGTAGCCAAGTTTCACACCAGCATCAAATTAATAATTACATAGCAAATAATTTAGCAAAGTGAAAATCATCCTGGTCTGAGGAATTGCATCATCAGGTTTGATTTCAGAGGGTGGACAGGAAAATAGGGACATCTTATTACTAATAAAGTCAGAAAATGAGGCTTCTCTTCAGCAGAGTGCAAACCAAGGTAGTCACTTTAATTTGGGGCTTTTCAAGCACCAGAGAAGAGCTTGAGAGAAATTTAGAGCTGCAAGTTCTGGCCCTGCACTGAGACATCTCTGTCTAGACTGAGCCTTCCCTTGGTCTGGACACATCTGGACACATCCAGCAGAGCTCCATGAAGATGGATAATGGATCTGCCTACACATAATTTCGCAGCCAGAGTGTAGCTGCCTGTGTTGGATCACATCCCCCAGGTTCTGCAGCTGAAATTGTGCTGGAAAGACACAGTAAAAAAAGGGAAAGAGGTGAATAGTTCTCCATAAAGCTGCACATCCAGGCTGTGCAAAGCCAAACAAGCTGTTCCATGGAATGGTTAGGGAAGCCTGAAACTGATCTCTTCCAGTACAAATGCCTAGAAGCAGAGCTTAGAGTTTTTCAAAACAAACAAGAAGGAATGTTAATTAAAAGGCATCAAGGAAAGGCAAAATATCCTACCTAAATCTTGCTCCCATTTGCAGTGAATAAAGATTAATTTACCCTTAAATCACACAGAGTTTTCTGAAGTGTTAAACATTTGAGAATTATGCAGCAGACATTAAAATCAAGTCAAGCTGCAAAACTCAGGAGATTTTTGTGCATCACTTCCAGTCTGCAGAGTGGTAGAATGCTTATGTTAATAGGACAGCATGAGAACTGTCAGGTGCTTATCTTTTTATTAACCAGGTTTGCACACAACTGAATGAATTCTGGGCATAATCTAGAATTTGGAGAGGAGAAAAGACATCATTACAATAGGAAATAAGGAGGATTTTTAAAAATGGAGAAACAAATTAAATACTTCTTCTGATTGCATTTACTCTTGATTAAAATTTCACAAACCAGCTCTCAGGAAAAACACTTGTAATTCTGAGTAATATTGAGCTTCCTCATAATTTTAAAATGCAGGGGCCAGTGGAGTTTGTACTGGGTTTGGGTTTGGGTTTGGGTTTGGGTTTGGGTTTGGGTTTGGGTTTGGGTTTGCATGGCAAGGTTTTGGTGGCAGGGGAGCTGCAGGGGTGGCTTCTCTGAGGAGCTGCCAGAAGCTTCCCCCATCTCTGTTGTCTGCAATGGAATAAAATGCTTTATCTCCATTTCAGCACATAATTTTTCCCTTTATAAGCTTACAGCTATGAATATTTTATCATTATTAACACTCCATAATTGATTAAAAGCAGCAGCAGTGGCCAGGCCTGTGAGCTGACCTTTAACCACTGGCATTATCCATTATTTTGGAGGTGTTTAAAAACTCAGGAAGGACTGGAGCTAGCACAGTTTGAAACATCTCCATTGCAGGGCACTGTATCTAAAGCACATTCTGCACAGTGGCAGTGCCAGCAGCTGCCTAAAGAACACTCAGATTTGCTGTGCCCCACGTGTAAATCTTTGGTCTGACTCATCCAGAGCTTGTCTGGAAATTCCAGTTAAAATATATCCCTAAAATATATCCTTAAAACATATCCTTAAAACATATCCCTATCCCCCAGACATGCCACACATACAAAACCTGCTGAGGTGAAGAGCTGCAGGAACAACCAGAACAAGGCTCCTGCAGAATAATTGACTTGTTGACAGGGATGTGCTTCCTGAGGCTCCTTGGGGATCTCCAGGCAGCCTCTCACCGTGCTGAGCTGGCATTCCCTGGCAGGGAACAGCCCCTGGGGCTGGTTTGGACAATAAATGTGGGTTCTGTCTCTATCCTGAGCTGATGGCAAGCAGGAGCCTCCTGGAGCAGCCACAGCTTGGTCAGAGCACCAGGAGAGACACAGGGCAATGAATTTCACTCTGTTCTGCTTTTTTATCAGTGGAATATCACATTTCTCTGTCATTTACAATACAATTCATCCACATCTACAGTATAATAATTATATATACTGTATATCAGTACTCAGGTGTGAGCCCACCTGGATCCTGCATCCAGCTCTGGAATTCCCAGCCCAGCTCAGAGCTGGAGCTGCTGCAGAGAGCCCAGAGGAGGCAGCAGGATGAGCAGAGGGATGGAGCAGCTCTGCTGGGAGGAAAGGCTGGCACAGCTGGGATTGTTCACCTGCACAGGAGAAGCTTTGGGCTGAGCTCAGGGTGGCCTTGCAGGGCCTGAAGGAGCTGCAGGAAACAGGGAGAGAGACAATTCCCAAGGGCTGGAGGGACAGGACACAGGGAGTGGAGGGACAGGACACAGGGAATGGCTCCCACTGCCAGAGGGCAGGGCTGGATGGTATCTTGGGAATTAGGAATTGTTCCCTGGCAGGGGCTGGGATGGAATTGCCAGAGCAGCTGTGGCTGCCCCTGGATCCCTGGAATGTTCAGTTCCAGGTTGGACACTGGGGCTGGAGCAGCCTGGGACAGTGGGAGGTGTCCCTGCCATGGCAGGGGGGTAGAACAAAATTATTTTTAAGGTCCCTTCCAACCCAACCCAGCCCATTCTGTGATTCAGAGATAATTTCTTGCACACACTAATTACTAAAATATCTCCACAGTCTGAAGTGAGGAGGTGATGCTGTGACAGAGCTGGGGGTTCAGGCAGTGCAGCCCCTGCCCCGAGGCTGTGCAGGCTGTTCCAGGGAGGATCATCCCACGGGTGGCACTGGGGGCAGAGGGGGGGATGCTCCCTGTGGCAGCTCAGAGCCACACACTCCTTCCACACCTGCTGCTCTGGGAAGCGTGGGAGTGTGAAGAGAGGCAGGGGAGAGGTGAGGGATAAAGTTAGATGGAGAGAAAAGGAAAGGGAGGCTGTTTTAGGAAAGGTGATAGGCTGGGTAAGACAAGAGAGAAGGAAATGAAGAGGCTGAAGGTGGGGGAGAGGAGAACAGGAGGTGAGGGGTGGGAGCAAACCTTTGGCACGGCACAAGGAGCATGATCACTCCAGGATTTTGGGGAGAGGAGCCTCACACCCTCTGTCTAATTCATTTTACACATATCTAGTCACACTGAATCAGATCCATCCATCCTTACTCCATCCATCCATCCATCCATCCATCCATCCATCATCCATCCATCCATCCATCCATCATCCATCCATCCATCATCCATCCATCCATCCATCATCCATCCATCCATCATCCATCCATCCATCATCCATCCATCATCCATCCATCATCCATCCATCCATCATCCATCCATCCATCCATCCATCCATCCATCCATCCATCATCCATCCATCCATCATCCATCCATCATCCATCCATCATCCATCCATCCATCATCCATCCATCCATCCATCATCCATCATCCATCCATCCATCATCCATCCATCCATCATCCATCCATCCATCCATCCATCATCCATCCATCCATCCATCCATCCATCATCCATCCATCCATCCATCCATCCATCCATCATCCATCCATCCATCCATCCATCCATCCATCCATCATCCATCCATCCATCATCCATCCATCATCCATCCATCCATCATCCATCATCCATCCATCCATCCATCCATCCATCCATCCATCATCCATCCATCCATCATCCATCCATCCATCCATCCATCATCCATCCATCCATCATCCATCCATCATCCATCCATCCATCATCCATCATCCATCCATCCATCATCCATCCATCATCCATCATCCATCCATCCATCCATCCATCCATCATCCATCCCATCATCATCATCCATCATCCATCCATCATCCATCCATCCATCATCCATCCATCATCCATCCATCCATCCATCCATCCATCATCCCATCCATCCATCATCCATCATCCATCCATCCATCCACCATCCATCATCCATCCATCATCATCCATCCATCCATCCATCCATCCATCATCCATCCATCCATCCATCCATCATTCATCCATCCATCCATCCATCCATCCATCCATCATCCATCCATCCATCATCCATCCATCATCCATCCATCCATCCATCCATCCATCCATCCATCCATCATCCATCATCCATCCATCCATCATCATCCATCCATCATCCATCATCCATCCATCCATCATCCATCCATCATCCATCCATCCATCCATCCATCCATCCATCATCCATCCATCCATCCATCATCCATCCATCCATCCATCCATCCATCCATCCATCCATCATCCATCATCCATCCATCCATCCATCCATCATCCATCCATCCATCCATCCATCCATCCATCCATCCATCCATCCATCCATCATCCATCCATCCATCCATCCATCCATCCATCATCCATCCATCCATCCATCCATCATCCATCATCCATCCATCATCCATCATCCATCCATCATCCATCATCCATCCATCCATCCATCCATCCATCATCCATCCATCATCCATCCATCCATCATCCATCCATCCATCCATCCATCCATCATCCATCATCCATCCATCCATCCATCATCATCCATCATCCATCCATCCATCCATCCATCCATCCATCCATCATCCATCCATCCATCATCCATCCATCCATCCATCCATCCATCCATCCATCCATCATCCATCCATCATCCATCCATCCATCATCCATCATCCATCCATCCATCCATCCATCATCCATCCATCCATCCATCATCCATCCATCATCCATCATCCATCCATCCATCCATCCATCCATCCATCCATCCATCCATCTATCCACTCCATCCATAACAAGCTGAGCACTTCCCCCAATAATTCCTTTTCTAGAGACCCCTGGGTAACTCCCCTGTGGAGGTGCTGGCTTCCCTCTGTTGGTGCTACAGGGAACCCAAAAAACCTCCTTAGATCCTGCATCCAAATTTTCAGTTGGGCTGAATTTAGGGACATGAACTCCAAGGCTATGTCCAAATGGGAGTACTAAATGGGAGGTATTTTCAGGTATTTTTCAGCAGGACAGGGAGGTATTATCATTATTAGCATTTTTGTATTCATCTGACATGTTACTTGTTCTTTTCCAAAGTCTCATTGCTTTTGAAGATTTTCATTTTTTTTTTTTTTTTTTTTTTTTTTTTTTTTTTTTTGATAGATTTAACAACAAAAGGCTGCTAAAATTGGAAACTGTGTGAGACACTTTGGTATTATTCAATTGGAGTCAAACCTGACACTGCAGACAGTTCTTGTTTAAGAAATTTCATTGAGGGAACATGATCACAGCATAAAACAAAGAAAAATGTCAGTTCCCCTTGTTCTGTGTTCATCATTTAAGTCTCACAAGGTACCCAAGGAAACAGGTTTAGGTTTGAGATGTTTGATCTGCTCTGTGCAGTTATGAGTTATTTTTATAATGCATCAAGGCAAGTAATAAACAAAACATCTTTTATTAGATCATTATTCTGTTAAATACTTGAAATAATGGTTTCTAGATTAGTTCAGGCAATGCTTCTATTTACATTTTTCATTGGAAATCCTCAGTCTATAAATATTCTTAAAGTGATTCTTATTGAAATCTGGAATTTAATGCTACAAGAATACAAGTAACCAGTTGAGATTTTCCCTTTGGGGGGCACAGAAGCAATGAGCCCATGAAAACCCCTACATATGCATTATTAACAGCTGAAAAGATTGGATAAGCATTTTTAAGTCCCTTTTGTACAGAGAATCTCCTCTTTTGGGTTTCTACCAACTCTTTTTTTTAAAACAGGGTAGCTGCTGTAAGGTAACTTCCATTTCTCCTGTTACAATTCAGTATATATTAATGATTTATGCCCTGAAAAGAAAAACAGCAGTTTTTTAAGAGTTTGATCCAAAGGGCTCTGCATTGGTAAGAACATTTCCACTGAAAATAGAGCTTTTCACCCTGCATTAACTGCACACAGCCACCCCACCTGCAGCCTGCACATTTCCATGGCAGAGCACACACAAGATTATCCACTCTGCCTTGAAGACCTTTTGCTGAGATGTAATTTATGCTGGTTTGTCCAAGCCTGAGTAAAAAGCTTTCAAACCTCCTCAGTGTAGCATCCCTGGCTCACTTTGTTGCCAGGATATTCTCCTTGATTTCCAGGGTGAACTTACACTTGCTTATATTTCACAGGGCAGGCAGGAAATGCTGGGTGTAAGACTGAAATCCTCCACTGCAATTACCTGCATCCATAATTTTTCAGAACATCCAAGCTGAGCTGCTCAAAAGAAGCTTGATGGCTGCAAAACACAGGAGTGGAAGCTCTCATGGTGTTCACTCAGCCCAGCTCATTGTCTTGGAGTAGATTTATTTTCACTGGAATCTGAGGGAATCAAACAAATGTTCTGATTCTCTGTGGGATCTTTGTAGTGGGAGAGGAAAATTCAGATGTTAGAGTTCACCCTGTGGAGTGAAGGAACTAAGAAAACATAGCTGCCTTTAACCATGTAATCACACCACAATATTGCTTTGCTCCCATTTCTGTCCTGTAGATAACCCAAATTTATTTATTTTATCAACCTAAACCAGAATTGCTGCTAAAATAATCTGCATCTCCTGCCACTGTCACCACTGCAAGTTAAGGATACTCAAATTCCTGCAGCTCTGAGGTTTCACTGTCAAAGGCAGGATTTTTTAATAAGTTTTCAGTTTCATGTTCTCTGCAATAGAATTTTATAGTCTAAAATTGTGAAGTACTTCAGGTTAAGTAAAACTGAAAACCTGAGACTGCTACAGCTTAGATCTTACTTCAAATGTCAAAACCATAAAGTCTGTCTCTCTCTCTTTTTTTTCATAGATATGAATATTCTCTCTCCTGCAAGTGCTCATTTTTTTTTCCTCCTTATCTTGTTCAAATTATATTTTATTTATTTATGGCCTGGTAGATACAAGAGCATCAAAAACTGTTCCTGTTTACAGCACAGCAGACAGCAACATTTGTCTGCTGATTTTGCTCCTAAAAGGATTTCCTACACTCAGAACCACCACACCATCCCCACTGTTCAATATGTGAATATTTGATCCTTCTGCTTAGAGAATAACACTGAATTTGCAGTGGGTTTAACACACAATTCTGTGAGCTTTGTCCCTTGAGTCTGAGGGGACCTGACAAGCTCCTCTAGAACTGCTGCTTAATTTTCTGCCTGAAAATAAACCAGAGATTTTTTTTTTTCCATACATATTTCACAGACCAAGTGTGAACGATGAGTAAGTTCACCAAAAATTATGAGAAATGTAAAAAAGAAAAGCCCTCGATTCTAGAACCCAGGGAAATAAATTCAGTTCCTCCTGCTGCTAATGCAAATTTCCTCCATGTAAGACATCTTAGAGCTCCTGAGAATGTTTTATGAGGTCTGAACACATTAATGAGCCCAACTCACCCCTGCTGCTCCATAACCCCAGTGAACCCAGCTCAGGCACTCCCTCCTTGAACTCTGCTCACTCCATCTATTCAAATATTGTATTTTAAGCTCATTCCAGCTGATGCAAATTGAAATCACCTCTTGTGCCAAGCACAGGATATTCCTATAAAATACATTTTGAGCCATTCAAGTGCAGGGATCTCTGCAAGGGAGTGAAGATTAGTGCTCAGCTTTGAGGTTGAGGATGAAGCCAATTTGCTGGAGATCACACAGTGCTGGGTCCTGCATTAAATTGTCTTTATAGGCCCTGGCCCAACATTTAATTCTGGAAAACTAGGAAAAAAATAGTACTTGGGACCAACCTCCTTTCTTGGGACAGGCAAGACAGAAAAGGAAAATTAACCAAATATGCATTATTTCTTATTTTGGGGCAGAGAGGCAGGAAAAGCAGCTCCCACAGGCTTAGGCAGGCCTTGCATAAAGCTTGAATTCTAGTAGTAGTAAAATAATGCAGTAACACAGAGTAACTCATTCAAAGCCCCAAAAATGGGCTATTAAGCTATTTTTTTTCCTTTGTTGGATATGTCTGTAGATAGGAATGGAAGTTCCTACGGTGTTTTTTCCAAAGGAAGAGCTCCAGCTCCTTCCAACAATCCCTCCCCACCTAAAATAAGCCTTTTTTTTTTTTTTTTTTTTTTTTTTTTTTTTTTTTTTGAGAGCTGAGTATAGGCTATAGCTGGAATGAATAGCACATAATGAGAGCTGCATTTGCCTACACACCATGCCCCAGAACCTGTGTCTAATTCATTACTGCAAAGCAGTTGGAGATGTCACTCCATGGAAAGACACTCCATAAAATTAAATTCTATTATTCCCTCTTAATAATGTTTCGAACATGAAACCATTTTCCTGTAGTTTGAAGAGTAATTGAAGATATCCCAAGATAGATTACTCCCAGCTAAAATTTCCAAAAAGATTCTTCTTTGCTTCTTGCTCATTGAATTTTATACTTAGTGATTGAGGAGCTATTGCCTTCAAGGATGTGTCAATTGAATTACCAGGGATTTGCTGCTTCAAAAGTAAGGAAGTTTTATAAAATGATGTGTAATGGGTGTAATGGATGTGAGTTCTGATCCACAGCTGGTGAAATGCTGACAGAAATTTTAGCCAAAGTTCTGGATTACTTCAGCAGATTCGTGGTGTGTTGGTGAACCTCTGCACATGTGAGCTGACAGAAGGACAAGAGATGTTTTAGCCATGCAGGAAACAACAAAAAAGAAACCTCCCCTGAAGGATGTGCTGGCTTTCAGAGGTACTTTGACAGGTTGGAGAGATGGACAGAGAAGAACTGTCTGAAATTCAACCAGGGCAAATACAGGGTCCTGCACCTGGGAATAAATAAATAACTCCAGGGATCAGCTCAGGCTGGGGGTGACCTGTTGGAGAAGGATGTGGGAGCCCTGGGGGACAGCGAGCTGTCCCTGAGGCAGCAGAGTGTCCAAGGGTGTCCTGGGGGCACTGGGATGAGCATTGGCACAGGTCAGGGCTGGTGCTGCCCCTGTGCCCAGCCCTGGGGGCTCCTCTGGGCTGCTGAGCCCAGCTCTGGCTGCTCAGCACAGCAGGGCCAGGAGCTCCTGGAGCTGAGCAAGGGCCTGGAGCAGCTCCGTGCCCAGGAAAGGCTGAGGGAGCTGGGGCTGCTCAGCCTGGAGAGGAGCCAGAGAGAGGGGCTCAGCCCTGGGGGTCCCTGGGTGTCACTGTCTGTGTGTCTGTCTGTCCCTGTCTGTCTGTCCCTAGGTGTCCCTGTCTGTCACTGTCTGTCCATGGGTGTCCACGGGTGTCCCTGGGGGTCCCTGTTTGTCTGTCTGTCTGTCCCTGCGTGGCCCTGTTTCTGGATGTCCCTGTCTGTCTGTCTGTCCCTGTCTGTCCCTCTCTGTCTGTGTGTCTGTCCCTGTCTGTCTGTGTGTCCCTGTGTGCAGGGAGGGCAGAGCAGGCCCAGGCTCTGCTCCAGGGCCCAGCAATGGCCCCAGAGCCACGGGCAGGGGCTGAGCTCAGCAATTCCCCCTGCACAGGAGGCACAACTTGTGCCCTGGGCAGGGAGCAGAGAGGGGCTGGAGTCTCCTCCCTGGGGATATTCCAGAATATTCCACCTGGACACAGCCCTGTGCTCTGTGCTCTGGGATGGCCCTGCTGGAGCAGGGAGGTGACACCAGGGACCCTCTGTGGTCCCTTCCAGCCTCACCCAGTCTGTGACCCTGTGAAAATAAATATAATGATCTCATTAATTAGTGCCAGCTGAAGCCAACAGCCACTAGGGATGGAGTTTTCAGGATGTGCCCTTGTCCTTCCATTAGAAAAATCACAAGGAGTTCATCCACTGCCTTGTCCAAGAATATTTCATTACGAGACAAGTGACCCAGGAACTCAATGCTTTGATTCCCATCTGGAATTTGATTCCAACTTCTCCTGCTTGACATTGAAAATGTTATTTTTGTGCTGCCTGGTTGGCACTCCTGATGTCTTCTTGTACCCCCCTGACAGCACCATGGCAGACTCTGCAGCACAGGATGTCAAACAAGGAGAGTTTTTATCCAAAAGTGCCTGATTTTCTTTGGCTGAGAAGGGAAAGAGTGACATGAAGGCCACACTTTCTATGTTACCCCTTTAAACCCATAAATGTTACAACAGCATGATGATAATTTGAGATTAAATTCAGTGCAAGGCAGGACATCACATCCTCAGATATTGTAGGACTGGGCAACCACTCTTGTCTGAAGGAAAAAGAAAGGAAATAGCTTAAAAAAAAAAAAATAAAGAAAACAACTCCATTAGAAAATGACACTTTACATCTTCTTTCTTACACCCTCAGCTGAATGAAAGATCTCACAAACAATGCAAAAAGCAGCATTTTAAATGCCCCTTTTTGCTAGTTGAAGTTATCATGCTTCACTTAATTTAAATTTCACACATCCCTCCTTGCACCACAACACCACTTTGGAAAGTGCACATCATTTCAAGCATGAAAAGCAGAATTTGCTGCTTTTTAGGCACCCAGGAAGTCAGGAACCCTGAGAGCCATCCACACACAACAGCAGCAGGGTCTGGCTCTGCTGCTGCTCTGAGTTTGTGGAAGATTTGGGTTCTCCACCTCAGAGCAGGCACTGGCAGCACGGATTCAAAATTCCCTGCAGAAATCACTCCATGCTACAGAGCCATGAAAAAACCTGAAATATGAGCATCACTGCGTTAGGAGAGATAAAAAAGTGAGCCCTGCTTTTCTTGATGTATATTCTGAGGTGGCAATTCTTGTTTACCCAGTAATCTCCAGAGGAAATACAGCACAGGCAGCCCTTAGAGCAGCTCCTGCCTTGAAATGAAACAGGGTGTTGTTTGCTTTTTTTCATCTTGTTTCATTTTGTTGTTTGCTTTTTTTTTTGTTGTTTTGTTTTGTGGTTTGGATTTTGGAGTTTTTTGGTTTGTTTTTTTTTTTCTTTTTTGAAGGCAGGAAATATCACAGCGCTGTCAGGCTGTGTTCAAACTCACATCTGCTAAAATCAGGAACAAAAGTGTGTTTTAATGTTTGATTCTCCCCCAGGTTAATCTGCTAGAACTCATTCTGTCAGAGACGATGGAATTCCTTCTTTATCTGCCATCAAAAACCAAATTTCTTAGAGGTGTTCCAGCTCCCTTAAAATATTCCATTTTGAAGAAACAGACGAGTGGAAAAATTCTCCTAATTTCCAGACCTTCATGGTGCACATCCTCATGATCATTAGAGAAAGGGAAAAGGACAAAATTTTATATAATTATTTAATAGAGTTTTAAGCTCATTGATAAGCATTGATAAGCACCAATGATTTGGTTTGTTCAATAAAAATACCTGTAAATTAGATGTAATTTAAAAAAAAATTAATATTCAAAAATTGCATATATACAAACATACTTTTATCTAATAAAGAAGGAAGACCAAGAATTCAGTAGTCCTGGGTATTTTTTTTAAGAAAAGTAAAATAAACTCAAAAACTTCTAAATTTGTCCTTAGATTTGAATTTAATAGTTTTACTTTAAAATGAAATTCAAATCTCCTTTTTCATGAGACTTCATCATTAGTAAAATGTATTTAATAATAAGAAAGAGCAAAGTAATACTATTTAATATCAATTTGGTATTAGTCTAATAAATCCAGCCCTCCATGTCCAGGGCTCGAATTGATCTTTCCCAACTGTTCACTCCTGATAAAGTGTGAGTTCTGTAGCAAAAGGAGGTGTTTGAAGGTCACATTATAAATCATCATGGACACAAATTCCTGATGTGTGCTTCCCTTTGATGATTAATGCCATGCAAAAAAATACTTTCATAGAGGACTTTTTTTTTTCTGTAAAAAAATTGCACTCTTGTGCTACTTCTTCCTTCCTTCCTTCCTTCCTTTTTTACCTTTCATAGCCAAGCATGAATCTGATGCAGGATGCTACATTATCAGCATGGCTTAGGGCATTGTCCTCCCTCAGATCCAGGACATAACCTTAAACCTTTCTTTTCATAAAAAGTGCTCTCAGGGGTGTATGAATGCAGTTCTGTAACATTATCTGCCAATGGGTCCTATTACTGTGATATTTCAGCTTTTTTCTTCTTTTTTTTTTTTTTTTTTTACAGTACAAGTCTAACTTTTTGAAGTGCAAGCAGTGGCTTGTTTGGTATAGAAAATAATTCTTTAGGTTTTTGTACCAGAAAAAAAGACAGGATGGGGATGAGGTACTTAGGAGAGAGGAGAGGTTGTGAGAGGAAATTGAGGGAGCTGGAAAGGGGCTCAGCCTGGAGAAAAGGAGGCTCAGGGGAGACCTTGTGGCTCTGCACAACTCCCTGCACAACAGGGAGTTAAAATCACAGGTGTGTAGTTAAATAGAAGTGTGGGATTTCATATGGTGAAGGGTTTTTAATTTAAAGTTTGTATAATATAGTGATAGGTATGGAACAAGATGGAGGATTTTGAGTGATGTCTCTTTTGGTGTTCATCTTCTTCTTCCTTCTTCTTCATGGTTTCAGGTAGTAATTTCTGGTTGGCCAGTCAGTGTCACACTGAGGGTCATGGGAATTTAGTTATTGGGTTAAAAATATAAATTATATAGGTGTTAATTCTCTATTGGACTGTTTGGCTTTAAGAGACCTTGTAGCAGCTGGATCTGTCCTCATTTTTTGCTCACTTCTAGCAGGTGGTTAGAAGTGCTGCTGAACTTTCTGTACTTCAGATAAGATTTAATAAACAACCAAGCCCAAACACGAGAAAATCATTTCCTTCATGTATTTTTTAATCCTGGCTCTGAGTGAAGGCAGAAGAGACTGAGACAAAGCACTGACTGAGTGGTGCAAACACCCACCACTGTTACAGCAGAGGCTGCCCAGGGAGGTTTGCAGTGCCCATCCCTGGAGGGGTCCCAGGAAATCCTGGGTGTGCCACTCACTGGGGACAAGGTGGGGATGGTCACAGGTTGGACTCGATGACCTTGGAGCTCTTTTCCAGCCTCAGGGATCCTGGGATTCTAAGGCAGAGGTGGGCAGAGTTCAGCCCCTCTGGGTGAGGAAATGATCCTGCTCTTGGATAAAGCAGGGGGGTGTCCCTTGCCTGGCACCCCTGCAGCAGGGTCACACCCAAAGGGGCTTGGAAATCACATTTTCCTGCCCAAAAACACCTGGCAGGGACCATGCTCAGCCTGTGCCTTCCCCCAGTGCTGATTTTAGCACAGACCCACTCAAAGACAGATGTCACCTTGCTGACTCCTGTCCCCAGCCACTCCAGCAGCTACTGAAGGTCACTTTGCCCAAAAACCTGCACCTTGTCCCAGAGCTCAGACAGGGAGCATCTGTCTGGGTCTGCTGCCCATTAAAGCCTTATTTTTTGTGGATATTCTCTCCTTCATTGAGGTTTTTTTTGGGGAAAAAAAGAGCTGAGTTCTGCTCACCCATGGTCCAGGGGAGCCACTCTCAGAGCCTTGGCACAGGTGGGAAGTGGGGCTCAGTCACCAGAGGGGTCACAACAGCCCCTCCACATCCTCTCCAAACCCCTTAATTGGAGTTTCAAGGGCTTTGCAGTTTTCATCCAGCCCAAACTTTGTCTCTGAAATCAGGAGATTGGGCCCAGCCTCCACTGCTCTGGTCGAGCTGTGCCATGGGATAATTGGATTTTCACCAAATTCAAGGGCTCCTGAATGACCAAGCCTCTGTCTTGGCTACAGCAGCTACAAGCATCTGAAAAAAAAAAAAAAAAAAATTAAATTTAAAAAAATAATCCAAGGAACAAGAGACAAAACCACCAGCAGGTTTGATTGGGAGTCCCTCAAGTATCTCAGTTCATCTCAGTGTCAGCCCAGTGCCACAGCACACACTCCAGCTCCCTTATGAAATCTATTCATTTCCAAATAAGTGCTTTTTTCCTGCAGTGTAAGTGGTTTGTGGGTTGCTCTTTTGTCAGGAAGGCCTAACACACTGCAGTATTTTAGCAGAGAGTGAAAAACAGAGGAGGGTTTCCTCCTCTGTTATCACTTTGATTGAATAATTTCAATTTCTCCAGCTAGACACACACAAATAAATGTATACAAGCTTCACGGTTCATAATAGGAAAAACTGAGAAATTACAAGAAAAAAACAAAAAAAAACCCCACAGAGGTTCAGGCTATTTAGGAGCGAAGTTAAATCCCTAAATAAAATAGAAATACATAATGGATGAATGTCCTCCCCTCTCATTGCCACTTGCACTCAGGTGTATTTCTATTTCTATATTACATATATATATATTTGTTTTTCATTTTGTCTGTTCCCCCAGGAGAAGCCCCAAAGAGAAACAGAGATGGCCAAATTGACAGAGTCGATGAGTGAGTACAAATAGGAAGTTCAACCACTTTGTTTTTCCATCTGTCTCCCTCCCTCCCTCTCATAAAGCCACAAACCCAGAACGCAGTGCTTGCACCCAGGGATCTCATTCAGCCCTGCCTTCACTCCCAAATTCATCATAAATCATTCCTCTCCTAAAAAAAAAAAAAAAAAAAAAAAAAAAAAAAAAAAAAAAAAAAAAAAAAAAAAAAAAAATTAGGGATCCCCAGAACAAGGGCTGCTATTTTCTTCATGCACTGCTTAAATCACATCTATTTGGGCTTAAATCCAGCAAAAAACCTGCTCCATGTTTGACTTTTTGAGCCTGAGGGGTTTTTTTTAAATAGAATGTAACTAATTGTGGATTTAATAAGTGCCTAATTTACTTGATTCATGTGTTCCCTTACAAGCTTACAGAAGGTCACTCTAAATCCAGGGTAATTATCCAGGATTGTTGCCTGTGCCACATTCATCCAACAGGAATTATGCCCAGAGATTTCTCTGGAAAGCTTTCACTTGGTTTCTCTGCTTTGTGAGAGGTTTCTGGTGTCTTAAATTTGTGCCCAGCAAGAAATAGTTTGTATTTCTGCCATATTTTGGGATCTAGGTAATGGAGTAGTGGCTGTAAGCTTCTGTAGCTGAGACACTCAGGGTGGATAATTTATTTGTGGACAAAATCTGGAGATCATTTAGGGTGAAATCCTGCTGGACCACTGCCTCTTATCCAAAATTTCTCAGCTCCAAAGTCTATGCAAGCTTAAATGAATTGACTTCAAAAGGAGAAATATTTCACTCTGCTCAACCAGAGACTACAGAAAGACAGAAACACAGATATGCACAACTTGTTTATATCAGAAATTTCTTTCCAGTTAATTTTTTTCTGCTTGTGTACTGAAGGTCTGGTCCTAGGGCAGCACTTCCTGACTTTTTACTCTCCCAAATCCCTTTGTGACCTTTTGAAATCATTCCCTGTATCTCCTTACCTGTGGCATTGCAGGGCAGAGCCACCACTACAAGCTATAAAAAAATGATTTCAGTATCAGAAACAGCCAATCCCACAAAAAGGTGCAGCAAGACTGGGAGATCCTAAAGAACTTCTTGTTCCAACCCTCCTGCCAAGGGTGGGGGGGAGGTCCTGGGATGGAATTCCCAGAGCAGCTGTGGCTGCCCCTGGATGTGTCCAAGGCCAGGTTGGACACTGGGGCTGGAGCAGCCTGGGGCAGTGGGAGGTGTCCCTGCCATGGCAGGGCTGGCACTGGAGGAGTTTCAAGGTTACTTCCAATCTAAACTATTCTGGGATTCTCTGGTTTTATATTACTGCAATATAAATATAAATATAAATATAAATATAAATATAAATATAAATATAAATAGAAATAGAAATAGAAATAGAAATAGAAATAGAAATAGAAATAGAAATAGAAATAGAAATAGAAATAGAAATAATAGAAATAGAAATGTAAATGTAAATATAAATAAATATATATAAATATATATATGCATGCATGTATGTATATATGTGTGTGTGTGTATATATATATGTATATATATGTATATGTATGTGTATGTATGCATATATAAAAATTAGAATATAATTATAGATAATTGTATATATAATTATATATAATAATATATAATTATAGTATAAATAATGTATATTGTATATTTTTACATATATATATATATACACACACATTTTATTTATTTATTTATTTATTTATTTATTTTATTTATATATAAACAATTCTATAAAAATAAATGTTTCTCCCTGGTGCAGCCAAGCTGGGCTGGTAACAGAGGAAATCACAACATTAGAGCTTAGCAAGGTCCCAAAGGACAATGACACCAAGCCCTAGAGGAACCCTCTGCTGTAGGAATGGTGATTCTGCTCCTTTAATCTCTGGGGTGTTCAGTGTCACCCTTCAAACATCCTGGGACCCCATTTGGTGCTGCTGGATCCTGGATAAATGTGTAATTTTGGCTTGATGGATGGAACAAAGCAGGAGCTGTTATCAAAGGTGGAAGTAGATAAATAGTATCTCCCCTGCTCGTTAGGGACTTGCTGGACTTTGCAGAACCCTTCTGAAAGGAAGGAATATTGCCCAAAAGTGTTGAGGGAAGCAACCAGCCCCTGTGAGTGCTCTGAAGAGCCAGAGGAGAGGCCTCCAGAACCCCCTAAATGGGAACACATCCCCAGAAATGCCCTGTGCAGCTCCTTCAGGACGTGTCTTTGTCCTGCCAATTATTTTATCCAACTTCTTTGGGACAGAGTGATGCTTAAAGGGTTCACTGCTGCTTTGTGTGGTGATTTTTTCATACTCCATGAGAGGCTGTTATGAAGTTTTCAGGTCATTTCATGTTTTAATAAATCCTAGACAGCGTTGCAAGGTGTAAATAAAATTCTTAGTGAATGTACCACAGTGTTTATTTTAAAGCTGGTGCAGAGTAAAATGAGATAAATGGAGGAGGGTGGGCCTCTGGCTTGGGCTGCAGGGCCTTTTTCTTGGAACTGAGAAAAATAAAGGAGGGCATTCAAGACCTGAGAGGGTTTTAGACACCTGGAGAAATGGTACCAATATAACAGAATTATTACTTGCTTTCCTGTTTCACCCAAGAGCTGCTCTCCTCTCTTCCCTCTTCCCTCTGCTCACATCTTTGCACAGCCCCAGGAAAAACCAGCCCACTTCCCTGCACTGCTCTGTATTTTCTATCAGAGCACCCTGCTGCCAGGCACTGCTCTCTGCCCTTTCTCCTCCATAAAGATTTTCTGGATGTTTCTGCACTAATCAAAACCCCTGCACCTGAGATTCACATCACACACCAACAGGGAGGCTGAGGGAACACTGATGCAGAGGTTCTTCCATGGCTGTTATTTTTATTTTTTTTTTTTTCTTTTTGCCAGCAGGAATAACAGTCTGTATTTTTGTCACATTTTGCATTTCCATCCTCAGAGGCTCTGTCACGTTGTAGGGAACACTGGTAAGGAAAAAGTTGCATTATTGTTATTTTCTGTCCTCTTTCCAGAGAACTTTCATGGTGATGGAAAGAGATAAGGCATCATGACAGAGCCTTGTACTTGAGATCTGCTTTCCTTGAAAGTTTTTTTTTAAAAAGAAGTGAGGGGGAAAATCATTTTAATACAACAGTTAAAGTACAAACTAGCAAGAAATGTTCTGCTAAATTTTTCAGGATAGTCCCTAAGAGCTGATACAGAAGCAGAAATGAATACCAAATAACACCACTCTTTGCCTCAAGTTATTATTTTACAACTCTTGCACAGAATTAATAGAAAGCCACCACAATTACACTGAGCCCCAGGGAACTGTCCAAGAATTCCTTTATAATGCCTTAAAATCCACATGCATTTTAAAATTCCTTTATAGCCTGAATTAGACAATTTCCCTCATATAACCTCAGAATACTTAAAAGCCAAGAATGAAATTGTTTTCCTTGAAACTTTTGTTTTCTTCTTTCCCTGTTGTTCTCAAGCTCCCCGTGACCATTTTTAACCCAAATGCCACCACCAGGCCTACAAATAGCTAAAGCCCAGCAGGGGAGACAGCAAATATTTAACAGCAGAGGAAGAGATCAAAAGTTTATCCTGACCTATTTGGCCAACATGAAAAATTTATTTAGAGAAACATCCTCTATAGAACTATCCAATCATCAGGAATGATCCTCGTTGGGAATGCTTTGTGGAATGAGCACTACAAGATATTTATGAGTATATTTAATATAAATAATACAATGTTATTGTATTTATATACATATATAATATGTATCTATATTATATTGATGATATTATGAGTAGCCAAATATGTTGGTGTATTTAAGAAAAGTTGTTTTGAGGATGTCAAAGTTCTCAGCTTTGCAGAAGATTTGCAGAAACAGATTTTGTGGATCTCGTGTGCCATGGGATGTGTGACATGAGCAGAAGGAACCCATCCAGGCTGGGATGGAAAATGGGCAGGGCTGGATGTTTGACAGGGACATCCAATTAAAATCTGCTCCAGCAGCAGGGACACAGCAGTGACCAGCTCTGCCTGCTCACTCCACAGACACACCTGCCTGAGGACAGCCAGAGGCAGCACAGCTGCTTTAAAATAAGGATGTTCCTTCCTTTGTTGCAAAAATGTGAGCTCCAAATGTCCCTGGATGTATTTCCTAAGACAGTGAACTGATGAATACTGAGACCTCAGATGACTCCCCATAAAACCTTCTGAATTATGGATGCCACAAATTTTACTCAGGGGGGTAGAAAGAATATAAGCCAACCTGAAGGAATTTCAGGAGCAGACAAACCCCAGGAGAGAGTTGGTTTATAGTGAAGTGCTTTTCCCTAAGGGTTTCTTTTTCTTGTCTGTGCTGTCTGAGCCTGAAAAGTCCCTATTGCTCTCTCAGACTTGTGGGGAAAGTTTATAAACAGAAAAAATGTTTCTGCTTTGAGTTAATTGAAAGTCACAGAATTTCCAGATTTACACGTGCCAGGCTGGTCTGGAATCTTTTGAGCAGTTCCAAGGATTTTGAATTAGAGTTTTATGACATTAAAGAAAAACACATAATACATTACAGTAAATACATGTCCAACCTTCTCTAGCTACAGGGCATTGTAACATCCCTACTTCCACTTGTTTCCCTCCAGTACTGCACCTCTTATCTTTGTGTTCTGTTCATTTTCCTGGGCTGCATCTACAGAATTGTGCAGGAATTTAGGGGGGAATTCTGTCCCTGTGCCCTGCTCAGGTGTGAGCCCACCTGGATCCTGCCTCCAGCTCTGGAATTCCCAGCCCAGCTCAGAGCTGGAGCTGCTGCAGAGAGCCCAGAGGAGGCAGCAGGATGAGCAGAGAGATGGAGCAGCTCTGCTGGGAGGAAAGGCTGGCACAGCTGGGATTGTTCACCTGCAAGGAGAAGCTTTGGGCTGAGCTCAGGGTGGCCTTGCAGGGCCTGAAGGAGCTGCAGGAAACAGGGAGAGAGACAATTCCCAAGGGCTGGAGGGACAGGACACAGGGAATGGAGGGGCAGGACACAGGGAATGGAGGGACAGGACACAGGGAATGGAGGGGCAGGACACAGGGAATGGGCTTCAAACTGAAAAATTATGGGTTCAGATGGGATCTTGGGAATTAGGAATTGTTCCCTGGGAGGGGCTGGGATGGAATTGCCAGAGCAGCTGTGGCTGCCCCTGGATCCCTGGAATGTTCAGTTCCAGGTTGAACTTTGGGGTTTGGAACAACCTGGAATAATAGAAGGTGTCCCTGCCCATGGCAAGGAGTTGGAATGTGCTGATCTTTAAGGAAATTCTACAATTCTGTGATTTTAGCCTTTCTCTGCCCACACCAGCAGTCAGTGGCACAGTGATGCTGCCCTGTGTGAACACAGCACCTCTCGTGCAGGGGCAGAATCAGCCCTGGCAGAGCTGATCCTAAAGCCTGACCTTCATCTCCTCAGCCCAGAGCTCTGATCATTCACTCTCAGAAATCATTTCTAAGGACAAACTTCCAGTTCAACATTTTACACTGGTAACAAGTGCCACCCATTTGTTACAAAGTCCAAACTCTTAAAATGCAAAATTCAAAAACAAAACTCCAAAGCACTTGGAAACCTCATTCAAGAAATACATTTACCTGTGCTTGGGGGTGTAATTTATTTTGCAAATATCCAGCTATCCTCTGGTTATTCTTCTTTATAAAGTGTGCCAAGAACAGAATAGGAAGGCTGGTTTTCCCATAATATACATTTTACTTTCTCTTGTTCTGATGTTACAATTATTTCTGGAGAAGTAGTTTTGTACCAAATATTAAGCTACAGATGTAAGTGCTACATCTAATAATTGTTGATTCAATACTGTTTATGTAGGTTGGTAACATTTATTTGCAACTTAACTCCCTAAATCTTTGCTCAAATTTGAATTACAAGTAACCAGAAGATGTATGATTTTATTACTGTTGTTGTTTTGGTTGTTTCAGCAGAAAGTAGCTGATGCATATAATCAAAAGAACAGAAAGAACATTGCTATTATTAATTGAAAAAACCAATTTATTCTTTGTGGCAAAGGTCAGGTTTTGAGGGGAGAATGGAATTCTAAGGCAGGAATTCATTATGCAGGAAAGCAAGAATTTTATTGTCTCAGTGATGCTCTGACAGGGGCCTAGAAGAGCTGTGAACTTATTTATGCAATAATTAACAAAGGAAACTTGTCTTAGCCAGGAAGATGATTGACAGCTTTTCCAGTCCTGGGTATATAACTCTGTGAAGAGCATCTTCTTGGCATTCTCTGAGCTTTTAAGGGTCTTATCTTTACCTTTTCTCTGCAAGTGTGAAGGACAAAAATTGTTGTTTTTTTTTTTTTTTCTCAAATGAAAATGACAAAGTCATTTGATTCTAGAAGCTTGGGTTTTTCAAAAACATATTAAATTTTGATAGCACTGCTAATATTCCTTGGCTAAGCTAAAAATCTTTGTGAAAATTAAATTCCAAATCTCAAGGATGAGATAACCAAGAGCTGAATTATGAATGAAGTAAAAATTTCTGGTTTTCTAGTCAGGAGCAGTGATTGCATATAAGCTGGACTTCTTGAAACAGATTATTTCCACCCTTATATGTATTTTCCTTTATTTTTATTAGCTCCAGGTTACCCATTGCTAAATCACCCACTTCTAAAATAGAGGCTGCACTCAGACTGCCACTATTTCAAAATTCTCAATGTTCCTTTGCATTCCCATGTCCCACAGCAGAGTCAAGCTGGGTTTTGCAGTCCCATCAAATCCCAGTGGGATTTGATTCCATGCTGCAGCTAAGTTGTTTAGGTACAAAGCTTTTTTTTTTTTTTAAACAAACAAACAAAAAAAAAAAAAAAAAAAAAAAAAAAAAAAAACCCAAACAAACAAACAAACAAACAAAAAAACACTTTCCCAGCTTCCCAGGACACTGCTCTGTAAAGATCCCAACCCATGGTCCTGTTGCAACAACATCTGAAGGGAAAATTTGTGACTCTGGATGAGTTTTGGTATGAGATACATTTAGAAATAAGTCTTCAAAAGGCAAATATATGCCCTGGGGTGTTGGAAATTAATTTAAGCATGTGCAGAAATTTAATATCAAAAGCCAAAGTCACTTCAGATTTTAAGGATCAGATTTGAGGACTTTGGTCAAAAATGTCAGTTAAGTGGTTTAAGTCTTTACTGAGACATCATTTTCTCATCATACCCAAATAATAAATGTACATTCAATTGTGGACCAGGGAGAATTGCCTCCTTAACTATCCCTGGAAGTGTTCAAATCCAGCTTGGAGCCACTTGGGATAGTGGCAGGGGGTGGCAGGGGGTGGCACTGGATGATCTTTAGGGTCTCTGCCAGCCCAAACCATTCCATGATTCTATTTGGGACTTGGTTTCATAATTTTAATGCTCTTCTAATGCAGATCTTTTTCTGTATTGATTTAACATCCACTTAAATATTCCAGAGGTGCCAACAAACTTCTTCAGCTGGAGAAGTGAACATTGAGCAGCTTCCACCTGTAAAGAGTAGGGAGTTCATATTCTCTCAGAACAAAATAAAGTCAATAAAAATGTCTAATCAACTGTCTCCACAGAGAGCAGATGAGTCAAATCCAAGAGTGAAAAACAGGATCAATATTTCTGAAAGCTGTAGAAATCTTTTTTGTCCTGGATCAGCCTTATCAAGCAGAGAAGAGACCATACTGGATTTTAGTTCTAGGAAATAGAATGTGAGGGACAGCAAAGAATGCTGGTGTACAGCTAAGGGGAAAAAATCCAGAAATAAATAAGCATTTGAGATGTACAAGTACAGCTGTTAAACAGGTAGAACCACAAAGTATTGGATTTTTAAAACCTTAGACTTTGAAAATTGTTTGCAAAGATATCCAGAATCAATGACTGAAAAATATCATAGAGCATGGCAAGATAAACTATTTGATGTGAAAGAGAAATATCCAACTCCATTGGAAAAAGGGCCCAGCTGCACTTTCCAATATAAACAGTGAGAGAAAGGTTTTATCAGGGTGTTTTGGACAGATGTCTTCTAATTGCCTTTTAATCAGGTATTAAATTAATCCCTAAAGCTGGACCATGTTCTCCCTGTATTTTTCACCTGCCTTCATTGCTCTTAAACATTTGACAGGGGATTAAAAGGGACAATATTACCCACATTAAAGGCAAATAATGCCTGGCAGTGTGTGCACAGAGCACATTAACTCCAAGTGTATTATTGCTGAGTGACTGCCCATACTTACAGCTCAGCCTCTTCTAACTTTATTTACCACTATTCCTTTCACCATAAAATATCTGGAACTGCATGGAGGAGAAAACCAGAAAGACTCCAGTGAGAGTCATTGCCAGCAGTGAGAGAGCTGTTAAAATAGAAACCAACAAGAAGGCAGAGACCTGCAAGCTCTGTCCTCTCTGAGGGAGTCCTGCACTGTTTCCAGAGCCAGTGATTGCACAATGGAGCTGTTCTGCTCCTCAAATTCAGTCAATCCCAAATTTCAGCATTATTCCCTTTGCTGTTCCTGCCCAGGAATGTCTCCCTGGCTTCTGTCTCTGCAGGAAAAGGAGGACACAGCTGTGTTCACCTGCTGATCCTCACTGTTAGCAGTGCACTGAAATTCTGCCTTGTAATGAGAGATTGCTCTTTCTTCCTAAATAATTCCCCTATCTCCCTTCTTCAAACATTTGCCAGCTTGCAGAACCTCTCTCTAATCACCCTGTTAGATTTTATAATCCACAGCAGCATCCAGGCCTCCAGTCCTGGGTGTTCTTTGCTGAACTCCCCCCACTTTGTCATCCTCACACTCCCTAAGTACATTTATTAATCCACATACCTGTAAGAAAAATAGTGCAAAACAGAAAAGTTGACCCAAAATAAAACCCTGTGTTCCTTCAGGGTAGTCACAGGTGATTCCAGCACAGCTCTCAGATAGATGCACCTCAAATCCTCAGTGCAGGAGAGCCCTGGAGGGGCTGGAGGTGTCCAGGGCAGGGAAGGGAGCTGGGGAAGGGGCTGGAGCCCCAGGAGGGGCTGAGGGAGCTGGAAAGGGGCTCAGCCTGGAGAAAAGACTGAGGGTGGGCACAGCAGGAATTTCCCCATGGAAAGGGAGCTCAGGGATTGGAAGTGCCCAGGGAGGTTTGCAGTGCCCATCCCTGCAGGTGGCACTCAGAGCTCTGGGTGGGGACAAGGTGGGGATGGCCACAGGTTGGGCTCAATGACCTTGGAGCTCTTTTCCAAGCTCAGTGATTCTGGGATTCTGGGATTACCTGAGCTGAAAGCACTGGAGCTTTCCCAGCTCTCTTTTGCCACATCTCTGGCAACCTCAGATACAGATCATGAACATGAATATTTAGAAAATATTCACATTAGTGAGGGCTCAGGCTCTGCTCCCAGGGAACAAGGACAGGAAGAGAGGGAACAACTTCCATCTGTGACAGGGGAGGTCCAGCAGCAGGAATTTCCCCATGGAAAGGGAGCTCAGGGATTGGAAGTGCCCAGGGAGGTTTGCAGTGCCCATCCCTGCAGGTGTCACCTGGAGGTGGCACTCAGAGCTCTGGGTGGGGACAAGGTGGGCATGGGCACAGCTGGGGCTCTGTGATGTTGGAACTCTTTTCCAGCTTTTAGAATTCTGTGATTCCACGATTTAGGAGGTCAGGTGTGAGCTCCTGCCCGGCTCCAGGTGTGTATCCCTGTCTCCAGGCAGCTCACGCCTCACACAGCAGCAAAGGGAAGCTGCGTTCTCCTCCCACCGCCTGAGGATGAGTGATGGGGAGATGATAACGCTTCCAAACCCTGACACCTTCAATTACCATTTTCCTTCATTCACAAGAGCTAAATCACACAATGATTGTCACCGTCTGACATATTTACCATTGTCAGGCTGAGCCTGCTCTCTCTACATCACAGGATTCCTCTGCTTCTCCCGGGATCCTACACAATGAAGTCATGTCATGTGTCGTGAAACATTTGCTCACCTACCTGCAAACCAGAGGACAACAAACAACATCATTCCCTGTCCTTAGAAATGGCACATTTTTGTTGAGGTTTCAAACCTATACTTTCACTTGACAGTTTGGGTGGCAGTTTAAATTTCCTCTTCTGTTCCGTGTTTTAGTATTGTTTGAGTAGTTCTTTTAATGACAGGTAAAGAATGATTTCCTCTGAGATCTCCTGGATGGTGTACTGACAAATTTTCTTTAATCTTTTTTTTCTTTTCTTTTCTTTTCTTTTCTTTTCTTTTCTTTTCTTTTCTTTTCTTTTCTTTTCTTTTCTTTTCTTTTCTTTTCTTTTCTTTTCTTTTTTCTTTTCTTTTCTTTTCTTTCCTTTCATCTTTTTTTTTCTTAAATAAAGCAGAACAGAGCTATCTCCAGACCTCCTGCTAAGTTAGTTTCCTATGGCATATTGCTCTTGCATGCAGTTGAGTGTCTTTTTGGTGATAACATTATTATTTAGGGGAGTATTACTATTTAAGGCACAAGTAACTCGTGCTGGTGCACTAATTTGTAGGTGAAGGCTGTGTATTTTTAGAATCCATTCAATCATGTGTAATGTTTCAAAGTGAAATCTTGAAAAGCACCATACAAACCCCCTGAAAGTGAACAGAAAAACTCCTACTGTTTCTCTGCCTCCTAATTTTATCAGGTGCCCGTGATCATAACATGAAAAGGAAAGGGAGAGGTTCATGGTTGCTGTTAAATTATTTCTTTATCCCAATATTTTGAGTGGGCAGATCCCAGTGAGGTGTGACATCACAGATTGCTAGTCAGGTACATCCGGAAACAAGAGATTATCCAGAAAAGTTGTGGATTTCCTGGAAAACTTTCAGGCCAGGTTGGCTCTCCATGAAACATTTCAATCCTGCAGGCTCCTATTTTGGACACCCCAGCTCCAATCAAATCCTTCTCTTCTTCCCTCCCACTTCCACTTCCAAAGCCTTGACAAAAGATTTTATGGATCTTCCCACTCAGCAGCAGAAGGCCTGGAAATGCTTCTTAAATGTTATTGAAACAGGGCAGGGATTAATATATTTTAAAATTTTTAAATTGAAGGAGTGATAAAGAGACCCCAAACAGAATTTGTCTAAGAAAAGCAGATTAAAAATCCAAAGCCTAGCACTAAACTTGATAAAGGCCTTTCTAACAGTCCTTGCAATGCACTTCTCTTTTTCCCATGAGATAAAACAGCCATAGCAAACAAATTTAATAATTGAAGAATAAGAGGAGGTGAAAAAGTTATCAAATAATAGAAAATTTAAAATGTACAAATGAAAATGAGGGGTGGGAATGTGTAATTTTAAGTTCAGCAGTGCATTTTAATTTTAAGGAACTCTTTTCAAACTTCCATAGAAAGAGAGAAGAGGTAAACCAGAGTGGCAAAACCAAATTTTTAAGAAAAATAAAATATATAGAGAAGGGTGCTGGGGGAAACTCATTTTTATCAAAAGATTATAATTTCAAATTGAGCCTGCATTGTGTGTTACTATAGAAACTCCCATTTTGTGGCATGTTTGTGGGGAAAAAGTCAAAAGTTGCATTTTAATGAAGGCAGATCACACATTGGCTTTCCTCGGGGAAAGCCAAATAAAAGAGAAGTTTATCTCCAAAATTGGATAATTACCCCAAATAAGGTGAGCTAATTAAGGTCACAGGGAAGGGATATTAAATCCTCAAGTCCCAATGTGTTCTGTTCATTTTTCCACACCAGTCCCTGCCTCCCAGATTATGTATTAGATACTGCAGGAGCCTGATGGATTGAGAGGCTCGTTGCCATGGCAATGTTTGCTGCTTTGCTGGTATTCCCTACAGAAAGTAAAGGATTTTTTTTTTTTTTTTTTTTTTCCTACTCAGTTAGACAAATTGGCTAAATATAGCCAGGGATGTTGGGGAACTGAAACAGCAGAATCTGCTGGGGGGAGGATCAGGGGAAGGACTGGTATTTCTGAGTGTTGAGGAATCACAGTGGGATGTGGATTGGTGAGGAATGAAGGGAATGGGGAAACAGGGAAAGAGAAAAGGAGAGGGAAGAAGAGAGAGAGGGAAGGAAGGGAAAAGGAAGAGAAGGAGGAAAGGAAGAGAAGGAAGAGAAGGAAAAGGAAGGAAGGAAGGAAGGAAGGAAGGAAGGAAGGAAGGAAGGAAGGAAGGAAGGAAGGAAGGAAGGAAGGAAGGAAGGAAGGAAGGAAGGAAGGAAGGAAGGAAGGAAGGAAGGAAGGAAGGAAGGAAGGAAGGAAGGAAGGAAGGAAGGAAGGAAGGGAAGGAAGGAAGGAAGGAAGGAAGGAAGGAAGGAAGGAAGGAAGGAAGGAAGGAAGGAAGGAAGTTTCTTATTTCACACTTTCAGAGCAAATCTTGCTTTTAGAGATGGGCAAAGCAGAACAGGCAGTGCTGCCCAGGAGGAAGCCAGAGCTGCTGGTGGTTTGCTGTTCTCCAGGTAATTTACAGCCTCAGGGAAAGCTAAGAGGTAAAACCCCTAAAATGAATTTTAAAAAATAAAAAAGAAAAGAAATGGAATTGCTTACCACTGAAATTGTCAGTGTAAATCAAAATTTGAGCTCCAAATATAAGCTGCCTTCTTCTGTTCTGATTTTTGTTTAGTTGGGTTTTTTTGTTTAGTTGGTTTTTTTGTTTGTTTGTTTGTTTTTTGCAGTTTTGGTTTGGTTTTTTTTTTTAAATCTTTGCTCACAGCATTTTTAAAGCAAGGTGTTGATACCATTTCCATCCTCCTCTTGGCACAGGGAAAGCCAATGTGCCTCAGTCAGATGTTAGGGAGTACTGTCTCTTCTGCAGAGTTCAGTCTGTTGCTCGGCGGTGTGGGAAGAGTGTGACAATGTGCTTTCTTTTTAATATTAGCCCATCTCAGCCAAGCATCTCTGGATTGCTGCAGAGTTAAAAAAAAAAATAAAATAAAAGGCTGCTTTGTTTCCTCCTCTTATGCACAGAAATGCACTGATAAATCCACCGTGTTTGCCTTGAGGCTTAGGAAGAACCTGTTCAGTCAGACTGACCAGGCAGCTGTGACTTCCTTGGGGATAACTTACTTCCAGGCACTCTTTCCTCCTTTTTTCCATGCCAGCCATCCATTAGAGTTTCAGATTTTTAGGATATCTGACAACCACACCATTCTGTGGCAAGCAGCAGAGAGTTCACACTCACGAGGAAGAGCACAAGGAATGTGTAATTCAGAAATTCCCTGAGGATGGGATTTTTCCTGAAGAAAGACACTCATAAAAGGTGCAGGGTGAAGAGACAGAGGAGAGGAGAGCAGGTCTAAAACTAGGATCTAATTCCTTGTGTTTTCTGAAAGGCAGAAAAAACTTCTGAGAGAAAAAAAAATAGAGGCAGAGGGCAGGAGAAAGTGGGAAGAGCATTGGAGCAGGGAAGAGTGGAGGGGGATGAGAGGGGCAGGGAAGGGATGTCTTGGCAGGCTGTGCTTCACTCTCTGTGTGTCACACAGAGTTTGTATTACAGCAGTCCCAGGGGTGTGATCAGATAGAAAAGAAATGCAAGAACACCCAACCAAGCAGTGCAGGAGCGAGGGAAAGCAGTGGAATTAAAGATGATGCTGAAATGGGGAAGTGCTGTTGAGACAGAAATAACAGAGTTCTCTGTTCACACCAACAGCCAGAGCTGGGAGTGAAGACAAGAGAGTTTGGAAGAGAGAAGGAGAGTAAAAAAATCCTTTATCAGGAATAATAACAGATAGGCCTGAAAGGAATTAAACTAAAAATCAGAGAATTAATTACAGTCCAATAGAAACAGATAAAAGTTACAAGGAGGGAAGAGAAAGGTGAGAATCTTAATATCCTATTTCCACATGGGCAAGCTCCTCTAAATTTCTAAATTTTCCTCTAAATTAATCTAAATTTCTTTGAAAATACAGGTGCCCTCGAATCGCTCGCTGTTCAAAACCATCAAGCTTTGGGGTGAGGGATAATGAACAGGGGCCAAAAGCAGAGGGAAATTGTGGATTCCACATCCCTGGAGGTGCCCAAGGCCAGGTGGGACACTGGGGCTGGAGCAGCCTGGAACAGTGGGAGGTGATCCTGCCATGGCAGGGCTGGAACTGAATCATCTTTAAGGTCCCTTCCAACCCAAACCATCCTGGGATTCCAAGATTATTGGAACAGAGGGATCAGTTTGATGGGAGTGGAGCTAAATGAGCAGGGATGAAGGCAACCAAAGGAGGTTTTGGTTGGTTTTGTGGCTTTGAGTTGGATTTTTTTTTTTGGAGAGGAAATCTGTTTATTTAATAACTCACACAAAATAAATGATAAAAAAAATCATATCGTAGAAGAAGGATGTAGGATCATAGGGAATGAACACAAGTTTGAAAAACAAAGATAAAGAAGAAAATAAAAAGTGCTTATAATAAATGAGATCCAAGGAGAAAGATCATGGGAGCTGAGGATCAGCAGCAGAAGAGCACAGAAAACTCTTTACAGACCTACAAAAGCATAGGAAGGATTCATGGACTCTTTGATGAGAACAGAGAAATTAAAGATGCCTTTATTAAACTGAGCAGGAGCCCTTTCAGAGGAGCAGCTCCAGTGAATGCTTTGTAGGTGGGACACAGGAAAACAGGATTGGTGTCCCTTTGGAAATCACTGATCACAGCTATGAGGCCATTGTGCTCAAATAAATGCCAGCTGCACACCTGTACATATAAAAAAATTTATTTTCTTAGGCATAGACTGGGAGGAGCTTAATTTTCCACGTGGGTCTATAGGTTTCTGTGGCAGGATTTTCACCAGAAAATGACAAAGAATTGAGGAGAACAAAGATGTGGGTGGGATGTGTCATATCAGACACTCCCAAGGTGGCAACAGCAGGACAGATGTGGTGTTTGAGGTTTTGTGTGCCCCCAGCAGAGGGGAGGCTGTTGGAGAACTGTCTGCTATTGATTCACACTGCTCACAATCCATTTGTGCTGGCTGCTTTGGGAGCCATTCTAATTCACAGTCTGTCATGCAAATTGCTCTTGGCCTGTGAAATATGAATCTGTTAGGTAGACACCCCATGCCTGCACACCAAACACATGGACTCCAGATCCTTGGGGATTTTGCTTTTTAAACAACAGATTATTGCCTACATTCACTAACTACTTCTACAAACAGCTCAGTAATTTCAAGCTTCAATATCCTCCTCAATTCTCTTCCTGCATAAGTAGAGGTAATATTTGATGTACTAGGAATTAAAGACCTGGTTCTATTTAAAAGGAAGCAATTTCTGTGTCCACAAAGTTTTTCCTCAGTGTCTGAAATGAATATATAGGCACATATTTGGGGGTTTTTAAATCTCTGTGTATCCTGCACAACCTTAGATTAGATTGGAAGAGGTGGTGATGGGCTGAATTTAGAGTGAAGATTTTTTAGGGTGCATGCCAGTGACATAAAAATCCTTCCCTGGGAGGGTGAGGAGGCCCTGGAATAGAAATTCCCAGAGCAGCTGTGGCTGCCCCTGGATCCCTGGCAGTGCCCAAGGTTGGACACTGGGGCTTGGAGCAGCCTGGGACAGTGGAAGGTATGGAAGAAGAGAAAATAAAATATCAGCTTCCCCTCTTTCATTTTTGGCAGAATTTTTGGTCTGCTTCTGCCCACTAGTCCTGTAAGAATAAAGCAAACAGTCTTTGTAAACTCAAATAAATCAAAGTGGCAAGATGCTGCTGTTAAAATTCCTGTTGGAGATGGAAGATCAAAGGCAGGCGAGCTGGAGACGTGTTTGCCTTTGAAAAACCATCCAGGGGGATCCCTGGGAATGTGTTCTCACAGGTAGAGCAGGGAAGCACTGGAATTTTCTGGAATTTTCCCAGTTTTTCATCTCTCCCCTCCTCACAGGGTGAGGGCCATCATTCACAGCCCTGGGTGACAACAGCATGGGAGGTGGGATGGGATTTATCCACCATTCCAGAGCTGCTCCCAAAAAAAAACCAAACAACTAAACAGCAGCAGGCCAGTTGATTATTTTATAGAAACAGCCATAAATTTCCTCAAATCCAAGCTAAAGCAGCTGCCAGAGGCTCTACCCTCACCAGAACCTTTAGGGTACAAGGTCTGAGTGCTGCTCCTTGTCACAGCGTTCATGGTAAAATCCAGCAATTATTCAAGTGATTTTTACAACCTGTGCTGCATTTCCACCTAAAAAAAATCCAGGGTTTTTGTGTGGTTTTAGCTCGTGTTTGACTTACTGGAGCAGATTTTTTTATATATTAAGAGTTTCATCTTAAATTGCTCGTGAAATTTGGTGGCCTGATGGACTCAGCTATATTTGAGTGTGAGGAAAGTCTGCTTAACAAAGGCAATTGGTGTCACTCCAAGCACACAAACATGTTTTTAAAACAAAAATTAATCAATTTTTTTTTCTGTTACATCAATTCACGCAAAGCAAAATACGCATTTTTTGTTAGTTTATCCCCCAAATTTTAATGGATCACAGTCCTTTAGCACCATCTTGAGAATAAAGTGACAAAGTTGTCACAGTATTATTTTACTGCAGCAGTTATTTCATCTTTATTGGTGTTGAAGACTGATGGGGTAACTCCTTGTTTTCCCTTCCTGTAATCATTACTTCACATTATTTTCTATTCACCTCAATAAATCCATCCCAAGAGCAGCGTGTGACATGAAGATTATTATTTGCTGGTAGATTTATTATATAAGCAATAGCAGTCCAGAAAATGATAGAAAGTTTTGCAGCTACATTGGCAACAGCCTAATGAACTGTCATTTTAATGTATGTTCTAACTAGTCTTGATGGAAGGCACCACAGGAAAGTTATCACTCAAATTTTTAAAAGATGTGAATATTATGAAGACTATAAAAACATGACAGAAAGGAATTGTTGCTCTGTACAGCGTGCAATTATTTATTCCAATTTTATAACACAAAATCTTCCATGAAAAAAATCTCCCTTAAGTATTATTTTAAAGGTTTTCCCTATAAATAGCTCATGAAATCATTCATTTCCATTCCCTAATTGCATTAGGAACAGAGAGTCACCAAACAGGAACTGAAGGGATAAAAGGAAAAATTGATACAAATATTTTTATCTCCAATGTGCATCAAGAGAGAATCATCTGTGATTACAAAACCAAACCTTGGAGTGATTACAAAAAAAATAGAATCTCATTCGTGTGACACAAAGGTGTGTGCACAGGCAGGTTCAGACAGACACACACAACAAATTTTCACAGAATCCCAAAATCCCTGGGGCTGGAAAAGCCCTCCCAGCCCATGGAGCCCAACCTGTGCCCATGCCCACCTTGTCCCCAGCCCAGAGCTCTGAGTGCCACCTCCAGGTGACACCTGCAGGGATGGGCACTGCAAACCTCCCTGGGCACTTCCAACCCCTGAGCTCCCTTTCCATGGGGAAATTCCTGCTGTGCCCACCCTGAGCCTGCCCTGGCCCAGCCTGAGCTGTTCCCTCTGTTCCTGGAGCAGAGCCTGAGCCCTCACTATGTGAATATTTTCTAAATATTCATGTTCATGATCTGTGTCTGAGGTTGCCAGAGACGTGGCATTATCAAAATTCATAATGTATTAGCTGAAATTCCTTCCATGCATATTTCAGCAAAGTTGTACAGGCAGCACTTCAAATCACTGCTGCCTGGGAGATTTTCAACTTCTGTTCTGACTTGGTGCTCATGCAAATGCAAATGCAGGGGATAAAGCCAGGAGAACAGGAGAACGATGCTTTGCAAGCTTCCCCTGACAAGTTTGCCAGCACATCCCATCCCATCCCACTGACCCCATCCCATCCCACTGATCCCATCCCATCCCATCCCTCCCATATGGAGATGGAGAAGGACTTGGGGGTGCTGGTGGGTGGGAGATGGAGCTGCCCCAGAATCCTCCGTGCCCTGAGCCCCAGTGTGAGCTGCAGGAAAGGGTTTGGGTTTGGGTTTGGGTTTGGGTTTGGGATTGTGTCCCTGCATCCCCTCTTTTTCTTGTCTGTGGTGTCTGAGCCTGAAGAGTCCCTATTGCTCTCTCAGACTTGTGGGGAAAGTTTATAAACAGAAAAAATGTTTCTGCTTTGAGTTAATTGAAAGTCACAGCATTTCCAGATTTACACATGCCAGGCTGGTCTGGAATCTTTTGAGCAGTTCCAAGGATTTTGAATTAGAGTTTTATGACATTAAAGAAAAACACATAATACATTACAGTAAATACATGTCCAACCTTCTCTAGCTACAGGGCATTGTAACATCCCTACTTCCACTTGTTTCCCTCCAGTACTGCACCTCTTATCTTTGTGTTCTGTTCATTTTCCTGGGCTGCATCTACAGAATTGTGCAGGAATTTAGGGGGGAATTCTGCCCCTGTGCCCTGCTCAGGTGTGAGCCCACCTGGATCCTGCCTCCAGCTCTGGAATTCCCAGCCCAGCTCAGAGCTGGAGCTGCTGCAGAGAGCCCAGAGGAGGCAGCAGGATGAGCAGAGGGATGGAGCAGCTCTGCTGGGAGGAAAGGCTGGCACAGCTGGGATTGTTCACCTGCACAGGAGAAGCTTTGGGCTGAGCTCAGGGTGGCCTTGCAGGGCCTGAAGGAGCTGCAGGAAACAGGGAGAGAGACAATTCCCAAGGGATGGAGGGACAGGACACAGGGAATGGAGGGGCAGGACACAGGGAATGGAGGGACAGGACACAGGGAATGGCTCCCACTGCCAGAGGGCAGGGCTGGATGGGATATTGGGAATTAGGAATTGTTCCCTGGGAGGGGCTGGGATGGAATTGCCAGAGCAGCTGTGGCTGCCCCTGGATCCCTGGAATGTTCAGTTCCAGGTTGGACACTGGGCCTGGAGCAGCCTGGGACAGTGGGAGGTGTCCCTTCCCATGGGATGATTTTTAAGGTCCCTTCCAACCCAAACCATGCTATGATTCCATGATATCCCTCCTGCTCATGTCCAGGAATGTTGATTCTTCCAGCTCCAAGTCTCTGCAGCTTCACTGCTGGCCTGCCCTGGAAGGGCTGTGTCAGCATTTAGGGCTGTCAGAATTCCTCAGCAGTGCAGACAAGCCCCACACAAGCAGTGTGGCTGTGGCAGAGTCTGGGATTTTGGGAGCTCTGACGGTTCATGTGGGATCTCCCAAGGAGCTCCATCTCTTCCTGGAGAATCCACAGGAACTTCAGTGCACACTCACTTTGCTCAGCCTTAAACTCCCCCATGCTCCTTCACAGAGCCAAACAAGGTGGCACTTCTTTCTTTCTTTCTTTCTTTCTTTCTTTCTTTCTTTCTTTCTTTCTTTCTTTCTTTCTTTCTTTCTTTCTTTCTTTCTTTCTTTCTTTCTTTCTTTCTTTCTTTCTTTCTTTCTTTCTTTCTTTCTTTCTTTCTTTCTTTCTTTCTTTCTTTCTTTCTTTCTTTCTTTCTTTCTTTCTTTCTTTCTTTCTTTCTTTCTTTCTTTCTTTCTCTTTCTTTTTCTTTCTTTCTTTCTTTCTTTCTTTCTTTCTTTCTTTCTTTCTTTCTCTCTTTCTTTCTCTCTTTCTCTCTTTCTTTCTCTCTTTTTCTATTTCTCTCTTTCTTTTTCTTTCTTTTTTTTTCCTTCTTTCTTTCCTTCTTTCTTTCTTTCTTTCTTTTTCTCTTTCTTTCTTTCTTTCTTTCTTTCTTTCTTTCTCTCTTTCTCTCTTTCACTCTTTCTCTTTCTTTCTTTCTTTCTTTTCTTTTCTGTCTTTCTTTTTTTTTTCTTTCTTTTTCTCTTTCTTTCTTTCTTTCTTTCTTTCTCTTTCTCTCTTTCTTTCTTTCTCTCTTTCTCTCTTTCTCTCTTTTTTTCTTTCTTTCTGTCTTTCTTTCTTTTTCTTTCTTTCTTTTTCTCTCTTTCTTTTTCTCTTTCTTTCTCTTTCTTTCTTTCTTTCTTTCTTTCTTTCTTTCTTTCTTTCTTTCTTTCTTTCTTTTTCTCTCTTTCTCTCTCTTTCTCTCTTTCTCTCTTTCTCTTTCTTTCTTTCTTTCTTTCTTTCTTTCTTTCTTTCTTTCTTTCTTTCTTTTCTTCTTTCTTTCTCTCTCTCTCTCTCTCTCTCTCTCCTCCTTCCTTCCTTCCTTCCTTGTTCTGCTCTCAGGGTGGCATTCATGACTCATTTCCCAGGCTGGCTGGGCAGGATGGCCCCAGTGCTCCCCCAGCTGAGTTTCCTGATGGAGAACAACCCTCTCACCCCTCTCCTGTGTTTTCCATCTGTGTGTTCCCTCCTGCACCAGGGGAGCTCCATGGTATGCCCACTCTCTTTCCTGAGGACAGCAATTCCAGTTGGTTCAGGATGGATTTTGCCCTCACAAACTGAATCATCACCTCTTTCCTCTCCCAGTGCTTTTCTCACAGGAGGGAGCCACCTCTCCCACCAGCACCCAGAATTTAATGTCTCAAACCTCTGCTCTCTGTGTCTTCTCCTTGGTTCTCTTGCTGAGACCTCCTTGTCACGCCACAGACTGGAGGTGAAAAAGCCAAGAGAATCCTCTGTTCTTCCAGCACAAGAATTCCAGGTTTTCTGAAGAAAACAGAATATCCTGTTGATGTCAGGAGCAAGCAAAAACCTAAAGCCCTTTAAAAAAAGAAACAGAAAACTACCTGAAAATAAACCCCAGGAAAAACCTCAAAAATAAACCCCAGAAAAAACCTCAAAAATAAACCTCAGAAAAAACCTCAAAAATAAACATTCTCTTCAGCAGAAGTAACACAGCAGATAAAAGGTGCTGCTTAAATCAAAGATTTTTTCAGGAGCTGTTGCAAGGGCTGTAAAAAAGAACTACAGGTCTATCAAAAGCATCTCTTCCCACAGGGAATTTGTTTTTGGAGCTCAGGAACAGGTTTCTGGTCACTGATGCTGAAGTCAGTGCAACAATAAGTCAAAATCCATTATACTTTATATTACAAGATCAGAGCTATAATCTGGGAATGAATTAACAGAGAGAAACTAAAATTATGTATAAATAAATTTATAAAAAATCAGAGGACATTCTCATTTGAATGGTTACCTTGAATCAGGTATTCTTCAGCTCATTTACTTCTGGAAGGCCAAAATTTCCCCTGCAAGACAAAAAAAACCTGCAACACTGGCAATAGTTTGGGTCAGGGATGTTTCCTGATGCACATGGACACCTTTGCCTGTAGATCTTGTTCAGGGACCATTTCAATCCTGTCTATAAACCAGGCAAGTCCAAAAAAAACCCTTCAGCAATTTTGCACAAAATGCACACAGGGAGTAGAAACCACCAAGAAAAGGAAAGGGAAAAAAAAGGGGAATGTTGCTAATAATGCATTACATTAAAAAAAATAAAATAAAGCAAATTAAAGTACATCAAACAACAGCATTCATGAACTGAAACCCACAGCATTTGACATAACAACTGGAATGGCTCTGGGCACTTGGTGTTTCTCTTTGAAAATGCATTTGTGTTTTTCTCTGGGCTAAGATAGCCAAGTGCAGGCTGGATTTTGGTATTCCAGCTTTCATGTGAAACCTTACCAATCCCCCAGCAACAGATCATAGCACAAATCCACCTGCTTGTGAGATTCTTGATGATATTTCTTCTATCATGTTTTTATTGTTTAAACAGTGTTTTAATGCCTACATTCCTAATAAAAAAGAAGTTGAGAACTAATAATCTTTCCAGCCAACAAACAAATATCCATGCTCCTGCTGCAATAGATCCTGAGCACCTCGTTGTGTTGGTTGTTGGAAACAGGAGCAGAGTTGACAAATCTCAATGTCATTTTGGCCTAAAAAGACATTTTTTACAGTAAGAATAAGCAGGTACTGGAAAAACATCCCCAGGGACATCCTCTGTCCCCATTGCTGGAGATTTTCCAGAAGTGACTGGACAGGGTGGTGAATAACCTCAGTGGGACCAGAGGGTCTTTTAAGGTCCATTCAAACCAGGGCTATTCTGCAATTCTCTGAATGATATTTGAAAATTGACTCTGCCTCCAGAGAAAAAAAAAAAAAAAAAAAAAAACAGAGAGAAAAAAAAAATTGTCAGTTGTAGAAGTGGATGGAAGGATGTGATACAGAAAAAGCCAGGTTGGATGGGGCTTGGAGCAACCTGGTCCAATGGAAGATGTCCCTGGGATGGAACTGGATAAACTTTAGGGTCCTTTCCAACCCAAATCATTCCATTATTCCATGATTTATGTGTAAACTTCCATCTGAAATTAATCCTCCTGGGTAGAAGAACATCCTTTCTGGAGAAATGAAGGTCATGTAAGATCACAGCTTATCAGGAATCAGCCAGGAAAACATCAGTATATTCTCTTATCTAATTCAGGAAAACATCAGTATATTTTTTTATCATTATAGTTTTGTTTTGGTTTTTTGTGTGTATGGGTTTTGTTTGTTTGCTTTTTGTTGGGTGTTTTTTGTTTTTTGGGGTTTTTTTGGGAGGGTTTTTTGCCTCCAGTATTCCAGGACAAACTTTAAGACTTTAGACCTGGTAAAGAACAGTCTGGAAGGTGACACCAGGCACAAACCTGCCATCATCAGGTGATGGGTGTGGCAGGGTGGGAAAGGCTTGTCTTGGGCAAACAGGAGGTTCTGATCATCCTCAGGGGCTCTGCAGTTCACAGCAGAGGTTTTAAGGGAATAATCTCAGTCTCCAGCACATTTCAGGCTCAGTCTACCCCAGCATCAATTAAGAAGCTGATAATTACTGAAGCACTTAGTCTGGACTAAGCAGAGCCAGCCTCTCCCTTCCAGGGGCAGCAAAGGCAGCTCAGCCTGCAGGGTTTTGTGGATCCTCCTGGGAATGTTCATCCCTCCCTTCACCCACCCACTTCCAAATCCTCCAGGTCCCTCCTGGAATCACCTGCCTGGTTTAACTCTGTACCAGACCAGGATGAGCAATTCCCTCCCAGCTGGAGCAGAAATCTTGGGAAAGACATCCCTGAGGAGCACACATCTGTTTTTAAGTGCAGTGTCTGAAGTGAACTCCCCATCCTGAGCTGTTCATGCTCTCACAGTTTTGACAGGAGCCCAAGCAGTGACATCACTTGTTTGAAAAGTTGTCTCATAAGAGCTGGGATGTTCTGTGCTCTCTAGAGAAATTGAAAATGCAGCCCCTGCCCCAGGGCACAGGATCAGAGAAACTTATGCAACTCAGAGCAGGAGATAATTTAGGAGAAAAATATTGGAATTTTATGCTCTTTATTGATTATTAACTCACCTCAGCACCTGAAGGGAGCCAACAAGAAAGATGGAGAGGGATTATTTCCCAGGGATGGAGTGACAGGACAAGGGGAATGGCTTCACACTGAAAAGGGAGTAGAGTTAGATGAGATATTAGGAAGAAATTCATCCCTGTGAGGGTAGAGAGACACTGGAACAGTTTTCTCAGAGAAGCTGTGGGCTCCTCATCCCTGGAAGTGTCCCAGGCCAGGCTGGACAGGGCTTGGAGCAATTGGGACAGTGGGAGGTGTCCCTGCCATGGAAGGGGTGAGATTGGATCATCTTTAAGGTCCCTTCCAACCCAAGCCATTCTGTGATTCCTGCAGACATTCCAAACTTTCTGCCTGCCCTTGCAGATCCAGGGAAATTATTTCCTTCCTATCAGCTGCCAGCCATAGGCAGGACTGCAGGGAGCAGCCAGAAAACCTGGGAGAAATTTCTCTCTGCTTCAAGAATTAATCAAAGGTATCTGACCCACTTCTTCCATTGGCTGATTCTCCAGCTGGGTCCCAGCCAAAATGAAATTCTGGGCAGGGTGACCAGGGACAGCAGGGACTGCCTAGAGCCCTCCCAGCTATCCACCAGCAGCAGCCACATTTGCTGGACAGCTCTGGAGAGGTCAATCAATGAATCACTGCAGCAGTCCCTGGCCATACCTTTTATTTTCAGATGGTTGGAAAAAAAAAAAAAAAAAAAAAAGAAAAATCACCAGATCTCACAAGGAATCTGAACTTGATATCAGTAATTCCAATCCAGTGCCTCCTAATCTCTCCCAGTTAATCCATTTCCATACCAGTAAGTACAAGAAGGAGTAAACCCACTAATTTATCTTTAAAGAATGTTGCTACAGAGATGATATGTTATATACACATTTCCAAGGTTGTTTAAAAATATTTCGAGAGGATTTCAGTACCCAAATGCTTTCCACACATCTCTGTATCAATATATTGGAGGTGTTGCTATGATGAAAGTTTTCCAAGCCAAGAAATTCACTGATTAAAGCCAAAAGAAAGAGACATGAATAGAAACAAAAGATTAAAGAGCCTGCAGTTTGAAGCTTTTGATAACACCTTAAGCTTTACTTATATGTGCATGAGTAAAATAATTTTTTTAAAAAGCCAATAAAAAATTGTATATTTCATGAGCAACCCAACCTCCCATTTCCATTTAGCATTTACACAGAAAGAAAACATCTTTTCAGGTGATAATGATAAGAATATTTGAAATGCTCCTCTAAAAGCCAACTAGGAGTGCAATGAGAAGCCCAAATGCAGTGGAAGTGTGCCCTGGCCAATTTGTCCTGCTATCTAAAGAGGATGAGAGCAGACTATTAGATTTTGGCATGACAACCAATCTTACCACAGGGCACCACAGAGTGGATTAGGGACAGAATTATTTCCACCTTTAACTCTGGGTCTGATTCAAGCTCTTCATATTACTTAGCATTTGTACTCCTTAGATTTAATAGTCCTTCTTTAGCTGTTTGTAGGCAAAAAGAAAATAGCCAATTTACCAAGAATGTTTGGCAATAAGAATTCCATTTATTTCATTTTTCTGCTGTTTAAAGGCACTGCTGTGTTATTTCAACTCCTTAGAAACATTAGTTTTACCTTTCCACAGGACTTCAGGGCAAGACTGTTGCTGCCTGGGGTGCAAACATGGGTTTATATTTCCAAAAGAGCAACTGCAGCAACCTGAGTGTTTGTGGGGCAACAAACCCAAAGCCCCTGGTTTCAATGGTCATGTGCCAGAGTCAAATATCTGCTAATGAGACTTGCTGGAGAACCCAATAGGTATTTAGGGAAAAGCTGGGAACAGATTTCTGTGCCTGGGGCAGAAATAGAAATTGTCTTTTGAGACACATGGTGGTAGAAATGTAACTGAGGCTGTGAACAGAAATACCTCAGGCCACCTTGAGTGCTCACTGCCAGCCCCCCAAAAAGTGTGAATATCCCAATTTTCCTGAGAGGAATCCTTGCCCCATCTGCACACCCAGCACAGGAAACCAAGGCAGTGTTGGTCACTTGAGCCTAATCCTGTTATTCTGCTCCCAAGTAAAGAATCCCTCACAGCAGCTACACCTCATCTCACTGGGAAACACAGGCAACTGGCAGAATGGAATTATTCCTGTGCAAATGGTACCTTCTCTGTATGCATTTCCCACTAGCAAATGGGGTTTTTTAAGGCTGACAAGAAAAACTGCTGTTCTCATACAAAATCTCAGTCTAAGTTCACATGCTGTTTGGATTTTGGGGCTCTCCACCCCTCCCCTGGATTGGAAGCAGCCTGGTGTCCATTTGGCCTTTAAGTTAGGACTGCAAAACACCACACTCAGTTCAGAAGCCTCATTTTGCTTTTCACAATTAGCAATTTTTTTTCACAATGAGCAATTTTTTTCACAACAACAATTCTTCTCTTGGCTGTGTGCATGGCTCAGCTCAAACCAACACCCAGAGCAGCTGTGGCTGCTCCATCCCTGGGAATGTCCAAGGCCAGGCTGGACAGGGCTTGGAGCATCCTGACTGAGTGGAATGTGACCCTTCCAACCCAAACCAACCTGTGATTCTATAAAATTTTCCAGTCAGGAAGGTTTCTGTGTGTATTTGCAGTGGAGGCAATGCTGAGCAGAAGGGTAAAGGTGATGAGGAACCACAGCATCAACCAGGAACCATCTCCTGGCAGAGCCCCTGGGGCCAGGGGTGCAGAGCTCTGTATTTGTGCCAGAAAAGCCCCTGGGGGATGTGCCAAACTTCCATGAGCTGCTCAGAGAGCAGCACTGGATCTGCTTCAGTCAGAAACACCCTGGGGCCATCCTTTCACTGAATTCCCAAATCCTGCTCAGGCATTGGGAGAGGTTTTTAGAGCTCCTTTGCAGGGAGTTTGGGTTTTGAAGGCAGCTCAGAAATAGCACAGAGTCTCAGGGTGCAGAGCCAGCTGACAATAGAGCTCCATGGCAGCTGGCACTCACTGACAAGGGGATGTCATGTCAGGAAAATCCTGAATTTCTCTTTCCCTCTCAAGCATGAACATTCCAACAGCCTGACCCCCCACTCCTTCATGGTGCTAGAACAACTCAGTGCTTGAAGAGCCCAGGGCTCTGTTAGTGCCAGCTCATAGCAAGAGGGATTTCTGAAGGAAAGCAGAGGTTTTGTCTCTTCTAGCTGGGACTGAGTGAAATCTGTCACTCACACAAGCAGCACACCAGCACTAAGGATAGACAGGTAGAAATCCAAATCAAAGCACCTCCTGATGTTTGGCAGAGCAGCTCCTGCAACTGAGTTAGTGGCCACAAAATGCAAATAAAACTGAGCTGTTAAGTCACAGCACCAAAATGTATCAAGGAACATGCTGATCCTAATAAAATGGGCATAAATTCAGCATATGTTCATGTTTGCCATGAGCAGTAATATGAATACATCTGTTTTATTTGATTTCAGTGTTCCAAATTGTTGGATTAACAGCATCTCGTACCTGCTTTTATTAGGAAAAGAGTGATACATATATGGGTATGAACAAATGGATACAAGGATAGATTTACATGCATATTTCCCAGAGATAAAAACAAAAGCCAAATAAAAGCCTGACACTCCTTCCTTCTGAAGGAATAGACAGGAAGAGCCTGAAAAATTTCCCCAAATTTCCCTGACAAGAGATATCAAGAGGACCTCAGAACCCTGGGAGTCCTTATCTGATGGTTATTACTGAAACACTGATGCAGCCACTGAGAAAAAAGTCCTTAGAAACAAAATGCAACCACCACATTTTGTGAGGGGTTTTTTTGTCATTTTTGTGACACTTTCCTGCTGGTTAAAAAAAAAAAAAAAAAAAAAAAGAGAGAGAGGAAAGCAAGAAGACCCTCAAACTGTGTCATACAGCCATTAGTTATTTCTTCCTTTGTTCATCTTCCAAAATATAATTAGTCCTTTATTCCTGTTACCCTCATCTATTTTAGTGATATATGATCCTCATATGCAGGGTAGTTTGGTGTCTTGTTTTCATTGCTATCACTAAGATATTTCCCAATCCTTCCACTTCAAAATATCCCATTTTTCATTAAATGTCACTTGGAGTGTGTCATCAAGAAGGTACTTTTAATATTCTGCATTTTAGAGCTGCATCAAGCTCGTGCATCTATTCCATTTTCTTTCCACTGAGAGCCCTTATGGCTTTCCAGGCTGTAATTTGGTCTCAAATATTCTCATGATCTTTGCAATGGGAGCACAGGAGCTCAGGCTGGAGATCAATCCTTGGGAATTGCTCCATGAAAGGAACAAACTCTTTCCCAGCTTCATACAAGAGCCAGCAAATGAGAATTGACTCTGTAGTCCCCTAAATTCCTTTACAAGAATCAATTCTCCCCATTCTCCTGCCTCCATGAAATATGGGCAAATAGAAAACTTCCCTGTAGCACCATCAAACACTGCCTGCTTGGAAAATCCACCCTTGTTCCTTACTGAGGAATTTCATTTTAGCCTTTCCTTGACATTTGCCAGCTGTTTCCCTTTGCCTAACGTGTTCCAGGGGGCATTTATTGAAACATCAAAGCAGGCACTGACACCACATAACTCCCAGTGCTCAGAAAGCTTCTCTTCCAAGGCTCCTGTGTAGGTTCAAATGTCCATTTAGGGAATCTGGATTCAGGAGCTCTGGAGAAAAATCCTTTCCCTCCACTGCCAACAGAAGGAATTTGGGGAGATTGGCATCCAAGCCAAGGTTTGCTTTTATCTCTGTCACCCTTAGAGGTTAAAAGTTTTTTAAAAATATCCTGTCCTTCCTAATCAAATAAAGAAAATTTGGAAAACTGTGGTCAAACATACAAAAAGCCTAGTAGTTTGCAGCTCTCTAGGCAGGATATTCAGAGTTGCCCAACCATTCATTTATTGTGCCAGAAAAAGAAGCACCATGTGGGAAGATAATAAAAGAAAGAAATCAAGTGGTTACATCTAATATATTGTCGAGTGAAAATAATTTCCTTCACTAAATTAACTCCAAAACCTTTAAATATGAAGTTTGCTCCTAAGAGCCTTGGTAAGTACAAAACACAGAGCTCGATGGTGTGCAAGCACTGGCCAGGAACAGCTGAAATATCCCTGGGTTATTAATCACAAATCCCACACTTGGCTGCTGAGAAGGAAATTAATTCTACCCCAGTCAAAACCAGTGCACAGAGCCACCAGTGGAGTTTGTTTCCAGTCAGAGCAGGGGAAGGGAAGGCTGTGAGGGAAATCCCAGTCCTTGCAGGAAACAGGAATGCAGTGATGGAACAAGGAGAGTCTGTGCAGTGTGGTGCACTCAGCCCACGGGATCTTCATCGTGTGTCATCTCCTAGTGGTGCTGAAAGTGAAATGGGAAACAAGAACAGCTTTTAAAAGCTGAAAAACACTCCTGCTAAAAGCCTTTTGGTACTTCCCGTGTTTTGCAAATGCAGTGCAGCACACTCTGTGTGCTGGGATTTGTATCACAGCAAATTAAGGCTTCTGTTCCAATTAATATCCAACTTCCCCCTCCACGGAGAGGAAAAGACTCCTGAGCAAAGATTTGTGCTGAGAGCTCACCTGAATAATCCAGAAGGAAACACAGCAGCTGCTGGGACTCCACACCAGGAGCCAAGGAACACCCATGTGTGTCATTTTCCCAGTAGGCTTTTCCTGAAGAGCCCTTTAAAAAAAATAATAAAAAAACCTCCCAAACTTTCAAGAGTTCTGCAGCCTGCTGGCTGAATCCTTCAGCACTCATTAGGGTTGGTTTACTTCATGTGAAAACACATCAGGATTCTTTGTGAGTCTAAGGGTTTTAGGGAGGAGGATGCAAAGTGACATCCTTTGGGTGACACACATAGCATCAGAACGTGGCTGTGTCGACTCTCACAGCCAGGAATTCCATTTTAATAACACAGGTTGCATGATACAGAGTTCTCAGGGTGAAAGGAGAAGGCACAAGACTGAGGGAAAACATCAATTCCCTAAATTATCCTTCTCTTTTGACACACAGCAAAAGTGCATTTTGCAGTTTTCACCCCATTTCTTGTGATTTCAGAGCAGAGTCCCCTCCTTTGAGTTTTCCCCCAGCCACTTTCTGCTTTCCTGCCAAAGCCACACTTGCTGACTGAGAGGGGAAATGTCTGATTCCTGTGCACAGCAGCTTAGCCTGAGGTCCTGTGAGAGCTGGGAAATGGGCACAACCTCACTTGCAGCAAAATATTTCCTTTAGTGTCCAACATTTGTTCAATGAGGTAAACCCAAGGGCTGGGCAGAAGGAAAAGGTGCTGATTTCTGAGCTTCTCAGCTCTTTGGGAATTAATATTCCTATTCATGGAAAGCTAAGATTCTCCATTAGGAATGCTGTGCCACCAGTCCAGATTGTTCAGGCTGGAACAATCTGGAGTCTGAAAGACCTCCTCCTCCACCAATAAAAAATGTAAGGCCAGCCTCCACCTCCTCACAAGAGTTATTATCAGAAGGGAAGCACCATTTTCTGGATTTTCCAAGTTTAGGGAGGATCAAGAAGATGATTCCTAAACTTGGAGAGGTTGGCTGGCTCCATCCCAGACGACACAGTTCCCTCAGAGCCTCACAAGACTTTCAGGGACAAGGAAAAAAAAAAAAAAAAAAAAAAGGGAGCTAAAACCAGGAGAATGGAATCAATTTTTCAAGCTGAGTGTGAAAGCCAACAGGATTGTGCACTGAGTGACACCAGACTTTTCTGCTTGGCTTTCCAGCACAGGGAAATAATCTCCTGGCCATGTAAATCATTGCTCTGCTGTGCAAGGGGACACTGCTGGAACAGGGATTCCAGCAGGAACAACCAGTGTTGGATCACCTCAGAGCTGTGCTTTGGTACAGATCCTTCCTCATTCTAAATGGCAAATTACAGCCTGGGAGAGCTGCAGAGGGAATGGTTTGGGTTGGAAGGGACCTTTAAAAGTCATCCAGTGCAGGGATGCAGGGATGTCCCTGCATCCATGGCAGGGACACCTCCCACTGTCCCAGGCTGCTCCAGCCCCAGTGTCCAACCTGGAACTGAACATTCCAGGGATCCAGAGGCAGCCACAGCTGCTCTGGCAATTCCATCCCAGTCCCTCCCAGGGAACAATTCTTAATTCCCAAGATCCCATCCAGCCCTACTTTGAAGCCATTCCCAGTGTCCTGTCCCTCCATTCCCTCTGTCCTGTCCCTCCATTCCCTGTGTCCTGCCCCTCCATTCCCTGTGTCCTGTCCCTCCAGCCCTTGGGAATTGTCTCTCTCCCTGTTTCCTGCAGCTCCTTCAGGCCCTGCAAGGCCACCCTGAGCTCAGCCCAAAGCTTCTCCTGTGCAGGTGAACAATCCCAGCTGTGCCAGCCTTTCCTCCCAGCAGAGCTGCTCCATCCCTCTGCTCATCCTGCTGCCTCCTCTGGGCTCTCTGCAGCAGCTCCAGCTCCTTCCTGTGATGAAGAATGCTGACATCTTCTCCCAGGGATTTTCTTCCTTTTACCTTCACTCAGTTGTGTCCATTCACATTCTTCATATAATTTCTACATTTCAAGTCATCAAGAGTAGGACAGACCAGGAGTTAAACCCCAGGGTCTGAACTCCAGCTAAAAACCAGAAGAACTCTTGAGAATCATTCCCTCCTTTGCCATCCCTTGTCCCATCCCTGGAGAGGAAGCAAATCCTGACCAAAGACTGGGAGTGTAGCTGCAAAATGATTCTGCAGTGGGATGTGCTCTGTCACCACCAAGGCACAGATCTCTTGTGGAGATTTTGGCTTCCTACAGAAAAAAAAACTCTTTATTTTCCCCCAAGGTCCTAAATCCAAAATATTCAGAGCAAAGAAAGGGCTTCCATTGCTTCTGTTTCAGGATTAGCAGTGAACTCAGGCTCTAAATGATTTATAAGCATAATCTCCAGCAAATGTTTAACTCTCAGAGTGCTAAGTGCTGACCTGGGACAAAATCACTCATTTTGCTCTCGCCTGCTGTTGTCTTGTTGGTTCCAAGCTCTGCTCTACAAACAGAGGAAACTTAATTCAGTTGCCTTTGAAATTAAACAGCTATATCAGACTGAGCACTTTGAAACTACAGGAAGGCATTAGTCAATGGGCTTTAATTATTCACATTCTCTCCTTGCTCCCTCCTTTCTCCCTCCTCATTTTCCTGCAAGTGATCAAAAGCCAAGTTGTTCTCTGTGTCATGGAATATCAAGCAAATTTTCTCATTTTCTGAGGGTATCAGTCATGATCTCACCCATCTGAGCAGATGAAAAGTGCTGCTGCAATGAGATCTGGGCTGCCCCAGAGACCTGGCCAAGGGGGAAATAACCCATGTGGGTTTTTTTGGGGCAGCAGTGCACATTTCTACATCTGACTGTGCTCTGCAGCATCTGGGAAAGTTTTGGCAAGGGCAGGATGAGGTTTCATCCCAATGTGGACCTAAAGTCCCCTAAATCTCACAGATGAAATCAAATAAATCCATCTAGAGCAGGCCAAGATACCTGCACATCACATCTCCAGCTCTTTTCACTTGACAACCTGAAAAAGTATTTCAAATATTCAAACTTCAAATGTCATTTTCCATGTAAAAGTTGGACTCAATGATCTTTGAGGTCTTCTCCAACCTTAATGATTCTATGTGAAAATTAAACATTTCACAGTAAATGATGGTACAACAAACCCTGTTTCTGCCACTAGCAGAGGTTTTCATTTCATGTGAAAGCTTTGTTCTCATTATTCTTAACAAAAGTGCTTCTTTTGGTTAACTAAAAATACATCTCAACAGTTGTCACTGCAGATAAAGCACTGGTAAGTCACACTGACAGAAAAACCTCCCAAGACAACCTGAGAACAAAACTCCTGCAATTAAATTTCTACCCTCAGAAACAAGCAGCACATATCCAAATTCCTATATAATCCATGAAGAGGATGATCAGCTGTCAAAATAACACAAAACAAAACCTAATTAAAGACACAGTAACTTAGTGTTGATGTGCACTTTAGTGATGGGAACACAGAGGGAAGTTAGAACCTTGCCTTTAATTGTTGAGGCTGTTTTTTTTTCCTTTTCACTTGATATTTGGAAGCCTCAGCAGAAAATACAGATTTTTCTGGGTTGCTGTCTCTTGGCTGTGACTCTCCTCTCTGCAGCAGAAAGGCAGAGCAGGGTGACAGAGCTCTAGAAGGAGAAATAAGGGGAATTTTGAGAACTTTGAGTCCCTCCCAGTACCTAAAGGAGCTCCAGGAGAGCAAGAGAGGGACTTTTCACAAGGGATGGGGGGACAGGACACAGGGAATGGCTTTAAGATGAAGGAGGGTGGGGATGGGATGTTGGGAATGAGGAATTGTTCCCTGGGAGGGGCTGGGATGGAATTGCCAGAGCAGCTGTGGCTGCCCCTGGATCCCTGGAATGTTCAGTTCCAGGTTGGACACTGGGGCTGGAGCAGCCTGGGACAGTGGGAGGTGTCCCTGCCATGGATGGAAGTTGGGACTGGATGGGCTTTGAGGCCCCTTCCCACCCAAACCATTCCATGATTCTGTGCAATAGGAGCCACTCATGGCAGCTGCTCACTGGTGATAAATCTTCAAGGAAGCAAAGCAACATTTCCTGACCAGGCACATTCACACATCTCTACAACTTCCTAACACCATTTTATCAGAAAAAGTTTGCATCAAAATACTGTTTCAAATTTCAACAGCAGGGGATTTTTCAGTCTGAACCTGCCCACCACCTTCTTCCCAAGGCTTCTCAGTTTCTGTCCTTTCATCCTCCTCAATTGTTTGGACAGGTAACAGAAAAACTTTCAGGCAAGGAGATTGATGTTCAACTCTGCTTCATTTCCTCCTGCAGTGCACAGGTTTCCTTGATTTGGCAGCTGCTAAACAGAGGGGAAAGTCTCACTTTGCCCCTACTCTCCTGCAGGGCAGCTCAAGGAGGAATGGGTACCTGACAGACACTGTGACACTGCTGACTGATATTTGTGCTCCGTTCCACTGGAGCAGTGTAATGGTTTGAAAGCAAAACCAGTGAGAGACTCCAAGCCAGAAATACAATTCAATAGGAAAAAAAAGATAAAAATAAAATACATGCACTAGTAGAAAAGAAAACCCACAGAGTCAGAATACAACCTGACACCTCGCTAGTTAGGGTGGTTGCAGCAGTCCAGATGAAGGGGTCTTGTTGAAGCAGTGATCCTGTAGAAAGGTCTGGTAGCTCTTGTCCTCTGGAATCCAGTGGGTAAAGGCTGCTTTGGTGTTCCAAATGTCAGTTTTTCTCTGGGTAGGAAAGGCTTGGCTCCTCCCCTGGCTGGAGCATCTCCCATGGGATGATGGAATTTTATCAGCCATGCCCTGGGACTCACTGGCCATGAACAGGAGATCTCTCCTGGAGGGAGGATGGGCTGTGGCAAAGATAAAGATGATTGCCCCAGCTGGTTTAAAGCTGCCCATTAACAGGAGATATCCCCACAGAGATCAGGGTCACTGCCCCACCTGGTTTAACAGCTGGTGATAGAATTCAGACTTTTGGGCACATCTTTACATTGTAACCTAGGACAAGCAGGGTGACTTTAAAACAGAGAGCAAGAGCTGCACCAATTCAGGAATAACCAACCTAAACCAATCTGCTGGCAAAAAGCCATGTCATGCTCTGAGCTGCAGCTCCCATGAAGAGCTGGCATCCTCTTTTCTCCCCTTTTTCTTCATTAAACAGGGATCAGTCCCTTTTTCTCTCTCTCTTTCTCTTCTCAGTTTAGATCATCACACTTCCATTTCCATTTTCTGCCACCTATAAGTTGTGTGGCCTGTGGGTAACCCTAAAAGTGAAAGGACTGTGGAAATATCTCAGCAGCCTCAATCCAGGCCACCCTTTGGAAAGGGGAGATAATTGGAGCTGCTTCATTAGAAAGGGGGAGCCAAGCAACATTAATGAATGCTGGGGCATCATCCTGTATTGATTAAACACTGCTTAAAATTCCCAAATTATGGAGAAAGAAGGAGCTCAGGGAAGCCCAAAGGTGCAAAGGAGTCAGCAAGGCAAATAAATTTGCAGAGATTTTATCACACTAAACAGAGCTGTTTTGATAGAGAAGTGGCAAGGAAAAATATGGAGCAACATTAGGAATTTTTCAGCACCTGACAATTCACCCTAATTAGAAAAATTAAATTAATTCAGCACACACAACAATGCCTTTATTATCTTCATCTCCTATTCCTGCAGGAGAAAAGGAACCTCACATCTCCTGATTGTTTTCTAATTCAATCTCCCATCACCCAAAGTTCTTCACTTCATCCTTCTTCCTGCATTAACTGAATTTTGGCCGTATTTACATATCAATCACACCTTGCACACCAAAAAGTCATTTTCTTACTTGAAAACAATTCATATCAGACAAAAGCTATTAATATACAATTAAATAGAATGAGAATCCAAAGCTAATGACAAATTTACCTGTTAATCTGCTGGCTTTGTTTTCAGAAGGCACTGTGAGAATAAATGAGGTGGCTCCTCATTCAAGTACTTTCCTGGGTTATCTTTGAAGATTTCACTCCTGCCTTTTGCACATTGTTGAGGTCAAACTCATTATTTAGAGCAACAGTTTTCAGGATGTTTATCATGCTCTGAATAAACTGAATAATGAAGCACTTCCACAAGTGTTGTTAAGAGGGTCAGCTGCACTGGCAGTGACTTTCACCTCTGAAGGACAGCTCAACACGTTTCCAGAAGTCCTGATTATAACAATCCACACCCAGCTCTTCCCTGTCAAAGGCAGCTCTATGGATCATGAAGGAAAATTTTGGATGAGTTAATCTCAGAGCACCTGGATTTTCCAATTTATCAGAGAATCCCAGAATGGTTTGGGTTGGAAGGGATATTAAAAGTCACCCAGTGCCACCCCTGCCATGGCAGGGACACCTCCCACTGTCCCAGGCTGCTCCAGCCCCAGTGTCCAACCTGGAACTGAACATTCCAGGGATCCAGGGGCAGCCACAGCTGCTCTGGCAATTCCATCCCAGCACCTCCCAGGGAACAATTCCTAATTCCCAATATCCCATCAAAGCCTACTTTGAAGCCATTCCCTGTGTCCTGTCCCTCCATTCCCTGTGTCCTGTCCCTCCATTCCCTGTGTCCTGTCCCTCCATTCCCTGTGTCCTGTCCCTCCAGCCCTTGGGAATTGTCTCTCTCCCTGTTTCCTGCAGCTCCTTCAGGCCCTGCAAGGCCACCCTGAGCTCAGCCCAAAGCTTCTCCTGTGCAGGTGAACAATCCCAGCTGTGCCAGCCTTTCCTCCCAGCAGAGCTGCTCCATCCCTCTGCTCATCCTGCTGCCTCCTCTGGGCTCTCTGCAGCAGCTCCAGCTCTGAGCTGGGCTGGGAATTCCAGAGCTGGAGGCAGCACTGATCTGGTGATTTGTTCAAATTTTTTAATTATTGAGTTTTGAGGTCTATGAAGACACCAGAAGGAATGCAAGTCATTGCCATTTGGGCTTTATTACTGCTAAAATATCAGCCAGGTGACATCCCTGAGGAGCAGGAGGACTGATCCCAAAGGGCCTCACCTGGAGCAGCATCCTCCAGGACTGTCACTCACCAGGAGCTCTGTGCCCCTCTCATTTGGAGGCTGCCTTCAGCTCAGAGGCTGCTCCAGGCCAGCAGGGTGACAGGGCTGCTGTGACAGCTCAGATCTTCATTTGGCATCTCCCCACTTGTGGCTGCCAAGCCAGAACATCCTGCAGTTGTGGCTGCAGCCTGATATTTTACCCTGTGCTAATACAAATTTCTTCAGGCTAAAAGAGGGACAAAATGTGCCATTGTTGCTTGTCTGGGAGCAAGTAAATATTTGGGTTTCCTGCCCTAATCCCTGATCTAGCTTTGGGCAAACACAAGGAGTTAGGGACACCTCTCCCTCCTCACAGTGGATTTAAGCACGGCCAAATTAACCTAATTGGAGTTCCCACTGTATCACCTATTGTTAAATCTGCCTTGTAATTTTCATTAAAGCAACATTTTCAGCTTGTTTTAACTCCCATCAGAGACACTGCTTGGGCTGAAATCTTCCATGCTGAGGGTCAGCTTCAGGCAAATTATTTTACTGGATGTGGCAGGGAGAAAAGAAGAGAAATCAGGAAATGTACTTATTCAGAAGGAGCAGCAAAACTTTGCCTTCCCACCTGCTCAAGAATTAATTATGGAGGATCAAATAATTAAACACTGACACTCTCTCTTGCTTCCATGGGCTCTGTCTCGTTCACTGCATAAATATGAACAGTGCTCAGTTGACCAGAAGATGGGCAGGATTTTGTTTTATTCTCATTATTCAGTGTGGCTTTTCACTCTTTTTCTTGAGGACCATTCACCCACAGCTCAGCAGAGAGAATTACTGACTCCCTCGTGGGCTCTGCCACACAGCCAGACAAAGGCAAACTGACAGAAATTTGCTCTGTGTTGCAAAGCCTGACCTTAGTAATAAATTCAGTGGAACAATAGATAATTGAGCCAGGCTTGAATGCATGACAGCCAAAAGAGAAATGGCAGTAGATAATTATATTACCAAAGAATATCCCTCTCTCAATTAACACCCAGGTCCACTTAATGGTTCAATTATACTCTAAATAGTTGGTTACATTAACTAAAATCATGTGGGTTTTGCATCCTCTGGCCTCCTCCCTCTTAATATCTTTTTCCTCCCTATAATAAGAATAATTTGGGTGGTGGCTCTGCAGCTTGTTCTGTTCATGGTGGCCCCTGCAGCAACCTCTGCTGAATTCAACAAGGCAGGATAGAGTTGAAGGAGGGGAAATCACTCTACCTATGCTGTATGGATTTAAAACCAGCCCTGTTTTCAGCTCCTGGGGCTCCAGCCCCTTCCCCAGCTCCCTTCCCTGCCCTGGACACCTCCAGCCCCTCCAGGGCTCTCCTGCAGGAGCCACAACTGGACACAGAGGGACAATCCCTGCCCTGCTCCTGCTGCACACACAATTCCTGAGCCAGCCCAGGGCCAGGGGCCTCTTGCCCACCTGGGCACCCCTGGGCTCGTGTCCAGCCCCTGGCACCAGCACCCCCAGGGCTTTTCCAGCCCCTCTGCCCAGCCTGCACCTCCAGGGGGTTGTTGTAATTCAAGTGCAGAATTTTTCTTTGTTTGCTCTGCATATCCTGATCTTTCATTCTCTTCCTATCAAAGTTGTCCCAATAGAACATCAATAGAATGTGCCATCAGACATCCAGCAATTCATCGAACAAAAATCTCACCAAAGCCCCATCCCTCTCCTTTTCTTCCATAAAACCATTTTCACAGCCTGTGTTCCTGTATTTTACAGGTCCATGCAGGGCCTTCCTTGCTCTGTAGCACTTCAAGGAGACAACTGAGGCTTGGTAAAAAAAAGGACAGCAAAGAAAAGACCAGAGTTAGAAGGTTTTTGCAGAGATACCCATTGCTTTCATTAAAGAAAGCTCCCCAACAATCCTGAAAAAAGAAAAAAAAATAAAAGCAAAAACTGGCTGTAGAAAAGGGAATTGTGTAATTTGCAAAGATCTGCATCATTCAGGCACTGGTAGGGGTGAGGCAGCCCCAGGGAGGTCAAGGGGAAAGAAAGAGGGATTTTCTTTGGAGCTGAAAACACAGGTGCTGTGCAGGTCACCCTTCTCAATAAACCCACAGCTTCACATCAACCAGAAATACAGATTAATCTGTGCTGGAAGTAGGATTTTTTTTTATTTTTTTCCTACTTTCTCTCCTGCTTTTAGGGCCAGAAGAGACCAAAGGTTCTGTGTAGCACTTGCAAGAATATTTCATCCAGTTACCCCTGGAGGGAGGTTATTACTTTGCTAATATATTCCTCCTACGCTCCATTCCCAAACTAAAAGAGACTGTTTCTGCCTATAAGCACGTTTGTTTGGTTGGGTTTGATCCCAATTACGTGAGTTGATCTATTAGAGGATATAATTACCTTCCACAGGCACTGTGGAGTCACCTTACCTCCCATGTGAGAGTAACTCCAGGAGCAGTTTCCTACCCTGTTAAAAATCAGCCACTCCTTTCTTGTTTGGGTTTCTTTCAGAGCTCCAGCCCTTGGCAGCCCCATAATTTCTTCCTGTTTCTCATTCTGATTCCTGTGCAAGTCCAAAAGAAAGTTGCCAGTATTATGAGCAAAGTACATCTGAGCACTATCTCAGAGCGAAGGAGACACAAAAAAGCAACAAACCCCCAGAATAGAAATCCAGCTTTTTATTTTTTTTTTATGCTGAAGTGTTCCTTTCCATGTACCCACAGCTCCTAATTTTCTCCTGCATCTCATCCTTCCTTGCACCTGTCTCAGCTTTCAAGCCCAGCACTTCAGGAGGAGGATGTGCCTGCCAGCACATTTGTAAGGGCTGGGGGATGAAGGGGAAGTTTTCCTCAGGGTGTCTGCAGTTTTTCCCTCCAGGAACCACTCCCTGCTCTGCATCAGCAGTGGCTTTGTCACCCCTCCCTCCCTGCTCCATCCTTCTGGCTGAGGGCAGGGAGCCATTTCCAGAGGGCAGGGAAGGGGCTCCTGCACAGTTTCTGTCTCAGGAAACAAATGGGCAGGATGTGGAATAGATCCCAGGAGAACCCTAATCAAACAAACCCTCCATATGCTGGAGGAACATAACACCAAACTCATTCTGAAGGAGCAGCACAGCCCTCCCCTATTAATGCACAATAATAAGGCTCCATCCCACTCTGGGTTCTGCAGGGTTTTGTTTTCTTCCCCCCCCACCACTGCAATGTTTGAAGCACTCCTTGAAAATAACAAAAGTGGGGAAATTACATTCATGGGTTTCTGCTTCAAATATTTATATGTTTTTACAAAAGTGGGGAGGGGAGGAGTCCTGGGGTGTAGATATGTAAATGCAAATAAACATCTGGGAACTGATGGAGCCACTGAATGCAGGAGAGTTTGGGCAATCAAAGAGGATGCACAAAGATGTGGACACAAAAGGAGAGAATATATCCTTCCCAGGAAAAGTTGGGAGGAAGGAGAGCAGGCAGGCAGCAGGCAAAGAGGGAGTTGTGTTATTCAGCAAAGGGAAGCCTTGGCAGGTCACTGAGTTGGCACAAGGAGAAAAGCAAAATAAAACAGGAATATGGAGGCTCTGCATTCTGGAGGAGGATTTCTCTCCTTCCCAGGACACTGTGCAGTGCAGAAAAACCTCCCCTCCTTCATTCCTTCCTTATCTCCCTCCCTCCTTCCTCTCTCACCCACCAAGTGGTGCAGAAACTCACTGCCCTCCCTCCCTGGTGTAAAGCAGCCAAAAAGCAGCAGCTGGTGAAAGAAAACCACTTTTAAACAAAATTCAGAACTCCTCTGATAGCAACAAGTGAGCAACCTCCAGACTTGACCCTAAATGACATTGAGCACTGGCTGACTTTCATCTGTGGACACAGACAGGGAAGTTTGAGTTTGGGTATTAGGAAGAATTTCTTCATGAAATGGGTGGTCAAGCACTGGGGCTGTGGCTGAGTCAGCCCAGAATCACAGAATGGTTTGGTGTTACTGACAGGTGAGGATTTATAAAGGAAGGTCTTGTGGCCTGGCTCCAGCCTGTTCCTTAGGCTTTTTCTTTGTAAAGCCTGATTTAATCTGTAACAGTTTGGGTTGGAAGGGGCCTTGTGGATGATCTAAACTGAATTGTTTTGTGGATTGTCAGGGTGACCTCAGTGTGGCCTTGCAGGGCCTGAAGGGACTCCACAAGAAAGATTGAGAGGGACAATTTCCAAGAGATGGAGTGACAGGAGGAGGCTTCAAACTGACAGAGAGTGGAATAGATGGGATATTTGGAATTAGGAATTGTTCCCTGGGAGGTGCTGGGATGGAATTGCCAGAGCAGCTGTGGCTGCCCCTGGATCCCTGGAATGTTCAGTTCCAGGTTGGACACTGGGGCTGGAGCAGCCTGGGACAGTGGGAGGTGTCCCTGCCATGGCAGGGGTGGCACTGGATGATTTTCAAGGTCCCTTCCAATCCAATCCAATCCAATCCAATCCAATCCAATCCAATCCAATCCAATCCAATCCAGACCATTCCATGATTCTGTGATTTCTCTCCCAGCAGTTTTCCCCTTTTTGCAGTTTGCAAATCCTGCTGCAGGAGGAGACTGGGAAAAGCTCCTTTGTGCCAGTGGCTGCAGAGCTTTGGGAAAGCCACAGCTCCAGAGCAATCATTGCAAACCTCTCCTTTGCCCCAGGCTCCCCAGCTGTGCAAGAACACCTCTGTACAGACCAGAGATTTCCCCTAAAAGAGTCCTCAAGGGCAGGGACACCCAGAACTTTGGGATACACCTTGCTCTGCAGTGTGGCTGAAGTTCATTTCTGTTTTTGAAAAGGCTTTTTTGAGGAGTCTGTTAGAAAGCATGAATATTTGGACCAGGACAGACTGGTTTTGCTACATATGAAGGAGGTGTTTCCTTTTATTTGTATTTCCTTCTGGAAGTCCTAAGACTGGAGTTTCAGGAGGAAAGAAAGCATCTTTCTTTCAAGAAAGAAAGTAAAATTGCTTTACTCTCTAACTCTCAGAATAGTTTTATCTTACTGTCCTACTTTCTCTGTTTTTGCTTTTTTCTCTTGTGTGTTTCTGTGAGCCTTTAGTAAGAACCTGAATGGCTTTTACACAATTAAAGGGATTGTAGGGATTTGATCAGATCCTGAGTCCAACAGAAATTTGAAATTCTACATTAATAACACTAAACACAGGAACTTTTTGAGGTTTGGGTGAATGTACCTAGAATTCACTGGGAGTTTATCCAGATGTCAGGAAACACCAGTGCTCAAAATGTACCTGCTTCTCACTGGAGAGCCAAAAATTGAAAATCACTCAGCAGGTGAATCATTGCTATCATCAGAATAGGAATCTCATTTAAGAGTCTTTTTTAGGGGTTTTATTTGCCATCCAGAAGGTTCTGGATGAGCTTAGGAGTGGGGCCATGCACATCTCATGGGATTTGAGCTCAACAAGACCAAGTGCTGTTGCAGTAGGACAAGGAATAATGGGTTTAAACTAAAAGAGACTCAATTTAGATCAGATTTAAGGCAGCAATTTTTTACAATGAGGATGGTGGGGCCCTGGCACAGATTTCCCAGAAATGTGGCTGCCCTGGATCCCTGGAAATGTTTGAGTCCAGGCTGGATGTGGCTCTGGGCAACCTGGTCTGGTGGGAGCTGGTCTTTAAGGGTCCCTTCCAACCCAATCTATTCTGATTTTATGATTTATACCTGGACTATGAAACTGGAAGTCAAAAGTCAAGGCTGGTTCTATGGTTGCTGCTCTCCTGATTAACATGAAATCTTTGTAATTCCTACCATGAATTGCAGAGTGCAGTCTTGTCTGCCTTGGATCTCAGCAGCACAGGAATTCTATGTACAAATGGGGCAGAAATTACTGAAATTACCTTCAGATCAATCTTGCACGTGGAGTTGTGGAGGATTTTTATTTTGCTTTGCAAATACAGCATGGCAACCATGGCTGATGAGGCTTATTTAAATAATATTTTGTCAAGAATGGAAAATAAATCAGGTTGGGTTGGAAGGGACTTTCAGAGGTCACATAGTCCAGCCCCAGTGCCATGGGCAGGGACAGGGACAGGGACAGGGACAGGGACAGGGACAGGGACAGGGACAGGGACATCTCTCTCCATAGTCCAACCCCAGGGACAGGGACAGGGACACGGACAGGGACAGGGACAGGGACAGGGACAGGGACATCTCTCTCTAGACCAGGTTGCTCAGAGCCACCCTGACCTTGAACCCCTCCAGTGATGGCAGTGTTCTCCTCTGGACCACCTCTTCCTTGGAGTCTAAATGGGAAAGATGGATCCAGATTTGGCCTTGGGCAGCTGGAGGCAGAGTCCAAACTGGTGTCCAGCACAGAAGTCTGGGACAGGAGCTCTGGCCTCTTTTCACTTGCTCTTCTCCAAGTGGGAAATGTTTGGATAAGAGGCTGGGAGAGGGAGAGCTTCTCATGTTCTTCATGAGCCTGTGGAGTGCAGACAGAGCCACAGCCACATCCCCACATGGGTTAATAATGTTAATGCATTTACTCAGGGCTGCTTTTTAATAATTTTCCATTGCAGCAAGTGAGGATCTGGTTTGGCTGTGATCTGCCTTGTGCCAGCACAGGATATTAGTCTGTGTTAGATCAAAATCAATGCTGTCACTGAAGTATCCATTCCCTCCATTGCTCTAAATAGCATTTTGTCCTAATACATTGACTCACTGCAGCAGCAGCAATAAAAATCAGTAAATACTTCTGGCTTATTTCAGGGTGTAAACAGCCTTTTAATCCATCCCCCCCTCCACAGAAGGGTAGGACCAAACAGAACAAATTTGGAGAGGCTTTATTTAGCACCAATTCTATATTTTCCCCTCAAAGCAAACAAAAGGGGCTATTTTGGGGAGGGAAAACTGAGCAGGACTAGGAGAGATGGAGGAGGGAGCTCAGCAGAGTGGGATGGTGCCAAGAGAGACCCTGCCTGGATATTGTCACCAGGGAGGTGACATGGAGTGAATGGATTGAGAGAGTGGCTGTGACAGAGGAGGAGCAGCAGTGCCCCAGCTGGAGCAGAGAAAAGACTGATTTGTGCTTCTGGTGCCACCCAACAGCAGGAATTTTCTGCTTTAGGTCATGCCTAATGTGCTGCAGTTGTCTGAGTAGCCTCCAAATTGGATTGACAAGAGCATCTGTTGCCAAAAAAAAAAAAAAAAAAAAAAAAAACCAACTTGTGGGATGGTGTGAAGCTCCCAGTGTTTGCCAAGGCGAGTTCCCTGTGTCCATTTGACAGCTTGCAGGCAGCCCCAGAGCCTGGGGACAGCAGCTCCTGGGAGCACAGCCTGCCCCGTGGATCAAAGGGAGCAGATGCTCCTGCCTGACTCGCAGATCAAAGGATGCTCCGCGCTTAAAACCCACATTAGCGCCTTCTTAAATCAGAGGTAACCCAGAAAAACCTCCCTGCTCGTCCCAGAAAATCTCTTCCTCCAGTCCCTTGTCCCCAGTGGTTCGTTTAGGATGTAGGACACAGCAGCTGGGTGGGAGACAATGTTCTGAGCCCTGCTTCGTGCAGGTTGGAGCCCTGGAACCTGGGAATTTCAGATTTTCTGTCTGAAATTCAGATTTTCTCTTGAATTTCAGATTTTCTCTTGAATTTGAGACTTTCTGTGCTGACAGGCACTGACCCCCAGCAGAACTCTGCATTTGACCTGAGGCTGTGGAGAAGCTTCCAGAATGGAATGGTAGAACTGGGATCATGGGTGTGCAGTTTGAATAGAAGTGTGTGATATCACAGGGTGGGAAACTTAGAATTTAAGGTTTTAGAATATAGTCATATATAGAAATCAAGATGGAGGTTTTAGGGTGGAGGTTTTCTTCTTCTTCACCTTCTTCTTCATGGGTCCAGGTGGTATTTTGTATGACTGGATAGAAAAGTCCACCTTGTGGGTCACAGGTGATTAGTTATTGGGTTAAAAGTAAAAATAATTTAGGTGGCTTTTCTTAATTGGACTTAAAAAACCTTGTAGAGAGAGAGATACATCTCCATTTTTAGCTCACTAGCTTGAAGTGCTGTAGAACTGACTGTAACATGAATAAGAATTAATAAACATCTGAGTCCGAACACAAAATTCCATCTCTTGAGCTTTTAATCCCAACTCTAGCAAAGAAAAAAGAAGATAAATAGTGATACAGACCTTGGTATTTCTCAAAATTCTGGCACAACCTGGTGCCTCTCACATGAGAAGCCCAAGCAGCTCGGTGTGAGTAACAGCTTGACCCAACAGGAGAGGGGAAAGGCACAGGGAAGCTGTGGAAACATTCTGCACTTCTCTCAATCTTGCTCCTCCTCACTTCCCAGATTTCTCCTCAGGCTCCCAGAGTCCAGAGATGTGCAAAACTTCAGATGTGCAAAACTGCAGAGTTGGCACAAAAATCTTTATCCCACCCTCTGTTTCCTAAGGTAGCTTCAGGCTCCTGTCAGGGAAATTCATCCACAAACACCAGAAGTTTATGCCCAAAAAGGAGACAGAGGAGTCTTTTTTGGTTTATTCAAATAAAGGGAGAGGCCGTGGGGCATTCCCCCAGGATCTCTCCAATTTTTGGAGGACACAGCCTCTCTTTTTATCCCATTTTCCCAGCCACATTTCCCTCTCTCTTTCCCCATGGGCTGAGGTACTTGAGAGGCACAGACTTCCCAATCACCTGATACCTGAGATTCCCCTCCAATGTATAACCCTCCCTTTTAATTCTTAATTCTTACAGAATTCATGGGTTTTCCCCACTGTTTCTTTCATCTTTCAATATCCAGTTTCATTTATCAGCAAACCTACAGTTTGTTTATAAAGGCAAATATCTTTTCTCATTCATCAATCAGTGGAATCCATCCCATTCTTTCTTTTATCTCTCAGTGCTGGTTTTATGTACCAGCAGACCCACAGCTCGTTTGTAAAGACAAATCCAACATTCCTCTCATTCCAAATAAATTGAGGACATCAGAGGAAGGTCCAGCATCCCACAAAGTCCTTGTATTTCACAGTTTTCACACTCAGGGCAGCAGGGGACAGGCATCCTGGGAAGTCAAACCTGCTGGAATACTTCTGATGAAAAAAAAAATCTTGAAAAGTGTTTTTCTTTGCAAGCCAAAATGTTTAGCAAGGTGAGTTCCAGTTGCAGGAAGAACACTGGAAAGGGGTTTTAAGGTGGGATAAAGTGTCAGAGGGACAGAAGGGAAAGCAGCTTGAAAAGTCTGATCCTGCCAAGACAAAAAGGGACGTTTTCCACTGGGGATGTTTTGCAAAAAGAATTTCTAAGGATTTGGTTTTCCTGCAATGCAGAATTAAAACTTCACAACCTCACAAAAACCACAGAAGCTGCCATAAAACACACATTATTCCCTGGCCAGCTTTACCAACAAGTGTTCAAACAAACACAGGATCAAAGTTTAGGTGGGGAAGGAGGCAGAAAAGTCAGGAAATGTCCTGCAGGTTGGGATTTCATAGGATGGGTGAGTGATGAGTGAACAGCTACAAACCCCAACTAACACCACAGCTGGGATCCAGAAATCATTTCCACGTTGGGAAGATGGGCACAGAGCTGAAACAAGAGCTTCAAACTTTTTCAGTGATGATTTATCATTCAATTAATTTATTTCAGCTCTCAGTTTCTTGAAAGTTTTTTTTGGGGGGAGAAGTTTTACTTTGTTTCTTAAACCTTGCTGGTTGTGCCTTATTTCCAGGTCCCCCAAAGACAGCAGGTAAAGTTACTCTGCAAAATACTTGCTAGGCACGATTTTAACAAAGAAATATGCATTCAGCAGGAATTTTTGTATGGAAAGGGAGCTCAGGGATTGGAAGTGCCCAGGGAGGTTTGCAGTGCCCATCCCTGCAGGTGTCACCTGGAGGTGGCACTCAGGGTGACAAGGTGGGCATGGGCACAGCTGGGACTGCCTGGGCTGGGAGGGCTTTTCCAGCCTCAATAAATCTGGGATTTTATTTTGTATCTGTATTGATTAAGGTACTTCTGGTTTCCATGGAATCGGTGTTTCCCACTTTTGTTAATTTATGGCTTTGAACCAATCAGCTTAATTTAAAAATTTAATTTAAAAGTGTGTCTCCATCTCAGCACTGAGTTGCCTCTGACTGCCAAGCTCCAGTGCAGGATAAAACACACCACAAAGAAGTTTTCTTGGCTTTTTAGGCAACTGGGGAGAAAAAACAAAAAAACAACAACAACAAAAAAGTGATTCAAAGCACTTTGTAGATGAGCCATTTCCAAGTGCTTTTACTGTGTTTTTATAATGAGCCCACACTCAAATTTCAGGATACATTTTGGTGGTGCTGGATGCCCATTAAACACCTCCTGTTTCAGCTGCAAGCCAACCTTGATTGGAGACAAAACCTTACAAAGCTTTCCTTCTCATTTTTGTAATTACCCACCTAAGGCAGGTCACAGAACAAATGAAAATTAAGGTCTGGATGGGGACAGCAGGCAGGAATATATTCAGATTTCTATGACTCAGCTCAGACTGGGAGCCTGAGCAGGAACAGAAAGAAAGGAAAATATTCCTGAAAAGGAATTTTCACTGCCCTGCCCACAGGTCTTTGAACATTATTAGGGTTTTTCCCTTTGTAGAATCACCCATTATGTGAGAATCTCGAAACAAAAGGGGCATTTCTTCTCTGTCATAAATGTAAAGACAACATAAAGGTACAAAAACCTAAATGCAATGGGTTTTTTTTTCTTTTAAACTTTACCAACTTGAAAAATTGGTGGTTTTCCAGCATTTAGAGCAGACTCAACTAAACCATTGAGAGAAAGAAAATATTTTTTAGAAATCAGTACTAACAGAACAAATCAACTTCATTTCCTTGATCTTTCTAATTTCTGTCCCTCTAAGTTTTCAGATTTTTATGTGCTAGGAAAACAAAAGTTAAGATGCTTTGACAGAATTCTGCAGCCTAAAGGTAATATTTGAATTAAGCTTAAATCTTTTATATCTTCCCAAGATTAGGAAGCACAAAGGATGACTGAGCACTGAATAATCCACCCAACACTGAGTTGTGCAAGATTTTCTTAATCACTGGTTACCACCAGTTAATTGTTGGTTTGTTGTGCCTTTAAACAACCTGGCAGCAGCAGCTTCTGGTAACATTTTAGTAGGATTGGGTTTTTCCTAAACAGTATCCTGAGGCTGAAGATTGTTAAAAGCAAATGAAATAATTTTTAAATAAAAAGACTCAGCAGATATTTGTCAGGACAGGCTTCACTAAGAGGCAAAAAATTTGAACATCCCTGTCAGGAAAGCTGGGCTGGGTGGGCTGGAATGGATGTGGGAGAGTGTTTCCAAAATGTTCTCAAAACATTGCCATTATTTTGAGTTTTACAACCTTGCCTCACGGGTTTTAATGATGGCACATCAAGTGTATTTATGTAAAAATTAATTGTTTATTATGACAAATGATTAGAGAAATAATACACAGAATAAAATCTAAATCTTCTCTTACAAGACAGGACAGTGCAATCAAAGCAATATTTTAAAAATTAGATTTAAGGTAGCAAAAAGGAACAGTTATTAAGTAGATGGTTTTGGAAGAACTTTAATTCCTTGCTGAATAAAAATCACCTCACATGGCAGAGCATCTCCTGCTCAGCTGCATCTTCATTTTCCACTTACCACAAGTGGGGAAAGAGCCCAAGAGATCTGACACAAAAAGAGCTGTTGGAGGAAAACACAGAGGTGGAATAGGAATTATTTTCCTGAAAAGTTCCTGCACAAAACCTTCAGATTGCCCTTGGTGCTGAAGTTTTAACTATTGAATGTGTAGGGAAGGGAAGGGAAAAAAAAGAAAGAGAAAGAGAAAGAAAAAAGAAAAAGAGAAAGAGAAAAAGAGAAAGAGAAAAAGAGAAAGAGAAAGAGAAAAAGAAAAGAGAAAGAGAAAGAAAAAGAGAAGGAGAAGAGAAAAAGAAAAAGAAAAAGAAAAAGAAAAAGAAAAAGAAAAAGAAAAAGAAAAAGAAAAAGAAAAAGAAAAAGAAAAAGAAAAAGAAAAAGAAAAAGAAAAAGAAAAAGAAAAAGAAAAAGAAAAAGAAAAAGAAAAAAAGAAAAAGACAGGAGGAGCAAGAGTAATGAAGGGAAAGGGGAAAAGAAAAGGAATTAAGGGAAAATAAAAGGAATTAAAGGAAAAGGAAGAAAAGAAAAAGTAAAAAGGAAAAAAGGAAGGAAGAGGGAAGGAAAAAGGAAAGAAGAGGGAAGGAAAAAGGAAGCGGGAGGAAAGGAAAAGGGAAGGAAAAGGAAGGAAAGGGAACAAAGCTTTTAGGAAAATTCTGGAAAAAGCAGTAATTTGAAATTAGAGTTCAGAAAGTCAGAACTAGGAAAAAAATTGTAGCATTCTCATTAATTGCACAATAGAAAAGCTTTAATTTCTACGGGGTCACCTAAGAAAAAGTTCAAAAAGATGAAATGCTATCTGAGGAGCAAACATCAGACATGGAAAGGAAAAATCTTCTTCCCTTGTCTCCTCTCTGATTTGAAATGAAGGTTGTGCATCTACTTGAGTAAAATGTGCTGTTTAACCCAAATCCAAGGGGCATCCTCATTCTTGGAGATTTTGGGGATAGAGATTAGAATAAAAAAAATATTATTTAGAGTGGAAAGAAAATCCTGTATGAGGGAAAGGACATTTTGTTGGGGTTTTTTTTGGTTTTTTTGGTTTTTTGTTGGGTTTTTTTGGGTTTTTTTTGTTTGTTTGTTTGTTTTTTTTTGTTTGTTTGTTTGTTTGTTGTTTTTTTTTTTCCCCCTAAAAAGGATGAGAGAATAGTATGACTGCTAGGAGGGTTTATTGCTCTCTGGACATTAGACCAGTGCTCAACATAAAGCTGCCTCACTGAAATACTGACAAATTCCACAACTGGGGTGAATAATTTCATTAATGTGAGGTGCTGAGTGCTGGAAGATGTTTTTCACTTAGGGTTTGGTCACTTTGCTCTGTTTGAAAAGGCAGAGCAGCATCTCTGCTGTGGCTTCCCTGATTTCTCATTGGCTGTTTCCCATTTTCTCTCCATCATTAACACTGACAAGACTCTTTCAAAATTCTGCTTTTCTGTGAAGCTCAAGAGTTGCTGGGTGATTATTTTGGTGAGGAGAGTTTGATAACTTGAAGTGCTCATGTTCTTGTGCTGATAAATGACATCAGCCAGCCTTGGGACTGGAGAGGTCATGGAATCAAGGAATCATGGAATCGAATCATGGAATCATGGAATCATGGAGATGTTTGGGTTGGAAGGGACCTTAAAAATCATCCAGTTCCAGCTCCTGCCATGACAGGGACACCTCCCACTGTCCCAGGCTGCTCCAGCCCCAATGTCCAACCTGGAACTGAACATTCCAGGGATCCAGGGGCAGCCACAGCTGCTCCGGCAATTCCATCCCAGCCCCTCCCAGGAACAATTCCTGATTCCCAATATCCCATCCAGCCCTGCCCTCTGGCAGTGGGAGCCATTCCCTGTGTCCTGTCCCTCCATTCCCTGTGTCCTGCCCCTCCATTCCCTGTGTCCTGTCCCTCCATTCCCTGTGTCCTGCCCCTCCAGCCCTTGGGAATTGTCTCTCTCCCTGTTTCCTGCAGCTCCTTCAGGCCCTGCAAGGCCACCCTGAGCTCAGCCCAAAGCTTCTCCTGTGCAGGTGAACAATCCCAGCTGTGCCAGCCTTTCCTCCCAGCAGAGCTGCTCCATCCCTCTGCTCATCCTGGTGGCCTTTTCAGCTCCTTTGAAAACATGGAAGAATAGTTCACAATCCTAAAAAGGACCTCAGAAACCAAGGTATTACGATGGGATGGATTTCTATCATTTTTGTAACAGACCCTGTGCTAGAAAGCCCTAAAATTTAGAAGGAGCTCTAAAAAATGCAAAGAAAAATGATAGAACATCAAAATTGGATTTTACATTCAGAGGCATCCCAGAGCAACTGGGAGATCAACTGTATCCCTGTTTTATTTTAGACAGAAAAGTTCTCAAGGATGAAAAGCCCAGAGAAAAGAAATAAAAACCAAATCCTGACACACAGCCTATGTCTTCTTTGCTGATTTATTCCACTGCAACTGGAATTATTATTATTATTTCCCACATCTATTAAACTCCACTTATGGTTTTGCCCTCTTTAAACTCCCTCATTTATAAAAACAAATTCTCTCCCTTTCCAAAGCTCTTTTCCATTCCAAAGGATTATCATCCATCCACCACTTCACCCAGAGCAGGAACTATGAAGTGTAAGCAAATGCTAATTATACCCCTTGTCAACAGAGTGATCATCATCCTCCTTTCATACTGATGTTTGCAAGGGTCAGGAGAAAAATTAAATGCTTGCAATCCTCCTAATGTCCTTTTCCCCAGGAGGAGTTTCTTTGGAATTTGCAGCTTGCAGGAAATAGATTAATTAAAACTAAATATCAGCATGTCAAAAAAAAAAAAAAAAAAAAAAAAAGTGAATTGGTTACATCTATTCAATTTAAAAAAATTGGTCAGGTTACAGATCCCAGTCTGGAAGATGCACCCCAAGAGTTCCATTGTGAAAAAAACTTTTAAACTGGAGCAAAGGCAATTGAAATAACTCCTGAGGAACCCCACTGGAATAGGAAAAACCTTGGGATTCAGGGCACAGTGATGGACTTAGAAGAGCCAGAAATGGGATCCTTTTACCTGTCTTCATAGTAGGAATAGGATTTTTAATTTCTAAGTGTTGTAAATGTGTAATCCCTTTGGAATATCAGAATATTCACACCAGAAGAAAGCTGTCCTTCTTCAAATGTATTTCTCTTTGGCTTTCCACCATGGAAATACTTGAGTGTTTCTTCTCAGCCTTTGGAGAGAGACAAAATCACCCAGTGCTACCTCACCCTCAACACCAGCATCACCCCAAGCCCTGTCCCCAAGGGCCACATCCAGCCTGTCCTGAACACTCCCCCAGGCAGTGACTGCAAACCTCCCTGGGCAGCTCATCCCAATCCTGACCCCTCTGCCAGGGAAATTTTCTTCCCAATCTCCACCCTGAGCCTGCCCTGGTGCAATTTGAGGCCATTTCCTCTCCTCCTTTCCCTGCCCCTCCTGGCAGGGAGTTGTGCAGAGCCACAAGGTCCCCCCTGAGCCTCCTTTGCTCCAGGCTCAGCCCCTTTCCAGCTCCCTCAGTGGAAAATTGTCTCCCCCTGAGTCCCTGCACCATGGGGACCCCCCTGCTGAAGCACCTGGTGGAGCAGCTCCCACTCCTGTCCCTGGCATCCCTCCCTGCTCAGAATGAACAGGAGCAGAGCCCAGGAGCTCTCACCAGCACCTCAATTCCTCCCCAGCAGGAGCCTGAGCTGTGGGAAATTGGGAAGAGCTGCCCAGGGAGGTTTGCAGTGCCCATCCCTGCAGGTGTCACCTGCACGTGGCACTCAGAGCTCTGGGCTGGGGACAAGGTGGGCATGGGCACAGCTGGGACTGCCTGGGCTGGGAGGGCTTTTCCAGCCTTAATGATTCTGAGATTCTATTAAATAATCTGGCCTGGAGTTTAATGAATTACAAAGATGGCTTTTACTTTTGTATTTTTTTTTATTATTATTTTTTTCTCTGATACTCTCTGAGCCCTCTGTGGAAGCACCAGCAGTGGCCACTTGGACAAAATCCTCAACTCCAGAGACCAGGGACAGCACCCAGGGAGCAGCTGGAGCTGGGCCAGGAGGGATTTGGGATGGATTTTAGGGCAAGGTTGTTCCCCCAGAGGGTGCTGGCACTGCCCAGGCTCCCCAGGGAATGGGCACAGCCCCGAGGCTGCCACAGCTCCAGGAGCTGCCAGGGATTCCCAGGCTGGGATTTTGGGGGGGCTGAGCAGGGATAGGAGCTGAACTCAATGATCCTGTGGGTCCCTCACAGTCCAGGACATTCAGTGATTCTACAGAGGTTGCCAAAAATCCAAAGTGTCCACAACAAGCTCATCCTGTGCTCTTGGATCTAAGTTGAGCACTTGACCAAGTAAAGCTGGGGATTAAGTCAATACTGGGCCCAGCATTAAGTGCCTTGCTGGGCCAGAAATGCCATGGACAGAATTCCAGCCCCCAGTTTGTCCTCTGGTTTTGCTTTCCATGGGAAAACAGAGTGTAGGTGTGCACTCCTATGGATACAGGCTGGCTCTCCAGCTCCAAGTCACTTGACCAGAGGCCAACAGTTTAATTTTATTTTAAGCAGGAAGAGAACGCAGCAGAAGGACTGAAAACAGTGACAGCTTTTTGAGGAGGTGGAGAAGAACAAATGCTGGGAGTCTTTTTAATCAAAAGGTCAAAAAGGTCTTTTAAAATTGCTGGATCTGATGCACAGCATAGTATGGCCCTGAAATGTCACTCTGCCACCCCTGACTAAGCCATTACTTCCTTTAGAATAATTCCAGCTTTATTTGCATTAATGTTCCTGGGATCACACCACAAAAGATTAAATGTGTTCAGGCTGCCAAAAAGAGGGAGAATTTTGTGAGCAACACTGAGCACTGTTTTTCCCCTGCCAATGTGGAGATAATATAATATATTTCTGCCTCCTACAAACACACCAGTGCACCCAGCTGCAGTTTTTAGCTCCTGTTATTAATTTTGTCTGGACCAAATAACACCAGTACACTCAAACTGGACTGAGCTGGATGAGTGAGGAATTGATTGATCCATTCATTGATTGCACAGACAAGCTTTACTAGACACAAGTCTACTAATACTAAATGTAAAAGCAAATAATCCAGGTAATTGCAGGAGAAAGAAAGTGAAAAGCAGCGAGTCAGGCAATTTGTTAAAAGTGATCAGAGAAGGAAAGCAAGATGTTTTTCCCATTTAGCCACAGCATCCGTGCAATAGGAGCTTGTTTTTATTTCCATGTGAATGGCACTGAGGGCAGACTGGCAGCTGGGGTGAGAAGCCAGCTCTAACTGATGGCATTAACCACACCAGCTCTATTCATGGCTCTGTGAGAGAGGCCAGGGATCATGAACAGCTCACCAGGGAAGGTGTGGTGCCCTGGGGGCAGGACTGTGCCAGGTCAGGCCATCAGCTCCTTGGGTGGATCAACCCCAAATTTAAGATTAATTTAGAAACAGGGCTGCAGCTTCTTTGGTGCCCACCCAAAGAACACCTTTCCTTTCTCTGTCACTGTCTGTGGTGACCCTCTGTGGTCCCTTCCATCCTGACCCATCCTGTGACCCTGATGGTCCATGAGGTCCATCTCTATTTTAGAGATAATCTCTGTGACCCTGCATGGGTGCCCGTGCTGCAGGGATTCTCTTTGCTCCCAATCCCAAATTTATCAATTTGCTCCCAATCCCAAATTTATCCAACTTCAAGGAATCTTGTTGGGGACCCTCTGCTGTAACTCTCTTTAGAGTCCCTGCATATGAACCAAAATGAGAAATGTGAGGAGCCCAATATCTCATGACATAACAATCCACAGAATGTTCTTAGTTATCTTTTTTAGTCCAACAGTTGCAGAGGTGCAAAGAGAGTGAAAAAACCTCTCTATCCACCTTCCCAGAGCTGTGAATGTGAGCAGGAAAATCCCACTCCACTGACAGAGGCTGTGATTTTATAAAACACTGCTTTCACCACTTCACTCTGATCATTTCAGCTTCCAACACAAATCCTGATTTTCAAGCTCACTGCCCCCTTGGGCTCCGGAGCTGTGTCCAGCAGCCAGAGGGAAATGTTTGTTCTGCTGCTGCTCCCTGTTGCCGGCTGGAGGAAGCATCAGATTAAAATGTCTGTGATGCAGCTTCATGTACAGCACAAAATACCAGTCTCACAAGCTGGAGGAGGAGTAACAGCCTTAAAATAAAGGGTTTAGTCACCACTTCAGAGCTCAGTATCCAGCGGAAAAAAATGTGTTTGTATACAGGAAAGAAAAAAAAAAAAAAAAGAAAAAAAAAAAGAAAAAGAAAAAAAAAGAGAGAGAGGTTTCTGTGCATCATCCCCCACTCCTCCTGAATGCACATTCCTTGTTTTGTGTTCCACATACCTCAGGTCCTCACTATTCATTTCACACATGATTCCCACACATTCTGTGTGGATGGAAATAAATATCCATTTGTTCACACAAAGGAGATCCATCTTGGGATGCATGGAGGTGTGAAATTCAGAGTCAAGGTGGAAAACTTCATCCAGGCCTTTTGAAAAGGATAGTAATGAGATAATAATGATCACAGAATCATCAAGAACCCTCCAGCATCCCCCAGTGCCACCCCAGTGCCACCAGCATCACCCCAAGCCCTGTCCCCAAGGGCCACATCCAGCCTGTCCTGAACACTCCCCCAGGCAGTGACTGCAAACCTCCCTGGGCAGCTCATCCCAATCCTGACCCCTCTGCCAGGGAAAGTTTCTTTCCCAATCTCCACCCTGAGCCTGCCCTGGTGCAATTTGAGGCCATTTCCTCTCCCCCTTTCCCTTGGGACACTGCAGAAAAGACCAACCCCCACCTCACTCCAACTTCCCAAAGTGCCAATCCAGCTACAAACTGGAGGATTTCCCCCTTTTTTCCACACAGGTATCTGTGCCCAGGTAATTCTCAGCCACACTGACCCTTCCACCATTGATATTTCAAAGCACTCCTCTTCCAAGGCTTCTCCTTTAGTGTGATTCCAGATGTCCCTGAAAGTTGCACTGTCACAGAGACTATGAGGAAATTTAACAGAAAAAAAGCCTTTTTACTGAACATAATATTCTAGCTTAAAATCTGTATATTTTCATCAAAGTGGGAAATACTTTTCAACTAAACAGCAGCTTTTCTAAGGAGAAAAATACAGATATTGTACACTGAAATAATGTTATATTGGTGGTTAGATAAATAAAGAAATCTAGGTGATATTCCCAAGAGTAAAGACCCTTCCTATCTCTCCTTCCTCACCCTTCCTCACTCCCACCAACTGTAAAGAACAGCCCAAGTTCAGATCCTGTCTTGCTTTACTCCAAAGGTAAATCCAAATTTCTCATTCCAAGTCTGTGTTGCATAAAAAGGGAACATATTTTACACCCAGCCTTTGCTCCTCCCTTTGTCTATTTTTTTTTTTTTTTTTGAACAATGGGTTAAAAACCCAAACTGTTATTATTTATAGTCAGTAGAATTTGTTGGATTTTTTTTTTAATTGCTAGATATTCTGGGGAAAAAAAAATTCCCATCTGCATCAATGTGAGGACATTTTTCCATTTTTCTGCCCAAGCAGTGATCTGAATGCCAGTTGTTTACAAAACCATGGTGTGAGGCAAATTAGGATGTCTGAAAAGCAATGCTCTGATAGAACTGCTTGAAATTTTGATTTTTGCCAAAAAGTTCTTTGTGTCCATCTTGTTCATTGCTGGCTAATTACCACCTTTGCAGACAATCTACATGGTTAGATCTCCTTGGAAACTAGCAAGGCTAGGAAGAAAATAAATGTAAGACTATATTTGAACTCAGAAAATTGTTTTTTTAGCACTGAATTAGGGCCAAATAATTTCTGATGTCAACTGATCACAGCATTTATATGAACAACATTCTCTCAGAGGAGAGGCAAAATATCTTTCTTAGCATCTGTCCACCTCTAATGGACCCCTGTGGGCATGGAAGAACATACCCATGGCTTCAGAAAGAGAAATGTGTGTATTGGACAGCTGGGAAAATATAAAAATATATAAAAATATATAAAAATATATAAAAATATATAAAAATATATAAAAATATATAAAAATATATAAAAATATATAAAAATATATAAAAATATATAAAAATATATAAAAAGTGCTCTCACATGCCATGACAGAGGGAGCTCATAGCCTGGGGATCCTTTCTCACTTATTCCTGTGTAACCTGGCATTAGAGCCCTTGGAGGGTCTAACCCTGATTATTCAGAGACCTTTCTATGCTTTAAGCATAGAATGAAGAAGGGTTAAATGGGATTTTGGGCAGGAATTGTTCCCTGGGAGGGGCTGGGATGGAATTGCCAGAGCAGCTGTGGCTGCCCCTGGATCCCTGGAATGTTCAGTTCCAGGTTGGACACTGGGGCTGGAGCAATGGGACAGTGGGAGGTGTCCCTGCCATGGCAGGGGTGGCACTGGGTGATCCCTTTCATCCCAGGCCATTCTGGGATTCAATGGGTTTGCCAAACTTCCAGATTTCCTGATGTTATCCAAATCCACACCCTCCAGAGAAAACAAGCTACAGAAGCCACTACCTACTGTTGAAGGAAAACTTATACTTAAAAAACTCATTGTTTTAAAACCTATAAACTTCAGCAATTTTAAAACCAAATTCATTGTGTAAGATCCATGGGATTTTCCATTTTCCCATCTCCATGCCAACCCTTTCACCCTCTTTAGGCTGAATATTCCAGTATTCCTTAACTTTTGTTTGATGCCCTGTTCCATTATCCCTGGCTGCTCCAATCTCCATCCAACCTGGCCTGGAAAACTTCATCCTGGACAAAGAGAAGGAATGTACAGCTCAAAGATAAGAGTCTGTTTTGCCACTGGATTTAAAAAGAATTCAACAGAAATAGTCTCCATAACACACAAACAACTCTGTCACCCTATGAATAAACTCAGACAAGGCTGGATCCTGCAAATTCTTTCCTGTCACCCCTCAAATACAAAGATAGTCACTTCTCTCTGTTGCTGTAGTTCCTCCTTCCTTCCTTCCTTCCTTCCTTCCTTCCTTCCTTCCTTCCTTCCTTCCTTCCTTCCTTCCTTCCTTCCTTCCTTCCTTCCTTCCTTCCTTCCTTCCTTCCTTCCTTCCTTCCTTCCTTCCTTCCTTCCTTCCTTCCTTCCTTCCTTCCTTCCTTCCTTCCTTCCTTCCTTCTTTTTCCTTCCTCACCAGCTGCTTCTCTGCCCCTTCTCCTTCTCTCTGTTCAAACATACACGTTACAGCCCCAAATATTTCACTCTGCCCACCATTCCCCCAAATCTTGGGCATTCTAGCATCCTTATTTCTTTCCCACACATCCATGTCCTCTGATGCTTCAGTGCAAACCACAGCACAGCCAGACCTCCAGGGAAGTCCCTTTGAAGCTTTTTCCATCCCACTAAAAATTAATCCAGGTGCATTTCTGCCACAAAACATCCTCTGATCTGGAAGACCTCACTTGTCCATATTGAGAAAGTCTGGGCATCTACAAAGCCACCAGTCCCACTTTTAGACCATCCAGGTGGGCTCTCATGGTGCTTGGGCACCAGGGAGGGAAGGAAAACCCCATCCCAGTCCCTTCAGGTTGGAATTTCCCCATGGAAAGGGAGCTCAGGGGTTGGAAGTGCCCAGGGAGGTTTGCAGTGCCCATCCCTGCAGGTGTCACCTGCAGGTGGCACTCAGAGCTCTGGGTGGGGACAAGGTGGGCATGGGCACAGCTGGGACCTGATGATCTTGGAGCTCTTTTCCAACCCAAACCATCCTGAGATTCCAAGAGCATTCCTAGAAAAGCATTTCCATTCTGCCACTGGCTCCACCTCATGGATGAGCGAGCCTTTGACTTATCTTAAATGTTCTAATGAATTATCTTTACCCAGATGAAAACCAGAAACATGCCCAACACACAGACTAATTTATTTGCAAATATTCCAGCCTGATTCCATGCCCTGAAAGCTGCTCTGAAGCAGCCAATGACTATTTTTACCACCTCAGTTCTCCATTTAATTTTGGGTTTGGATGCACCAGAAGCACATTCCCATTACCAGTCCATTTATCAAAAGCTCCCCTCCGTGGGCTCAAAACCTTTATTTACTGTTTTCTCTTTAAAAAGTCAGCTCCTCTATCAAGTATTTCTTTAAATGAGTCTGTACCTGACTAGAAAAGACATGAAATTCCCATTTTAGTGCAGCACACTCCTTGGCTCACACTGTAATCTGTATTTCTGCTGTCCATGGCCACATCCCTGAAAAGCAGTTCACTCATTTCCCTTTCCCTGCACAACTCAGGAGAGTTGGAAAAAAGCAGAAATTCTCCTTTTTCTCTCAAGGCATCTGAAGGCTTTGAATTATTTGTGCTCCTGCTGAGCTTTGCCTGCTCCAGAAAGGATGGATGGGCTTTGCAAGCTGAATGTACCATCTAAAAACTCAATTATTTAAAAAATGTAACACCAGTGCAGCCTGTTCTGCTGAGATCCATCCCTACTGAAAAAATAAAACATAATTCCACAATAACATTTTATTTTTATGTTAAACTCTCCATTCAGCCACCCAGAATCAAAGGCCATCAAGACTCCCTTAGATATTTACAAGAAATTGGATGTTGCAATCTGGGATCACGGGAGAGTCCAGCACTGCCAAATCTTTTTGCTTTTTCCAAAAGGTTCCAGTTAGGCCTCAAAGGACCTTATTTTTAGAGAGGAAACTGGTGACTCGTGCATGGAAAAATCCTGGGGAATGATGGATTATTTTTAGCCAGATTAGAAAAACCTACAGGAAAAATCAAGGGCAATCAAAAAGTCTTTTATACTTCTGAGCAAAGTAAGAAAAACAAGGAGAAAACCCCTACTTCACCCAAAATAAGGATTACAGATAATATAATTTATATTTAATTTTTAATTTAGAATATAAATTAAATATTTCTATTATTTATACATGTTCTATAAATATATAATAAAATATTGTATATTTTTATTTTATATAAATTGAATTATAAAATAATATATTCATATTAATTTATAATTTTTCATATAATCCCTCCATTTTGAGTTTATTGAATTTTCCTGAACAACTTTATTTCCTAAAGTTGGGTAAAATATTACTGTGAAAAAGAAGTGCAAATCTGAATTATAAAAGTATTGTTTAAAGTAGCAAATTTTTAGCATTTCACAGCCAAAAAAAAACCTTTTTTAAAGTTTGAAATTAAATGTATTTTCCCTCATAAAATATTTTGGAAAATGCTGTTGATCAAATCAAATCCAATCCAATTTACAAAAAATATTTCCATGCTTCTAATTCTTTTTTTTTTTTTTTACTCCTTATATCCCTATAGAAAAGGATAATGGCAATTAGTGCAATTATAGCAATTTCCCAGCAACTCCTTTGAGATTTTTTTCAAACAGATTTATAGACCTGTTTACTTTATTATGTATCTTAAGTGAAATAACACAGTAAATGGCAATTTAGACATTTAGAATTGCTTATTTCAAGACAAAATGTTATTTGTCAAAATGGAAAGTTGTTGGTTTTTGTTGGTTTTTTTTTTTTTTTTGTGATTTCAACTTATATTTCTACTCTTGTTGGGTCTGATATTGGGTGAATACATCTTTGAACAACTTCTTAGATGGGTATAAAATGAGTATAAAATCCTGTGGAGCCGATGCTCACTGCAGAAAAAATATGAGGTTTTTTCATTCAGATTAAACAAAAGTAACAAAAAATCTGGATTGAAACCAAACATATGTTTACTCAAAGTCTAACTTCAAAATAAAAAGCAGGACTTGAGTCAGTTTTATTTCCTTGCATTCCAATTGTTTTGTGGACAAACCCACAAAGTCTGACCTAAACTAAGCTGTGGTTGGAGGTGGAAGTCCCTGCATGGAAAATGAGAATCAGGCAGATGCAGCCTGGATAATCTGAGCACACAAAGCAGGAGCAGGGTTTATTTTTTCTTTTTGAAGATACTTCACAGGGACATGGAGGGGAAGAGTGATTTGAAAAAATATTTGACTGGAGATTTGGGAGTAGCAACACTCATGAAAAAAAAAAAAAAAAAAAAAACATTTCTTGTAGCTCCTTCTTATAGAGATGGATTTTGGGTGTCCAGTGTGGTTAACTCAGCCTGTTTCCATGGCATTGGCAGGAATTTAGAATTTCTGAGGGCTCCAAAATCTCACTGAGGTTCTGACAGAGATCCAAAATCCCAAATACCAACCACAGTTTCAGAAGTGACTCAGAGGAGGGCAGACAGGGTGATGGATAAAATTCATTTCCTTAGGAAACATTGCTGAGGTGCCATGCTGAACTCACCATCCCCAGGTTATCAAAACACCACAGCCCCAAACCAAATATTGACCCAGCTGAAATTACAGAGAGTTTTTAAAAATTTCTCTCTTCTAAATGTCACTTCCAGCCTGATTTCTCAGTTATTTTCTCCTCTGCAGTCTATAAACTGCACAAAAGGCAAAATCAGCAAGAAATCAGGTCTTTGTATTTCACTGTGACTCCTTTTGGCAGGAAAGGGGATGAAGGCAGTGATGGCCTCATTATTTATCTTAAAGAAAGCAGCCAAAATCCCACTATCACCTGCAAAAGTGGAGAAGGAGCAGCATGGAAAGAACACCAGAGCTGTTGAGTTAAACTAATTGTAAGAAGGGTAATTGTCTGGCCCCTGAGATATTATTTGAGGCAACATTTGGATGCCAGAGTTTGGGTTTGTGTCTTAGGCCACCTCAACCAACAGAAAACTGAGAACACCCAACAAGTCACCACCACAGGGGACAGCAGAAGCCACAGAAATATTTTTTTCCCCAGCATCCATGAGAAATATTTCTGTAATTTTTTTCTTAAGTGTGTAAAAATTAAAATCCTGCCTGATTTTTGCAAAGGAGGAGACTCTTGCTCTCCTGAAACTGAAGCAAAAACCATCAAAATCCTCCTTTGACTGCAGGGGAGTTGTCAAGAAAGAAATCTCCATTACCAGATTTAAAAAGTAATTATAATTCTTCTGTGTTTCAATTTTTCCAGTCTTATCAACCCTTTCATTAGCTTTGTGCAAATAATAGCAGCAAGCAAACCAATGTGCTTGGGCAATGTCTGTGACCTGGGGGCAGGCAGATTGGCAGGAAACTGAGTGAGGAAAATAATACCATTTCAGGAGAGAAGTTTCTGACATTTTTTCATTCTTGTTTCAAGAATTGGAGGGCAGGAGGAATCACATATCTGTACTTCAAAGCTGTTCTGTTCCTTGTATTCTAATTTTTTTGGGAAAAAAAAAAAAAATAATAATATTGACAGTTCTTAGCTCGAACACCTCATCTTTACCAGTGGGATTTGAGCTGTTGTCCCAAAATTTTGCTGCCCAAGGAAGCTGCAAAATCGGTATCAAAGTGCAGTGAGGAGTGTGTGAATATTTGCTTTGTGTTGTAGCAAACCCAGCCCCTGTGCCAGGGCTTTCCCCAGCCAGTGACCATCCTGACCTAGGGAAAGGTTATTCAGTGCAAACAACATTTTGCAGAGCAAAAGAGAACACTCTCAAAGTCATCTCATATCCTCTAAACTTAAACTGATCAGACCCAAGGTCTTCATCAACATTAAAACTCTTCTGCCCCTTTTGGTAGGAAAGTGCTGGAAGCTCTTTGTCCTCTTAGACCATTGCAGAAGTTTTTGGGTTTTTGGTTTCACTCGACTGCTTCAGCATCTTGATTGAATCAAGTCCTTCCTTTCTGACCAAAAATATTCCTCTCCATCACTCCCCTGCCTTCTGTTTGTGAGAGTTCATTGATCAAAGCAGTGCAGCTGTCAGTGTGTTGGAGCAGTCAAGGTGGTTCCAGCACCTGCCCAAGGAGCTCTGTGAATATTCAGGCACAAGGCTGCCTCAAGGTTGGTCAGCAGTGCAGGAAAATATTGAATTTGGCTGTGCCAAGGACAAAGATACAAGTGAAAACGCCCTGACTTCAGGGAAAAAAAGGGAGAAAATTATAGGAACATAGCTGGGATAAAAAACAGCAAGGAGAGAGGGGCTGGCTACTCCTGCCAGCATGAAAATTGGTGACAACAATTCCCTCTGAGGGGGTGAATTTGTCCCCTCTCTGGTGGCCTAACTGGACACACGGACTTTGACAAGCTGCCTGCCTTGATTCCCAAACTTTTCCTGTGCTGGATCACACACCAGCCTCAGCACTGAGCTGAATCCATCTATAATATTAAATAAAACCAGGATTTGTTCTCTGTAATGTTAAATAAAACCAGGAATTGTTCTGCAGCCTTGAGACCAAGCAGTACAGGATGTCCATGTCACACTGCACAGCACCTGCCCCTGAGTCTTGTGGGGACTTTCTCTTGGTTTTAAGACATAATTAGTTTATTAACAGTGATTTTTTTTTCTTTCCCCACTTCAAATTACCTGGAACAAGGTGAGTTTGGGGTTTATGTTGCTTTGAGCAGGGGTGTGATGAAAGTCTGTGGAGGTGTCTGAGGGAGCAAAGGTGGAGCTGTGCTGGCAGATAAGATTGAAAAAAGGCAAATCTGATTCAATCTCATCCATGCTGCTGAATGGGAGCACATCCCAAACCACTCCCAGGTATTTTCTCAGAGAACTAATTGGGCCAAAGCCAAAATAATCAGTTTGCTGAATTAGCAGTGCAATCACCACTGGACAGGGCAGCCAAACTCCTATTTACCCTTCCAGAAACAACCAGGAGAAGTCCCCAGATATCAGAGATATTACACAGTGAAGAATTAAATGAGTCAGAATTATCTGTGTGAAATGTTTGGGCCAGAATTATCTACACAAAACAGCTCAGCTGATCAGCTCAGTTTTGTTCCCAGAGTTTTCAGTTGGGAAAATTGTAATGAGAAAAAAAAAAATGTCGAGAATCTCTTCTCACAAAAGTTGGGAAAACTAATTTTCCATGTTATCAGTAAAGAGAATACAGGGAGAAATCAGCATTTAACCAGCCCTCATGTAACTTCTCTGGAAGGCTGAGCTCAGGTGCAAAAAGAAGCTGCAGAGAAGATGAAGCCCTGCTCTTCTCAGAGGTGCAGAGGGAAAAACAAAGAGCAATGGACACAAGCTGCAGGGAAGGGAATTCTAATAAAACAAAAAACAAAGTCCCTGATGTGAGAAAACGCTGACACAGGACCCAGAGGGGCTGTGGATACTTCCAACCTCAAACCTGAGCAAGGAAATCCAGAATCCCAGAATCCCTGGGGTTGGAAAAGACCTCCCAGACCATCAAATCCCAGCTGTGCCTGGTCTGCACCTTGTCCCCAGCCCAGAGCACTGAGTGCCATGTCCAGGGATGGGGACTCCAAACCTCCCTGGGCACTCAGTAGAAATTGGTTCTGTGTTGAGCAGCACATTGAAACCTTTAGAGGTTCCTTACAACCCAGAATATTCACTGACTTCAGCAGATTTTGAATTAATTTGTTGATTATTTCTAGCAGTTAAAGCATATAAACACAGTTAAAAATTGATAACAATAATTCAGGTCTTTCGTGCTTTCTCCTTTTCCTGGTACACCCCACAGAGAAGAAAAGCTGAGTTCTCAGGAGATTTTTGAAGAAATTTTGTAACTGACAAAAAATTCTGGCATTCAGACACCTGATAGCAACTGGTAGAAATAATTGGGGTTGAGTAAATGGGAAAAGAAGTCTCGGGGATCACTGAAGACAAGGCACCTTGCAGCAGGTCAGGGGACACATCTGGCCCAGAGGCATTGTCCTGGTTTGAGGGACAGGTGTCTGCCAAGAAAGGCAGAAGCCTCTCTTTGAAATGGAGAATGTAAACCCCCTCCCTCCAAATTATAATAATTTGGAAATTAAGGGGCTCTCAGGCAAAGAGATGGGAATTAGCAATAACAGTTCTTGACTAGGAAAATTAAAATAGAAATGCAGGATTACAAAGAACAATCCCAAACCCTGCCAGAGTCAGAATCCAAGCTGACACCCGTCAGTCAGTCAGGGTGTTGGCACAGTCCCATTCCATGGTGGCTGCATCCTCCTGCAGTGGCAGATGTGGCTCAGCTGGAGCAGTGCTCCTGGAGAAGGGGCAGTTTCCTCTGAAGGTGCAGGGATGATGTGGAAAGGTCTGGCTTTCCTCTGGAATGCAGTGGGAAGAAGGTTCCTTGGTGTCCAAAATGTCAGTTTTTCTCTGGGTAGGAAAGGCTTGGCTCCTGCCCTGGCTGGAGCATCTCCCATGGGATGATGGAATTTTATCAGCCATGCCCTGGGACTCACTGGCCATGAACAGGAGATCTCTCCTGGAGGGAGGATGGGCTGTGGCAAAGATAAAGATGATTGCCCCAGCTGGTTTAAAGCTGCCCATGAGCAGATAATGTGTGCCAGGAGATCAGGGGCACTGCCCCACCCGGCTGTGACAGATGGGGACAGAATTCACATTGCTGGGCACATCCTGTATGGGAACCCAAGACAGGCATCAGAAGACAAACCTGTGGCCAGGATTTGCAGCTGCTGAGGCCATGATCCATCAGTGATCCCTGTTAGCCCTCTGGCAGCAGCTGGCCCTGGTTTTTGGCACATGGAAATACCAAAGAGCCCAGCTCTGGTGTTGCCAGGTGGCACAACTCAGGCTGGGACACTTGGGCTGTCCCTGCTGCTGCCCCTGCACCACTGCTGTGAGCAGCACTGAAAATATTAAACATTTTCCAAGTGCAAAAAAATGCTTTACCTCAACTTTGTCACCTTCTCAGAAGGAACAGGGCTCTGGGGAGGCTGAATTCTGCAGTGGATGTGGAAAGGACATTATGGAATCATGGAATCACAGAATGGTTTGGGTTGGAGAGGTCTTAAAGATCATCCAGTTCTAAGGGCAGGGAACCTTCCATGAGACCAGGTTGCTCCAAGCCCTGTCCAACCTGGCCCTGGACACAGAAATATTTGCTCTGAAGCTCCAGCTCAAGGTTTTCTGGGAGCCAAAAACCTGGTAAAAGAAAAAATCTGACAGGAAACCTCTTCTTATTCCAAAAATCTGTATTCAGTGCCAGGCATTTGTTCTATACATGGCTCTGTATAAACAGTGGCTCCAAGAGCTCAGACTTCAGGTAGCAAACAAGTTTCACAACCAATTTGGGACCCTTGTGAAAGGCTGAAGATGTTGATAATCAACTTTCTCTGCACATCTCTGCAGGTTTAAAACCTTCTTTCATTGCCCCATAAATGTTACCAAGCCAAAGCTGTTTGGCTTCCCCGTGATTCAAATGAAGATAAATTTAGCAAGGCAGATGTAAAAACAGCATTCTGGAGCCTTCAGTGGTAAATTCTGCAATGAAGTTGGTTAGAATCCAATACAAAAACTACAAGGTCAAATGACTACCAAAAATGGAGTAGTGTGTTTTTAAATTTGAGTTATCAGATTCGTTTTTCCACCCTCCATAATAAAAGGGCCAAGAATCAGGAATGAATGGAAATGTTTGTACTGCAGAGAGACAAAGTGTTACTCAGACTGATTTCTTGCAGCTGTACAGGCTTAAAATAAATAAAAATGGTAGAACATTATTTTTATCAAGTTGGATTAGAAGGCAGTGATGAAGCAGGTAATGTGAGAAAAACAAAGTATCCTTACAGTCTCTTTTCTAATCATAAATATACCTCATTTCATGTCTTTTTTAGTGGAAGCTGCTGCTGAAATAAACCTCAGTCACACGCATGCTCCCTCTGAAATTAGATTTATGATTCCATGGGTGCAAAGAAGCAATCTGGGTCTTGAAGAGATTTGCCAAGTCAGTGTTTATTGAGCACTCCAACATTTCAAAGTGAAGCCAGCTGAGTGCAGAGACAATCCTGCATTGATTTCAACAGCTCAGACCAGATCCTAATTCCTTTCTTTTTCAGGGAAAAGGATCTGTGGTCTGTGATAATAACTGCTTCCAGTTGTTAGCTGATCAAAAAAGACTCCACTTTTTTTTTCTCCAAACAAGACTCTTTCTCCTCATATCTGGCAGTGATGATGACACTTGCAGTGTGGATTATCTGGCTGGGCTCATCCCAGAAACAAATCCCTCTCTATTCCCAGAATTCCTGTGCTCACCAAAAATGAGATTTTGCCAGAGATGAGGCAAAGCATCCCAAAATCTCTCCTTCCCTTCTCCGACTTCTTCCATTGCAATCAAGGGGAGAAGCAGAACAGCAAGGATTTAGGGTGTTGAAGGCTACAAGAAATTCCTCGTGCTGTGCAAAGCCCAAAAACCCCACAGATGGAGCCCAAACAGCCACCAGGTACTACCAAAATATTCCACAGGTGGATGCAGTGCCAGGGAGGTTGGTGACCACAGCAAACCAGAGGTAAAACCCTCAAGACTTCCCAAAAGCCAAATTTAAAGATGCAAACACTTAAAAGTAGCCCTGATCCCACCAGGAAAGGGGGGAATGCAGACAGGAATCACAGTTCTCAGAACACTTCTCTACATACAGTAAAGCCCATGAGAGGAATTTTTAGATTGTAAGTGATTTTGGAAATTAGGACATTTTCAATGAATTTGCACACAAAAATGTTCACAACAGAGTTAAAAAATCACAAAATTACAGTGAAACATCCACTGAACTTTCCAGGTCAGCTTCTGCTACAGAGAGGTCAGGCATAACTTGCAATCTTCTCTGTTGAAATTCCTCATTATTTTGCAAATCATACACAATCAAAAATAGGTTTACAGTACTTAAACTGGACAAGCAGGCCCTTCATATTCTTCTTTTGCTTTGTGTTTGCACAGCACCAAAAGTTCTCTGCAGCACTACCAAAATACACCAAAAATCACATTGTTGATGATAAAATGATTGCTTAAGGGTTCTATTGATGTATTACATTTTCAGCCTCAAAGGGAGAGAGTGTCTCCTGTCCTGTTTTGTTGTTGACAATGGATTCATGTTGTTCTACAGGCTCTAAATAAAAGGATGGAAAATCAGGACTGTGCCTTTCCAGTGCTGCTTTGGAGTAGACAAGAACATGACAACAACATTTGCTGCAATTTTACTAGAAAATAAAATGTTCTGAGCACTGGCACACAACCCTCTGCAGGCTGAAATTTCCAGAAAAGCCCCTGGCATGGTGCAGAGCTAAGCACACACAATTCCTGGCTCTGTTTCAGGACACAGATTATTCCTGTCTGGCAGACTGTGGGGCATTAACCTGGAAAACAACTGGAGTTCAATAATCCAATCCAATAATCTGAGTCTGGGCTGCACCACTCATTACCCTCCACACTAAATAACAGGCCTGGACACACTTAATTTGCTAATTTGGTCACAGCCAGGACACAAGTGAACTATTCAGGGACTTATTTAGGAGAACTCCTTGTCCTTTGCTGGGAAATTAAACAAATCACTGAAATCTCATATGTCTTATCGGATTTGCCTGAGAGAGTAACCAAAGCAGATAGTTTGAGCAGAATCCTCTAAATTGGCCTGAATTGGCTCATTACCTGGCTGTTGTATTCAAACAAACATAATGTTTACTGGGAGAGGAGGAAGAGTTCAGAAATACCTTTTTTTTTTTTTTTTTTCAGTGCAGATTAATAACATGTATATATTTTTGTCAGGAAGAGAAGCAGAGAGAGCAAAAATAGCTCTCAAGTGAGGCTGCTGCTACTCACTCCCCTGTTCCTGGATCCATGACAGCCATTATGTAACCCAAAGGAAAATTAGATGAAATAAACAGCAGAAGTTAATTGGGTTGATATCAAGTAAAAATATAATTAGTCAAAGTATTTTGTGGCAAAGGCGCTGACAGTGTGTGGCTGTTCCTCAGCCTCAGTGGTGAACTGGGATCCTGCCATGTGTTTAAAACTTATTCATCAGGCATTTCCATGGAAACACACAGATGTATAATCTTTGGATCACTTATTTCAGGGATTGCTGCTCCCAAGGTTCTCTCTGGAGTGAAAACTCAGTCCAGGAGAGGGTAACAAGCTGTGATTCTGATCCAGAAACCTCTCCACAAAGGAATTCATTCCTAGCAGGATGGGGTGAGGGAAAGAAGGAAAGGGCATCTTGCAAGAAAGAGAAAAAGACAAAAATCTTGACCTTAATTTTTCCTCTCAGACACTGAGAGTTGAGAAATGACAGCACTGGGAAGAGCCTGGAGAGTTTCTAAAAGGCCAGATGCCCTCAGGAAGATTGAAATGTCTGCAAGAGTGTCAAATCAATGCTGTAATGAGAGAGACCTTGGTTAAACACTGGGTTTGTTGTCCAAAGCTGCCCCCTTCCAAAGCCAGATGAGAATCAGCTCCACCACAACTTCTCCAGGTTAAGAAAAACCCTCCCACGCTGGAATTGTCACATCCTGATCCCACTTACAGTGACAGCAGCTCCCTGCTCCTACAAAACCTATGGACACTTGACAAAATCTGTCCTTCCCCTCATGCTGTGAAAGACAGGTCAGGATTTGTGATGCACAAATCCACAAAAAGCATTTGGAAAGCATCAGTAAAAACTTGCTGTCTGAATAAAAGGTGCTTCACTGCTGGAAGAAATTTCATAGGAAATAAACTCTGTGTGGAAAGCAGGAATGGTGTGGTGGGAGGCAGCCCTGGATGTTCACATTCCTCCTGCTGCCAGGAGTAAAATCTGCACCTGGGTCCCCTCCCAGGATAATTTCTGGGAAGAGATGCTCAGACAGGGAGCTTTGGGACATGATTCTCTCTAACAGCAGGGCCAGGAATAAGGAATATTCTCTAAACCTACAGGATTCTCCCACTCCTGGTCTGTGTGTCCATGCCAGGCTCTGACTGGAAGGGGAAAGCAAATTATTCATAATGCCTGAAAGATAATGAACCCCATTATACCAGCATTAGTAATTTAACATAAAGCCTCAAAAGGCAGAGCCTTCCTAGGTTGTTCATAATTATTTGAGGATTCTGTTGCTGCAGTGATATGATAACTCCTGTGGACTGGAATTTCCTTAGGCACAACAGAGAGCTGAGCATAAAGTGTGAAGCCTTAACATCAGATTTTGTGGCTTTGGCTCAAGCCTGCCTCCCAAGAGCCCTGCAATGCCTCTGGATTGTGTTTTGCCATGCATTCCCCAGCAGCAGGGGTGATGCAGAGGGGCACTCTGTCCCTGGTTTGGGGAGCTCATTGAGGACTGAGTGCCCTGTGACAGAGCTCCCAGTGCTGCCATTGCCATCAGCCCTGTTATAAATGAGGAACAAAATCCTGATATTTAGCAAAATTTAGATTGGTTTATTTTATATAGACAGGAGAACGTGAGGGGTCAGCGCCCACTCCACGCCTCCATTGAACTTGGTTTGCAGCTCCCTTTTTATAGTCTGGATTTCCTTGTAGTAATCAATAATTGTTATTGTTTTGTTGTAGTAATTCTGCAAGGTAAGCAGTGGTGGGCAAAGGAACTTCCAAACTTCTGTGGGACAGCTCTTGGGACAATTGGTCATGGAACCATCTGGTCTTGGTAGATAAAAAACAGGAGAAGTGGGAAGTTGATCTTTAGCAGATAATTTGTGATTGATCACACAAAGGCAGGAAATCTGATTCTGCAAAAAAACCTTTCAGACTGTGGGAAACCTCTTTTTTTTTTCTTTTACAAACTGGTTTACAGTATTCAATATACAAAATTCATAACAGGGGGATTTAAACAGAATTGGTTTAATCATATATTTCCCTTTACCTAGGTCCATGTTCTTTTCTTATTTTAAGTATTCTGGTTTGTACAAACTCCAAAACTTCTATGATTAACACGAATCATTTATCAATTATCACAGCCCTGAAAAGGCTCTCCTGAGACACACAGAAAAATGAAAAGGTGACAGGATGGGGTGCACAGCCTCAAAACATGGCATTGCTCTCAGGTTCTGTGCCACTGCTGGGCTTTGAGACTTTCTTTGGAAGAGAAGCAGGACAGGAGGAGAGAAAACTGGGTTTTTATCCCCCTGGGTATTTCAATAAAACTCTACAGAGGTCTGTGATCTTGCTCTACAGGAATGAACCTGCACATCTTGGAAAAGCTGCAGGTGCTGTGAGACTCCACACAGGATCTGCTGCACAGCACATGTTTCTGAGAGTGAAAAATGCTTTTAGAGCCACACTGAGCCACTGAGAGCAGCCCCTCGTGCACTGCTTCATAAAGAATGGTACAAAATCACAGCAGTGCTGCTTTTTAGGTGGGATATTGGGAAGAAATCCTTCTCTGGGAAGGTGGGCAGGCTCTGGCACAGAGTGCCCAGAGCAGCTGTGGATCCCTGGATCCCTGGAAGTGTCCAAGGCTGGGCTGGACAAGTGTTGGAGCAACCTGGGACAGTGGAAGATGTCCCTGACCATGGCATGAGGTGGGCACTGGGTGATTTTAAGGTCCCTTCCCACCCAAACCATTCTGTGATTCTGTATTCAGAGTAAAGCACCTGGGCAGACCCAGAAGAGAAAGAAAGAGAAAGAATTAGGAATTCAAGAGCTGAAATTCCTGCAGGAAGAAGCCCCAGAAAACTGAAGGATTTCAGCTGAAAACAACAATTACCCCAAACCTCACCATGTCCTCCATGCAAAAAGCATTCCACTAAACCACTCTCATCCTCAGTACATTTTTTTTTTTCCTCTGGCACACAACCATAATAAAGTGATTTATCTACAAAGACTGGGAAAAAAAAAAAAAAAAAGGCTCAGATCATTAGAGGACAAGGTACACTTGAATTAAAGGCCACAGGCACAGTGAATTCAAATGAAATGTGAAGTACCATAGGTTTTACGTTGCTGGGAGAAGGACACACAATTCCCTGTCTTATTATCAGCAAGGAATTGATTTTCTGTGGAAGTGTGCTTGAATTGCTCTGGATAGTTATTACAACTTTCCTTCAACAAGAGGAGAATTGGCTCTTTCTAAAAACTGTTGCCTTTTTAAAAAAAAAAACTCCTTGTACTTATTTAATACTTCCCCACAGCAATGCAATTGATGGGAAAAAAACCCTCAGTAATAGCTCATTTTCTCTGCTCACCCCCAAGTGAATCCATTCCCTCATTTATATCTTTTATCTCTGTAAGATCTTTTTTGGTGCGTAAAAAATTTCATTCATTAAACTGCAAAGGGGTGAGGGGGGAAGGAATATCTATTTAAACCCATCTTGAGGAATTTAAATAAGGGTGTGGATAGGATGCCCTGATAAGAAATGAGAGTTTGCTTTCATTTCATTTCTGAGTAGCAATAAAACGAGGGTGCTTGGAATCATTTGATTCTTGTGTCAGCAAAGAACAAGGATGATCATTTTATTGACTAACACAGAAAAAGGTTTTGCATTGATTTAGGACAATAACAAGAGGAATAACGACTTTTCCTTGCTTTTTTTTTTTGTTTGTTTTCTGTGGCAGCCAACGTCCTGGAAGAAGACTCAATGGAGCAAGACATCGAGAGCCCTGTCACTATCCATCAACCAAAGTTGCCCAAACAAGCGAGAGAGGATCTGCCAAAAAACATCAGCAAAGAATGTGCCAAGAGAAGAATCCAGAGGTACGTTCGGAAAGATGGGAAATGCAACGTCCACCACGGGAATGTCAGAGAGACTTACCGGTACTTGACTGACATCTTCACCACCCTGGTGGATCTCAAGTGGAGGTTCAACCTGCTGATCTTTGTCATGGTTTACACGGTGACCTGGCTCTTCTTCGGCATGATCTGGTGGCTCATTGCCTACATGCGAGGGGACATGGATCACATAGGGGACAGCACGTGGACCCCCTGCGTCAGCAACCTCAATGGGTTTGTCTCAGCCTTTTTATTCTCAATCGAGACCGAAACCACCATTGGGTACGGTTACCGGGTCATCACGGACAAGTGTCCCGAGGGAATTATCCTGCTTTTAGTGCAGTCTGTCCTAGGTTCTATCGTCAACGCCTTCATGGTTGGCTGCATGTTTGTGAAAATATCCCAACCCAAGAAGAGGGCAGAAACCTTGGTTTTTTCTACAAACGCAGTCATTTCCATGCGGGATGGAAAGCTGTGTCTGATGTTCCGAGTAGGAGACCTTAGGAATTCACACATTGTAGAGGCATCAATACGAGCCAAGTTGATCAAATCCAAACAGACAAAGGAGGGGGAATTTATACCACTCAACCAGACAGATATCAACGTAGGTTATTACACAGGGGATGATCGTCTCTTTTTGGTTTCACCACTGATCATCAGCCATGAGATTAACCAGCAGAGTCCTTTCTGGGAGATTTCCAAAGCCCAGTTGCCCAAAGAGGAGCTAGAAATTGTTGTAATCCTAGAAGGAATGGTGGAGGCAACAGGTAACATTTCTTATACTTTGTATAAGGTAAATGCTTTAATTTTAGCAAGGAAAATCAGTGGTTTTGCTTCGTTTTAAAGGAATCACTTCCACAGTCGTTACATTTGAAAAAGGCATCCGTTCTCTGGTGAGCTTCAAAATTAAAAGCATGCCCAGTTTAATTGTCTGTTCCATCTTGCCTAACGGAATTAGTGTTGTTTCTGCTCTGTTTGGAAAATGGGATAGCATCTCTCATTTTCTAAATTTTTCACAGCATGTCACCCCGTTATTTGTCATTCTATTGCAGGAGCAGCTCAACCACAGGGACCTTGTGGGATAAAATTGCTTAGGGAAGAAAAAAAAAAAAAATCAATGCAAAACTCTGTTTGTGATTAACATGGAAGCACCATGGTCCTGCTGCTTCCAATCACCCCTGGGTATCTGCAGAACAAATGCCAGCCCTGTGGCATTCCAAGGCTGGATCCAGTAGGAAGTGATGATGTGTTTGGTTCTCTCTTTTATTTTTTTGCCTGCTCGTTTTCCTTGGGTTTTGTTTTGACTTGTAACATGGGGCTTGTTCCACTTCAGCTCACAAAAAGTCTTGTCTGATTTTGTGTTTCACTGGGGCCCCCACAGAAGTGCACAGAGCACTGGAAGCTGGGATGTGAAAACAAGGAATGTGTCACTGGAGTCTTGTGGAGATGCTGGGTGGTTGTTACCTGCAATTATGCAGCAGAAATCACTTGGTGCAGAGAAAAAAAATCCACAACAAATGCATCGCTAAAATAATATTTCTTTTTTGTATTGAAGCCAGAATTATAGAAAGGTACTTTTATCTGTGTTTTAGAAGCTGTAGGTGTTCTTTTTTTCCCTGTTAATAACAGCATCAATGCCTGAAATAAGTAAATATAATCAACACAAGGGAATGGTGATTATAAAATGAAGATTTGGTGTGCTTGGGGGAGGAGAAAACACTGATTATAAAAATATAAGAATGAGATTTGCCATTTTTTTTCCCCATGACTGCAGCAAAACCCAGGGAAGTTTGAGCACGTGGATTCCACAGCTCTGACAGAGGCACAACCTCTCCAACCCTGACTCATGTTTTGCAACTGGAGCCAGGAAATAAAGAGCAGTCTCTTACTAGAACATGTGTGTGTGTTTCACACATCTATTATGTGGTGTCAGAAGAAAACTGCATTTGTCACCATATAATAAACGTGTGAGACAAAAATGGAGCAGGGGAAAAAAAAAAAAAAAAAAAAAAAAAAAAAAACTGAAAGGAACTTGGCAGGGAATTTGAAGTGGTAAATGCAAGGCTTCCAAATTTTCCAGGAAGTAGGTGGTACTGAAGAGAAATGAAGATGAAATGTTTAGTGCTCCTGATCTGTGCAGGAGGCACCGAGATTTCAAACATCTGCATCACCTTCGGGTGAGACAAAGAGGAAATTGCTGTTTGTTCCCTGCAACCATCCTGAGATCTCAGAATTGCAGCTGAAGGAATTTGACATCCCAAGGGCGTGGGGGATATTTTCAGGTTTGCTGAACACCGAGTTTTCCAGAGAAGCGATTGGCAAGTAGTGGAAGAATAAAAAAATGTCTCACCAAAACCACCTACGAGATCAAAAGACAGAATATTTCTGCAGTGCAGCAAAATGTAGATTTGTTGGTTGAAAGTCTCATCTCTCTCTATTTGTGACCCCCCTTCCCTCACCTCATTTCCTCCCCTGCACACCCCAGGGCTCTCTGGGGTGTCCTTTGCTGCTCGGACCTGACCACGTCTCCCACTCAGCCTCCACTGCAGCACAAAACCCCTCAGACTGCTTGGGCTGGCACAGTTTGAGATAAAAATCAGATTTGTCCTTATCTCAAACCTTCCCAATCCATATCAAGAGAGAGACTGCATGCAGTGGTTTGAAAACCCACAGAAGATATCCAGGATTAAAGAGTTTCCCCTGCACTGGATGGGTGAATTTCCCATTTTAAACTGATCTCTTTAGGCAGGATCTCCTGCTGAGTGAGATAGGAGCAGAGGGCATCCAATAATGTCAGAATCACCAGCACAATTTCTAAAACATGCAGAAGTAGCTTCTTGTGCTCTGCTTTGAGTTGTTTTTGTTGAAGGTACAATCAGGCCAACTTTCTACCAAAACTAAGAATTTTCACCCTTTTAATTTACAAATATTTACAAATATTGAATCCTGGCAAGCACTGAAATCCAATTTAGGCAGTCAAATATTCACCTTCTCTTCCACCTGATGTAGAATGAGAACAGCAAAAGAAGCTGCTCACAGCAGCAAAGCCCAACCCAGTATTCCTGCCAACAAAGTTATGGAATTATAAAATTATAAAAGCTGAAGCCAGGAAAATGTGATGTCACCTGCAGCAGTGTCCTCATTTAATGTCATTGCTGAGGATCCAAACCAGGCTGAGCTCATCATTGTGTCACCCATCAGAAAAGCCACTGCTGAGTCTGACCAGGGAAAACAATCCTTTATCTGTTTCCAGAGCTTCCCCACTCAGATATAGCTTCAATGAGAAATAAAATGGGAAATGAAGAGGGTAAACATTTGCTAATACTTTATTTAATGTTATTAATTATTGATTCTGCTTAAATTTGACTGAACAGGTGAATGCATTTATAACACTTCCCACCCTAAATGCTCCAAAATCCCATCTATCTGTTGTATGAAACACAATTTTTATGGATTGGCATGGGAATTCTGCGTTGTGTGTTAGGACAGGAAACTAAGAATAATGCATTTTATTAAATGACATTCAATTAATGAACCAAATTAAAATTCAGCAGAAAGTTCAAATCAAGGACCCCTTAATTCCCTGTGGAAGCACTGCCATAAATTCCTGAGGTGCAAAAAGAAGTGGGTGTGTCTTTAGTAAGGCACGTAACAAAGCATTATCCCAGGGAGAATTCCTACACCTTGTTATTCCCATTTTTTCAGCCATGAACATCACTCTGAGGGCAGAACCCTAAGCAAGTTGTTTTCCAAAAACATGAACTCAATCTGACTCCTTCATCCAGCATCATCAAACACTCAAAATAAGGCTGGTTTTTAAAAAAATATTTGTTATGGATCCTTCCAATATGCATTTTTTTCTTTATTTATTTATTTACAACAACATCCAAAAATATCTCTTTGGAGTCGAAGGATAAAATTTTTGCAAATATTTATCTCTGTGCTTTTCTGATGGTGGTGCACATCTCTCAAGTGTCCAAAATCTTTGATTTTGGGGCAACAAAAGCACATTGGGCTGCTGTGGAACCATTGGGGAGCCTTAAGGAATGGGGGGGAAAATCCAACCAAAGTTCACTGCAGCTGGATGATACATCTGGTATTTCCACCCCCATTTCCCAGAGTTTTAAATGTAAAATATTCTTCAGTTAGGAATATTTTATGAGAATTGATTCCTAGGCATAGGCTTAAAATCTTTAAGCCTTTTTCACTTAGTGTAATCTATTTCTAAGGGAAGTCTAATCATCATAAGCAAAGCAGGTATTTTTAAAATTAAGCAAGACTTGCAAATGTGTAATTCTGATATGGAAATAGACCCATAAGAAGAAAAGGAAAGCCTTTTAAATTTGGGAGGTGGAGTGGGAAGGTCAGGTAGGGTAGAATAGCAAGAGAAACTGGGAGAAGGAAACTCAAAGAGAAAGAAATTGGGGGAAAAAAAAAAAAAAAAAAAAAAAAAGGAGAGGAATGGCGAGAAAGAGGAAAATTCTGAGCAAGTCTTGTGAAGTTGTATCTGGCCAGTGGGGCTCATTTGGTGACACTCTGGCAATTCCATCTGCCTAAAAATAAACATTTGAGCATTGAACAGTTCCAAGGAAAAAAACATCTGCACATTTGGAGCTGTCAAAAAAAAAAAAAACCCAAACCCAAGCTACAAAGCCAGACAGAAATCTTCAGGTTCAGAGGGATAATTTTACAAATAAACTCAGAACAGGGTGAACTTATAATTCTGACCCAGGGGCAGCTTTGAGAGCAGCCTCTGCAGAAGGTTTTACAGCTACAGAAACAACCACACTTGCCAGCTGTGGAAAATATGTGTGCAAAGCAATAAAATGTTCACTTGGATGGTTATTTATACAACAAGCTGTGCTATTGACCAGACAAATATTGTATAAAGCTGTTCCCCTCTTCACTACAGCCCCTCTGACTGATTTATTGTGGGTTTGATTTCTCTGGGATGAATTGCCATATTTACCCTTTAGCCTTGCCCAGTCCTAGCAGATATCTCCCTCTGATATGGATTTAAGCTTTTCCAACCCTTCAAAACCTCTCAGCAGACTCTGCTCTCTCTCTCCAAAGAAACATTGCTGGGGTTAGAGTTTCTCACTTGAATTTTCTACTGCTCTTCAAAGAAGAAATATTTATCCTGACTGCTTCTGAAGGGGATGGAGGTGAAAGGAAGAAAATCACCAGGATTCCTCCCACCCGAGTGGTTCTGCAAGACAAAGGACAAAAGTGGATTTCATTGTGCTCCAGGATGTGACCAAAGCACATTGACTGAAATGCAGTTTAAGCAGGGTCAGGAACAAGTGGCTTCTGCTCCAAACTGGATCATCTTCATTCCAGGAGTGATCAGAACACAAGGGCTCTCCAGTCTGCAGCTTCCCTTTTTATTTTAGGAGTTTAAACATCCAGCTGCTGCTAGGCTTGGACAAGGTTTAACTTCTTACACATCCCCACTTCCCTGGGGTTGCCAGCAATTCCTTTCACTTCTAGTCCATTTTAATTTCACTGACTCTAAGAAAACATTCCATTGTTATTCATTCTGACACAGAAAATTAGAGGCATTAGCAGAAGGGGAGTTCTAAATGGCAGCAGGGAAAGGCATTCCCTTCTCATTGGGATGTTTCCTTCAGGAAGATTTCTCTACAGGTGGAAAAGATGAGTTTTATTGCTGAAGAGGATTGTAAGGATTAAGGGAGGCAATTACAATTTCACAATAGTCAAAACCACAAGAAATTTGTGGGAAATAAAAAAGAGATGCTGATTAGGAGTATTTCAACTAAAATTTTGTTGTACCTCCCTTTCAGGGAAAAGGGATTACACATTTGTTAAACAGCTTTATTCTCTGGGTAGTGCTGTACTTTGCAAATCTGTTATGAATGTTTGATAATGGCTTTTTGCCCATCTCTCACACCTTTCTCACCAATTAATTCCTCAGCTCTTCATAACTCCTGCTGCTCCCTCACCCCTAAATGTTCAAATATAATATTCAGATTCAAGCAGTAACTGATATTAAAAGGTAAGATCTCTAAAAGACAGGTATTTAGGGATTACCTAACAGATCAGATATTATTAAATAATTCTGTGCTGACCACATATCAGACTTGCACAACAAGAGCTTTGTTTTGCACCTCCTGTCTTTGCAATCCCTCCAAAATCTCTCTGGGCATGGAGAAAGGGCAGATTCCAGTTTTTCCACACCCCACCAGCCTCCACTGTCAACATTGTTCCTTCCTAAACCAGGGATGAGCACAGAGAAGTGCCCCAAAATCCTGTCTTTGTTCATCACTCTTGAACTTACACACATTATTCCCTGCAGGGCTCATGATCTCCATGGCCAGAGGAATGACAGGATCCCAAAATTTGCTTCAACTCTGGCCCTGCTCCTGTTTGCCAAGCAGAAAGGCACAGCTGGGCTGGAACCCTCTTCATTGACCAGCAGAGTCTTCCTAAAATCCTGTGATCCCAGACATTTAACTCTTCCTAGAATCCTGTGATTCCAGACACTTAAACTCTTCCTAAAATCCTGTGATCTAGACACTTAAATGATTCTTAAAATCCCATTATTCCAAACACCTAAACTTTTCCTGGAATCCTGTGATTCCAGACCCTCAAACTCTTCCTAGAATCCTGTGGTTCCAGGCACCTAAACTTTTCCTAAAATCCCATGATTCCAGATACCTAAACTCTTTCTGAAATGCTGTGATTCCAAACGCCTAAACATTTCCTGGAATCCAGTGATTCCAGATGCTCAAACTCTTCTTAAAAACCCATGATTCCAGACAGTGACACTTTTTCTAGAATCCCGTGATTCCAGACACTTAAACTCTTTCTAAAATCATGTGATTTCAGACACTTAAATCTTCTTAAAACCCTGTCATTCCAGACACCTAAACTCTTCCTGGAATCCTGTGATTCCAGGCACCTAAACTTTTCCTAAAATCCTGTGATTCCAGACATTTACTCTTCCTAAATCCTGTGATTTCAGACACTTAAATTCTTTCTAAAATCTTGTGATTCCAGAGACTTAAACTCTTCCTAAAATCACATGATTCTGGACACAAACTCTTCTTAAAATCCCATGATTCAAGATACCTAAACTCTTTCTAAAATCCTGTGATTCCAAACACCTAAACTTTTCCTGGAATCCGGTGATTCCAGACACCTGAACACTTCCTAAAATCCTGTGAGTTCAGATACTTAAATTCTTCCTAAAATCTTGTGATTCCAGACACTTAAACTCTTCCTAGAATCCTGTGATTCCAGACACTCAAACTCTTCTTAAAATCCCATGATTCCACACACCTAAATTCTTCCTAAAATCTTGTGATTCCAAAACACTTAAACGATTCCTAAAATCCTGTGATTCCAGAGACTTAAACTCTTCCTAAAATCCCATGATTCCAAACACCTGAACTTTTCCTGGAATCCCCTGATTCCAGACACTTAAACTTTTCCTAAAACCCTGTGATTCCACACACCTAAACTCTTCCTGGAATCCTGTGTTTCCAGACACAAACTCTTCCTAAAATCCCCTGATTCCAGATACCTAAACTCTTCCTAAAATCCTGTGATTCCAGACACTCAAACTCTTCTTAAAATTCCATTACTCCAGATACATAAACTCTTTCTAGAATCCTATGATTACAGACACTTAAACACTTTCTAGAATTAGAACTAGTGATTTGTTTCCTCCTTTCTCCCTGAATTGTAATGAAGGATAAACACTTTGCATTACTCTCCGTGATAACCAGAAGGCCCCTCTAAAATTACAGATATTTGCATCAGTTTCTAAATAATGTAAGCAGAAAGATTATTCACCTTCAGCAGAAAGTTTTCACAAAATCTAACAGAGCAGCAACAGCAAAGCCAAAAGTGACCTAAAAACTTAAAGAAGGAGCAAAGTTGTGAATTAAACCTGAAATTCAAACTCAGCAGTTGAGAGATTAAAAAGAACAAGGCTATGGACTGCAGAAACACCACTGGCTACATAAAGGACATGAAAAAATATAGAAAATTTATGAGTTTAAATGTTTTATCCTAGAAAGCAGCTGCCAGCATTAAAAACTCCCATTGTGGCACAGTTCCTGGGATTCCCAAGGCCACTGAAAAAAAGTCCTCAAGGGATTTAAGGAAAAACAAATCACAAAGAATTGCAGTGATCTCAGTGGCCTCAGTCACAGCATTCCAAGGAAAATCAGACAGAATTTGGACTCACTGGACTCTTGCTCACTGACTCCTTCTCCTGCATTCCCAATATTCCCAACAATGATTTAAAGAAAGTCACAATGCTCTCCAAAATTCCCTTTCTCCCTGATTTTGGCCATTTTCCTTATTTGGGATTTCTGTAGAATGACATAAACCTTTAGTTTAAAAAAAAAAAAAAAAAAAAGGATTTCAATAAATATAGGATTGTTGAATATGAGATATCCCATTCTTACAACTTAGACCAGAAAGAAACTTGATTTAAAGAAACATTCCAAACAATGCAAAAAGGAAGGAGATCACCAAAACTGAATTTCCAGTGCTTATGAGGAACATGTTTGAGATATCTGAGGAATGCTAAAAAATTTGATTTAGAAAAATGAGTTCAGAGGGAATATTTGGCTGAATTCCATTAACTTCTCAGGAATGAGTAGTGGGGAGGGTAACTCACACTCTGTGGGATTTTGTAGCCTCCTCCCAGGTTCTCCCAGCAGTTTGGATTTACAAAGTGATGAACTGGAAAAATAATTTCCCTTGGCAGGTCTGATCAGGATTTATCTCCCACCAGGAGCAAAGTGAGGGCAGAGCAGCCCAAATCTCTTCTGGAGGACACTCCATGGCAGTGGCCAAAGCCCCAGGGATTTCTCAGGAAATTCAGAGATGTAAGAAACAGAGTTGGAAGGAGGTGAGGATATCCAAAAAGATATCAGGATGTGCCTGATATCACAAAAATGGATGGAAACCCCCTCCAGCCTAAATTTGCCCTGTGATTATAAAACTCCAAGCTGGCTCCTCCTTGTTTTTTATAGCTGTGAAGAATTGGATGGCTTTGAAAAATTCACAGCCCTGCTCAGAGCTTTCAGTGTTCTCCTCTGCCACCACTGAAGAAATTGTGGTTTATGCATTTTTTTGGCATCTTTGTGCCCCTCTGCTGGTTGAGATGAGTGTCCAGCATGGATTGGTCATGGATTGATCATGGATTGGTCATGGATTGGTCATGGATTGATCATGGATTGGTCATGGATTGGTCATGGATTGGTCATGGATTGTCTGCTCCTCTCTCCCTGAAACAGGCTCCCTGTGATTCCAGCTGCCAGCAAAAAACTCAGCTACAAACAACTGCTGAATTGTCATTATTATCATTGCTATCACTATAATAATTATCATTATTATCATTATTATTATCACAATCGTCATCTTCATCACAACCTGTGTCTAACAAGACATTCCTGACTTTTTGGGGGGAGCCTTAAGCAACATCAAGGTTGGCAACTTCAATTTCACATTTCTGACTGCTGCAGACAAACATGAACTGGAAAAAAAGAGAGAGAGAGAGAGAGAGAGGGCTTCCCCTAAAAAAATCCATCTGAGTTGCCAGGCACCACCAGAACAAAAAAAGATTAAAAGATTTATGACTCAGCCACTCCAATTAAATTGTGCTGGCACTTTTTTAACCAGCTATTAGCTTCTTTTTTTTTTTTTTTTGCAACCTTGCATAAGAAGTATTAATTTATTACACTTTGATTTCCAGAGTGAGAAACCCCCTCCCATCCATTTTCATCGTTTTCCAATTTTTTTCCTATTAATCTCCTTTCCAGTGGGAAGACAACAAATTAGGCACTTTTTCAGATATTAAGTGCAGCAATGAGCCTCTAACTGCCAATAGGGCTGTGACAGTTGCCATGAAAAAGTGTAGAAGAGTCCAAAGCCAAAGGTTTTGAGGCAGTCAGAGGTTCTTGTCTGGCCAAAAATCTGCTTCAAAGGCAGCAGCCACAGTTCCACAGTTCCACAGTTCCACAGCTCTGAAGGGGAGGAGCTTTTGCTTTGCATTTTAAGGAAAATGCTCTTCTCCTACCATGAGTCAAGGGCTAAATCTGCTCCTTAAGACACTCCCATCAGGGCTTGATCACAACTAAACCAGGATTTTAAACCCCTCATAATTAGTCAAGATCCAAAATTTAAGACTTAAAACAGGAAATTTAAACTTGCTACATCATCCTTTACTCTCCCAAGGGATATAAAATACCCATCAAGCATTCAAAAACCACCAGTGATAGAAAATCAGTCCTAAACCACCCTCTCCACGTGCATCCAAGGTTTAATGTAGAATGTATATTATACATTATATTATAACACATAATTTGGATCCAAAGCCCTCCCAAAGCTGTGCAGAAGGACTCAGTCTCTGAATTAAGACCCTAAAGGACTGAACTGAGCTGTGCAGCTCCTGTCAGCTCCTTAATGGTCTTGGAGAAGAAGCAATTAAGGCTCTAATTAAGAGGCAAATGGAAGATGAGAAGCAGATGAGTGTTTATAATTCAGATAAAGTACCCACACTGGAAGTTTTGGCTTTACAAGATGTGAGGTGACTTCACAGCCATGGGGTGAATGGGGGAACCACAGAGGGTCCTTCCCTCTGGAAATCTGTCCTGCAGCCCTGGGTTTTCTCTTCTCCCAACTGAAGATGGATGGAAAGAGCCATTCCACAAGGGCAGACCCAAGAACCTGGAATATTTCATTGTGCAAACTGTCCATGGCAAACAGAGACACTGGAATGGACAAAAATTCTCAGTCCATGGGAATTCTCTTTCCTCTGCCTCCCTCCCTTGGGCTCTGAGTTCATCCCTCCCACCACACTTTCCACCAATCATCTGTGGTTTGATGCTTAATCTGTTATAAAGGAAGGAACCAAAAAGCCAAAATTCCAGCAGGTGTAGCAGGTCCATGACAAATCTGGGCTAAGAATTCCATTGGAAAGGTAACAAAACAGGAGCAGAAATTCCTGAAAACAGAGATCTCAGGGTTAATTCCCTTTATGACAGCCAAGACAGAGATCACATCTCTCTTAAACTCTTTTCATTACATTCTGTAAATATCACAGCCAGCAGAACAGAATTACATGGTGAGAAAAAAAAAAATTAAAACATTTCCAGGAGCTCTCCTGGAATTTTTTGTGCAGATTAAGCTCTTTCACTTCTTCCTTGCAGGACCCAATAGACAGAGGACCCTAATATTTTAAATTAGTCTTGTGAAAAGCCTCTGATGCTGGAAATTACCTCAAATGCTGAAAAGACACCAGCTAAGCTTTTCTGGTCTACAAAGTGACCAGAATCAAATGCAGAGAAATCTTTAAATACTCAGAGCAATTTCTATCCAGCACCTTCCCCCCAGGTCTGCAGCACAGAGGAGTTGGGGCTGTTGAACCCTCACTCTTCAGCCAGTTCTGATTTCCAGCTTTATCCACTGGGACATGGAAACCAGCATGAGGGGAGCCCAAAATGAGCCTGGTCATTTGAAACAAATCCCCAGGGATGCAACAGCAGCAGCCAAGACAGAGGTGAAAATTCTTGGCTGATGTGCACTGAGAGTAAAGGGGATCTGTGTGACTGAGGAAAACGGTGAAAAAAAAAAATTAAAAAAAGGAAGAGAGTAGGGTTAGATGGGATATTAGGAAAAAATCCTTCCCTGGCAGGGTGGGCAGGCCCTGGCACAGAATTGCCAGAGCAGCTGTGGCTGCCCCTGGACCCTGGAATGTTCAGTTCCAGGTTGGACATTGGGTTTGGAGCAGCCTGGGACAGTGGGAGGTGTCCCCATGGCAGGGGTGGCACTGGATGAGTTTTAGGTCCCTTCCAGCCCAAAGTATTCCATAATTGTACAATATTTTATCTATTTCAGGTTACCAGAGCCCCTCTCTCCTCCCTCAGCACAGCCTCAGTTTCCCCCAGGGGAGGACACCAAAATCTGGGCACTGTCCTTCAGGGATGCAGGAGGGATCCCACCCTGGGACCCCATGGAATCTCAGAACAGTGCTGAGCAGCATCCTTCAGCCTCATTCCCCAAAAATCCAGCACAGGGATATCACAGGGATATCACATCACAGGGATATCACAGGGATATCACAGGGATATCACAGTGCCCTTCAGCCAGACACCTTCCAGGTGAAAACAGCACCAGGCAGCACAGGAAACCTTCTCTGCACTATTCTATTCACTGCAGGACTGGAGGAGATAAGAAAAAATCCATTTTAAAGTAATTTCATAGAGGATGGCCATAACTTACTTAAGTGGACAAAATACACAACATACCTGGAGATTGTTTGGACAAAAAGAGAAGAAAATAGCAGGAGGAGCAGGTGTAGTGCCACAAAAATGACACTTAGTGTGCAACTGGGGCTGTGAAAGCCCAGAAAATGCAGGTTGTGCCATTAATCCATGCTGGTGTTTGTAATAGGTGTTATAAAGTTTTTATCATGAGACTCCATGGCATCACAGCACAAGGAAATGATGAAACCATGCTGATATAAAGAGGATATTCCAAGCAGGTGGTGGCATTAGGCAGCAACTGTGTTTTCCATAGATGTCGTGTAATTACAGTCAGCTCAGGCTGGGAAATGTTGTAAAAAAGTATTATTTGTGCTGGGGTAGTTCCCTTCTGCTCTCCAGGCTGTTAAATCTTGCTTTTTTCATTATTGTGAGCCTGAAGGTTTGGTGTTAAAGAGACCCTGGGAACAGTTGGGATCTGTCAAGGAAAAAATGTAATTTTCTCAGTGAGTTTTGAGTCAGAGATTGCTGGGAAACCTCTGAGTTCATCAGATTGCAATAAACACCAGGAAAGGGCTCAGGATGAGGCCACTCAAATACAGATAGTCACTCAAATCCCAGGCAAAATGAGTAACAAGGTCCTTTAACCTTTTTTGTGGATGTGTGGGAAGAAAGGTTGCAGAAAACAGAGGGATTGATATAAATCCAAATTCACTTGCTAGCACAGAGCACCTTGTGGTTGTCATTTGGGTTGTGGTTTAAGGTCAATCAGTTCCTCCACTGCACTCAGAGACCAATAATTGTGCTGAGAAAGGAAGAAGCTGCTCTCTGGAAAGCATTTGGAGCACAGGTTAAGGTTTATCTTCTTTTCCTACCAATTTAAATGTTGTACAAATCTGTCAAGGAGGGGAAAAGGAAATTTTCAAGTGGAGAAGTGGTCTTTGGTGGTAAAAAATGAAATATTGCTGCTACCCAGAGGGTGCTTTTTGTCTCAAGATGCCAAGATCCTGAGTTGGAGCAGTTTTCAGGGCATGTGAGAGCACTTGAGTTCACTGAATCAGCAGAAAGATCTTTGTTGCTTTGAGTCAAGTCTAAGCACATCATCAGCAGGGATTTTGCACAATCACTGCACTGAGATTTTACATCCAGACCAAAAGATACCCCACCAAATCTGTCTCAGATATTCTATTTATTAAGGGTTGGTGCAGGTTTTCTACTTCCTCCCCTCTGTCTAATGTTAGAACAGCAGAATGGAAGACCATTGGACTAGGGGAAAAAAAGTGAGCAGTACTTCAAGTTCTCAATCTGAAAGCCCAAATTTTGCAAAACACACTTTGATTCCACATTGGAATAAGATTCTGAATGGGGGAAATGCTCAGATCTGAGTCTTTTGGCCTCATTTGGCTTTGGGCTGATCCCACAGAGAGAAAACAGCAACAAGCCCAGTGTAGGTGCCATGCTCCAAAAATCAGGATGGGCAGGAATGAGAGGAGATGCTGCAAAAAGCAGGATGGGCAGGAATGAGAGGAGAAGCTGCAAAAAGCAGGATGGGAAGGGAAAAAAAGAAGAGATGCTCCAAAAAGCAGGATGGGAAGGAAAGGGAGAAGATGCTGCAAAAAGCAGGATGGGAAGGGAAAAGAGATGCTCCAAAAATCAGGATGGGCAGGAATGAGAGGAGATGCTCCAAAAATCAGGATGGGCAGGAAAGAGAGGAGAAGCTGCAAAAAGCAGAATGGGAAGGGAAAAGAGATGCTGCAAAAATCAGGATGGGCAGGAAAGAGAGGAGCAGAGGGGCTGCATATTCAGAGGTGGAACCTGCTTCAAACAGGAATAAAACGTTTCATCATCAACCCAACATTGCTGCCTCTGCCCTCTGGATGCTCCAGCTCCTCTGGAGTCAGCTTTGGGCATGTGCTGAGTTATCCTTGCTGCAGCAGCACTGCCTGCCCAAAAATAAGGAACAGCATCACACAGCCTTGAGATAAAACTGAGATGGGGCCACAGGAATGAAACCCCTTCTGACAGGGTCAGAAATGGATTCCTGGTGTGGCCCAGGTGGACAGAGCAGATCCCTCCCTCCCATCTCACCCCCTGCCTTGTTGTTTCCACACCTGAAAAGGTGAGCACACAGCTCTCCCAGACTTCAGCTGCACAGCTCAGGGATAGCTGAGGCTCATTTTTAGGCAATTTGCATGGATGGGAACAATTACAGCCAAGGCACATCAACAGAGAATCAAGCCCTGCATCTCATGTTGGTAATGCTCTTAATAATAACAACCCCCCTTTCCTGGAAGAGAACATTAAACCTGTTCAAAATACAGTATTTTTTTCCAAATGATAGTATTTCTCCCCTCCTACACCACATCTACCTTAATCATCTGACTCCCACATAGCTGGCTCGACTTCAATGACAGTCTCCTCTACTTGTTTAAAAGTCATGTTATTTCCACTGCCATCAAAAAGGCAGGAATTTCAAGTGAAGTTATTAAAGTTTCCAACACAAGGAACAGTACGTGGGTGCTGCTGAAGTCGACTCTCAGCAGTGAAAAAGAGATTCCTTCACTGCTAGCAGAGGATTGAGCCTCCCTTCTCCCTGGGGCCAGGAGACACCTGCATTTATGATGATGTTTTGTCTGTCTAGAAAGCATCTCAAAGGCTTTGTCTGTTCCACAGTGAGCCCAGAGATCCAAACCTAAATTTCCATCAGAAAAAAAAAAAAAAAAAAAACAAAAAAAAAACAAAAAAAAAAAAAAACAAAACAAAACAAAACAAAAATATATATTAAAAAAAAAAAAAATCTAGGGACCAGTTCTTTTGGTGCTGGATGAATGGAAAAATACTTGGGTATTAATGTGTCCAAAGCCTTTTGGCCAAAATACTGAAGGCAATGTATGAACCAAATTTTCCCTGGATTTCCACAAAGCCATCCCATCTCCTTATCTGCCATCCTGATTTATTACAGCCAGGAGTAATTAGGTCTAATCCACTGCCTGAGTCCCACTCAGCTGCTAAGCCCCTCATATTGGACACAGAAAAAGGAAATTTTAATACTTTAATTGGAAAAAATCCCTTCAATGCTGACCTGCAGCTGTTCACCTCCAGCTCTGTGTCTGTGCTGCCACATCGTGGCTTTCATCAACTTTACTGAGTTTCAACTGAGTTTTGCTTTCTGCAGCAGCAAAAGTGCAAGCAGAGGCTTTGTCAAGGGACAGTGGTTTATTCATTTTGTGCCACTGATCTGAGCTAAAAGGTGAGGAATTAATCTCAAAGCAATTCAGAGTTTTGGGAGAGTTTCTGCTCCTTTTGCTCAGCTTTCTCAGCAGCTGTCAGATCACTGCAGGGCCTCATTTGCTGAATCCACCTCCCTGAGTTTTCACCTCATTAGCTGCCCTTTCTCAAGTCCTGTTCAGTCCCTCTGAATTCAGCAGGATCAGGAGGTGGAGGGATGTTCCAGCTGCTGCAGCAGGAAAGGTTTATGAAAACTGCATCATGCAGCACCTGCACCTGTAATGAATTAAATCCTGCAGGTTCATTCATTCATTCATTGTTTCCAAACCTGTCAGAGCTCCTTAATCAAATTACAGCCTTCACTCAGCTCAGGATTCCACCTGATGGTGTGTCAGTCTAACATTCTGTCATCCTTTGATGAGGAAAGAGAAAAGAACAGACAAAAAGGAAAAGGAAAGAAAGTTTTTTTTATATCTGAAGTGGTCTATCCCTTCCCTTCATCAGCAGAATTGTATGCTGGTTGTGATGGCTGTTGTTTTTTAAAACTTTGATCCATTCTATTTTGTGTTTTATTAAAAAAGACAAAGTCAAAACTATCTGGCACTTCTGATGGCAACTATAGAGTTTTAGTTGTCATAGGAGTTTATTCCTCAGTCTCACCTCTGTACAAACAGAAAAGTTCTGTTTTGACCACCTTTCCCCAAGATGGAAACAATCCAGGGTTATTTGGGTGTCACCCTGAACACAAGCACAGGTTTGAATTCTGTCTAGAGATGAAATGGCAGGTGAGGTGTTTGCTATTGGATTGCACCCATGGATTTATGGCTGTGTTGCCTTGCCCAGGCAGGAGATGAAGAAGGGACCCAAAGTGAATTAATTCACCCAAAATGCAGGGGAACCACCAAGACCTGTCCAAAATCTTCCAGTCTGGACTAATTCCAATGAAATCCTTCCCTCAGTAGAAACACAGCAACAATAACCTTAAGTCTTGTGTGGAAAACATGCAGAGTGACTCTGGAGAGCCTGTGTGGGATGTGAGTGGTGGCAGAATTTGGCTGCAGCAGGTTTGACCCGTGGCTGTGAGCAGCCCTGGCTGTCCATTCACTGCTGCTCCTGCTGCTGCTGCTGTGCTCACCTGGGTTTGTATCCTGTGAGCAAATAGAGAGCAGCTCTCACAGCCCCTCTGACAGATTAAAATTAAAATTAAAGCTGCCCAGCTGCTTTGGCACAGTCACTGTGGCAGTGCCCTGCTGGTCATCCTCCCTCTCACACCCCACAGCTGCTGCTGCCCTGCTCAGCACCAACCCAAAAAAACTCAGCTGACACCCCCAAAAAAAAGAGAATTGTCTGTTTAGTCAGCACAGCTGAGGGAATTAGCAGCAAGGAATTTATCCCTCCTTTTTCCATGCCTCCTTCTGCAGCCCAAAGGAAGGGACCCACTTTGGGTGGAAGGGTGGTGCTGATGCCAAACTTGGACTCTTCTAATGCTCTCCCAGTCCTGGCAATATTTGCTCCATCAGTAGCTTGTAAAATCATTTTTGCCCTCAGCCTACAGCAGCCACTCAGAATCAGAGGGGGTGGTGGCACCTCTCACCCACTCCTTCTCCAGAAGGATTTGCTCCAGATTTTGGGCTTTTGGATGATCCCTTCTGGCTGATCCACATTTCCTGGGGCAGGGGGAGAGCTCCAGGAGCAGGAACAGACTGCTTTAAAGCTGTTTTGCCCCTCTGAAGCAGCACAGTGCAGCATTAGCACAGGGAAGGATCTGGTCCATTAACTTCTGAAATGAGCTTATCAAAGGAGATGGCAGAGCTGGTGGGAAAACAAGACATTCAAAGCTCCTTGCAAATCCAAACTCTCCTCCTCTAAAGCATCACACCTCATCAGCTGTGCTTGTAGCTCCCTCTCCTACAGATGACAGGGTGAAAAAACAGGCTGCAAAGTGGATTTTCTCCTGCAGTTGTCATCTTAATCTCCATCTCCCTCCTGTTAGCAACAATCTCCAGCATTATCCTGGAGTTTTGCAGTGTCAGGGCTCTGACTGAGCTCCCTCTTTGGAGAGAATTGTTCACAGCAATTCAGTTCAAGGTACCACACAACAGCAGCAGGCCAGGCTGGCTTGGCTTGAACATGGCACAGGACATAGAGGAAAGTTGTGGGATTGTTGCCACATCATTGATGAGGTGAATTAAACCTCCTAGAGGTGAATAGCTCCATGGGATACTCATCTTGGGGTTATTTCCTTTCAAAGGGTCTTTCTGTTGTCACTCTGACACATTTCCATTCAGGAACATCCATGAGATTAAGCAGCCACACGAAAAACTGGAGAAATTCCCCAAAGATCCCAAATGGGATCCTGAAGGGTGATTCCATTCCCATAGAGAGCTTTGCTACCTGCTCTCATCCAGAATTCATCCAGTCCCTTCTGGAAGCCAAGAAATGCAGCAAGAGGAGAATTTGGGTTTTTGTGAAGCTTGGTTTGGGTCATTGCCTTGCTGGTAATTTTGGGCTCTTTGACTGGCTGGAAGCTTGGATCATGGAATCACTGCTGGGCCCAAAAATCACTGAGAACAGCAGTGTGTTCACAGGGGAATCCAGTTCAGAGCACAGGGGAGCACAGCTCACAGAGCACAGGATGCTTTGGGCTGGAAGGGACCTGAAAGCTGCTCCAGTGCCAGCCCTGCCATGGCAGGGACACCTCCCACTGTCCCAGGCTGCTCCAGCCCCAATGTCCAACCTGGAACTGAACATTCCAGGGATCCAGGGGCAGCCACAGCTGCTCTGGCAATTCCATCCCAGCCCCTCCCACCCAACAATTCCTAATTCCCAATATCCCATCCAGCCCTGCCCTCTTGTTGGATGGAAAGGCTGAGCTGGAGCAGAGACTGCACAGAGCAAAAGGGATAAAATAGGAATTTATTGAGAGGATTCACCTTGGCTGGGGCTGCACCCACATCAAACCCAAGCTGGATCCTGGTCATGAGTTTTACACTTTTATCAGTTTTGGTTCATCCACACATTGGGGTCAATTACCCAAGCACAGCCCCAGGCTGTGCAGTCTCAGTCCCTGGTTTGCCCCTTTTCCCTCCCTGTTGTTTCTGCTTTTTGGGTGCCCTTGATTCTCCAGCCACAAAGGGATTGTTTTGTCCAACCACTCTGTGAGGAGAACTCACTAACACCTCAGATGAAGTTTCAGAGTTACACACTAAGCAGCAGAGATTCTGAAAAATAGAAAAGCTAAACCCCAAGGCATCATTCTGGCAGTTTGAAGCCATTCCCTGTGTCCTGTCCCTCCATTCCCTGTGTCCTGTCCCTCCATTCCCTGTGTCCTGTCCCTCCAGCCCTTGGGAATTGTCTCTCTCCCTGTTTCCTGCAGCTCCTTCAGGCCCTGCAGGGCCACCCTGAGCTCAGCCCAAAGCTTCTCCTGTGCAGGTGAACAATCCCAGCTGTGCCAGCCTTTCCTCCCAGCAGAGCTGCTCCATCCCTCTGCTCATCCTGCTGCCTCCTCTGGGCTGCCTCAAACCATTCCTTGCTGTCAGCCAGGACAGTGAAGGATGCATTAATCACCTCCTCTTCCAGTGACAGACTGAAACACAAACATCCCCATGGACACACAAACAGCCTGTCCACGTTCCCAAGGGGATTTTTTAACTGGCAGCCTTCATACCTGACTGAATTTTGAGGAATGCCCCCTGAAATGTGGCCTTGAATTCTGTGTCCAGCCAATGGAGCAGCCCTGATTAGCTGGGCTTTTATCCCTGTGCTGCCATCTGAGAGAATCACAGCAGGTTACATTAATATTCCTGCTGAGACCAGAGCAAACCCTTTGCTCTGTGATTAATAATGTGTTAAGACAGAGTTCCAAATTATTTCAACTTTTCAATGGTTATGGGAACATTCACAAGACTGATGGCTGGGCCTTACATTGCCAAGAGGCTGAAAGAGCTGTCATTTATTACAGGGATTTCTTGTAGCCAAATTGTGTAACACTACCCTGCTAAACTGCAGAAAAAGAATTATGAGCTTTGCCACAGCATCTTCCCAAATTAGAAATGGAGTGAAGCTTTCAGCACTACAAATGTTTTTGTGAGTGGGGAGAGGGAGGAAGTGAGGAAATGCCATTAGACTTCACCAAAAATACAAAACCCCAAACATTTCTGCACTGTGGTGGTGCAGCAGAGATTCACTCCCTTGGCTTGGCTGATTTCATCCTGTCACACCACAGAATTTTGTGGTGGTTTTTCGTTCAGTTTCACCATGTGCTTATAATCATGGAATCCCAGAATGGTTTGGCTTGGAAGGGACCTTAAAAATCATTTTGTTCCAGCTTCTTCCATAGGCAGGGACACCTCCCACTGTCCCAGGTTGTTCAGAGCTCCATCCAACCTGGCTTGGACACTTCCAGGGCATCCCCATAACCTGACCTACTCATGATTTCCCAAATATTTTCTTGTAACAACTTCTTAACCCTCCCAGTGCCTCTCTGAAGTGAATTGTCTTCTCCCTGCTGCCAGCTAAATTCTCTTCTCCTCCCTTCTTATGACACAAGGAATTTTCCTTTGATGATAATCAGCAGATCTCATTAAGCATTTGAAGGGACTGAGGATTTCCAAGGCTCCCACCTCAAGGATTTGCTAATTTTGGGCACAGGGGAAGCTGCCCTCAATGTCCCTGTGTGTGCACATGCCACAGCTCCCCCAGGAAAAGGCTCTTTTATTCTGGGAGCAGGAAATTTTCTATCATGGTTAAAAAAAGGAGAGAGAACAGGAAAAATGGAGGCACAATTGCTGCTCCAGGAAAACACTTTGGTGTTCTGTGACTGTTTCATCTGATCCTCCTTCTGTTCCTGAAACACCACCCATACCCTTCTCTGCCCAAAGCAGAGGAGAGAAAAGGTCTTGGGAAAGATGCTGAGATCTGCTGAGACCCCAGTACTGAGCCAAAACTTGTGTTGAAATAGCAGGACCTGAAAAAAACAAAAACAAAAAAACCAAAAAACAAATTGGAAAAAAAAAAAAAAACCTCAAAAAACAAACCAAAAAAAAAAAAAAAACCAAAAGAAAACCCAAAACCAAACAAACAAAACAAAACAAAACAAAAAACCAAACCAAAACCCAAAAAAAACCCACAAAAAAAAAAAAAAAAAAAAAAAAAAACAAAAAAAAACAACAACAACAAAAAAAAAGTTGTTCCAAAACTTTAGTTCTCCATGAAGTCCAAATCAATGCTCCAGGCCAAAAAATCCTCCTGGTTCCACCAAAGGCCAACAAAAATCCAGCAGGTCCCACCTGCCCATCAGGATGTTCAAATCCTCAGCACAGCCTTTCCTTGCTGCACACCTTCCATTCACTGTTCCCTTCCTCACCTTCCCCACTGGAAAAAGAAAATAATAACAAATCCCTGCCTCAGGGACCTCCAGATAAAGGGTCATGGGAAATAAGAGCCAAATATTGCTGGTCCTGTTCTTTCTGAGCTTCAATAATTCATTCCCTGCTGGGCTGCTGGATCCTCATGCAAACTTACAGGCAAAGAACTTTCTGTGCTTGTATTTTTGTGTTTGTATTGTGTCTGCAATTCCAGCAGAACTGGAATGAAGTGTAACTGGAAAATTGATAGGAAACACAGGAAACAAAAGGTCTGGGCTCTACTGAGTGAGTTGCAGTTAATGCTCAGGGAAAGCTGGGCCCAGCATGTGCCAGCTCTGCCTTTGCTTCCTAAATCCATGAGGAATGTCAGGATTTAGGTTGGGATGGGGTTGTTCTATTTCCAGTTCTTTTCCAGTACTCACATTCCTACTGGGAATAAGCAAATGCTGGTTTGTCTCTCTTTTCCCTTTAAAAATGTGTGATTAAGGTGAAAAAAAGAGCCTTCAGTTCTTGGAGACAGCTCTGAGAAGCTGATCTCAGCTTAGCCAGGCAGAGCTCAGCCTTGGGGTGTGATTGAGCAGCTCCTCACCCCAGGGCCAGATGTTGAGCTGTGCTTTGAGGAGAAGCCAAGGTGGCCCCATTGATTTGTCACCTGTCCCAGCAGCACCTCCCAGTTTTAGGTAAAGAGCCTCATGCACAATATTTGCTTCTTTTGTGTCTCTGGTTAAAACAAACTCCTCTTCTTGGAGTATACAGTGAAGGCAGTGGCTGGGTGTTTAATTTAAAAACAAATTGTCATGGTGGGAGGAGAGAAGGGCTCAGAGCTGGTTGGATTCAGCATTTTCCTGATGTCTTCCTGAACATTTCCCAGATTTCCCATCCCTTTTATCAGCCTGCCTTGTGTCCAGCCTGGCCCATGAGCCTTTCCAGGTGCTGTGATTGACACTGCAGGAAATACCAGAGGGAATAAACCCATCCCTGAGCTCCCCCAGCACCCAAACCTGCTCCACTGCCAGCATGAAGGAGACATCATGGAATAAAAGAATGGTTTGGGCTGGAAGGGACATTAAAAATCATCCAGTGTCACTCCTGCCATGGCAGGGACACCTCCCACTGTCCCAGGCTGCTCCAGCCCCAATGTCCAACCTGGAACTGAACATTCCAGGGATCCAGGGGCAGCCACAGCTGCTCTGGGAATTCCATCCCAGCCCCTCCCAGGGAACAATTCCTAATTCCCAATATCCCATCTAACCCTATTTTCTGACAGTTTGAAGCCATTCCCCTTGTCCTGTCTAAGGAGTTGGGAAGGTTTCAAAGAGACCACACCAAATTTTATTTCTCTTTCCCACTCTGGAGGTCAAACACACCTGAGGAACCCCAGCAGGAGCCAGGGGATGCTGCCCCATGTGCAGACATCTGTTACCTTGCCTGGGACCCAGCCAGGATCCCATGGAGCTGTAAAACTGGATCTGGGTCAGGTCTGCAGTGTGCAGCAGCCAAATCCCCGTGGAAGATGCTGCTGCTGTGAACTGCTGCTGGCTGGGGCTGGAAGCAGGAAATGATAAAATTTCTCATTAAAAACTCAGATGAAACATTAGAGACAGATGGGTTTAGTCAGAAATTTAGTTTTAGTTTAGTTTAGTGTTTTTCCTGTTTACCCCTGAGCCTGGGAGCCCTGATTTTGGTGAGGCAGGACAGGATGTGCAGTTTGAGCAGAAGCTCCTTGTGCAGTGCCTGGGTGCAGGGGGGGCTCCAAAGCAGCAGCAGGAAAAGCTGTGGCACTGTGCTGCCCGTGCAGGACAACATGAGCTGCAGCTGGGGCCTGAAATCCATGTGGGAATCAGGAGGGAATCAGGGAAAGCACCATCCTGGAGCTGAGAGAGAGTCCAGCAAGGTGCAGCCTTCAGAAAATCCATTCCTGACATCCTGCTGCTCCCAAAGCCACTTCTGCAATCATCCCTCGATATTTTCCAGGCATTGCTGCTGCTTTTTATTTATTCATTTATTTATTTTAATCTCCCTGAGGCACACTCTCACTCCCAAGGCATCTCTGCTGGGGGAAGAGTGCCACCTCATGACTGATGCTGAGGATGGAAGGAGCCCCAGCAGGGCACAGGGACAGCTCCTCCCAGGTTTTCATCCAGCACCAGAACCATCCCCCCCCACCCCAAAATTCCTGTTTGTGTGCTTTGCTGAGCACAGAGCCCAGGGCTGAACACCAATTCATTCATTACTCAGAAGAGCTGACATTGTGGGGGCTTTTACACAGAGTTTTTCTTGCTTTGAAAGCCCCCTCATTTAATTTCAGACTGTTTTTTATCATCCTAAGCACCTCTCCTCTGGGAATTCTGCAATTTGGATGTGAGCACCCTCACCCTGCTTCCCTTTCCCCACACACTCTTATCAAATTCTTTACTTTTTTCTAACTAAAACCAGCAATTTTTTCTCACATCTTTCACCAGAGATAATTATTGTTAAACTGAAGAGAATTAAAAAGTCCTAATGACTCTGTTGCTTTCACAAGGGAGGTGTAAGTGTCAAAGAAACTTAAAACTTCTCTGCTCCATCCCCAGTTTGGACTGTTTGAGGAAAATCTAAAACATTTTGCCATTGATTGATTTGCTTGTGCTCCTCCAGAAAAAAAATAGTTTAAATATTATTCATTTAAATATGAAGAAATAGAAAAAAATTGCTTTTTTCCTGCTTTTTGCTAGTTTTTGGTTCCTTCTCCCCTACTTTAAATTAATTTAAGCATTAAGGAAAGTGCCAGACTGAAAAGCCCAGAGCTTGAAGTGTGTTTTTCCTATTTCTTCCCAGAATAGAAATATCAGGAGAGTAGAACTGAAGCTTTCCTAAAATCCCAACCCTATTCCTGCTCTTCTCCTTTATTGGACACGCTGCTAAACATGGGCAGTAATTAAAGATCCCAATCAGTTCCTTCCACACCACCTCCAATAAAACCAAAGTCAATTAAAAAGTGAATATTAATTTTTCCAAAATGGTCATTGATCTACCAGCAGGTGTATTAATAGCCCCTACTATTGGGCAGGATGCCAAGCAGATAAACATGGGTGCAAAATTTGACATAACTCGAGTATTAAACAGCATTACAGAAATGAAAGATTTTGCATCTCATTCCCCCAGGCAGCCACTTTCTGCTCCTTCCTGCATCTCAAAAATATGCTGCTCAAGTTGTCAGATAGCCAAATATTATTAACCTGAAAAGCATCAACTTAATAAGTCTCATCCCATGAACAGAAAAAAAAAAAAAAAAAAAAAAAAAACTCAGAATAAAAATCAAAACCCACTTGCTACTCAGTGGGAGGATTTTACAGCACAGATGATTTTCTGTGCAGAACTGCAAGAAGGCCTGCAAAAGTTCATCAAAAATCAGAGCTGCAGGGAGCCTGGCCTTTTGTCAGTCTTTTGTTATGATCAAGATATCAATAAACCCTCATTTAAATTTTAATTAAAGACTGTGGTTGTGTCAGATGAACTCGGAGCTTAACGTGTTTAATGGCTTCCCTTAAAGAGATTTTTATAGAAGGCTTGATCAATCACAATAAATAATGACATGAGCAAATGTTTGGTTGCTTAAATTCTCTCCCACTAAGAAAATTAAAGGGGATAAGATCTACTACCCAAGCCCATCACTTAAAATAGCAACAGATATTCCTCCCCCTCCCAGAGCTTGGGATTCAGAGTTTTCTTCTGCAAACCACGGAGCTCCTCTCCCCCAGCCCTCCTGCTACTCTTTCAGGTGAAACAGAAGTCAAAAATATCATCTCTGAACACGAGATATCTTTAGAAAAGCTGATTTCTTCAAGTTTTCTCTTCTAAAATCAAGTTCCACCCACCCCCTTGTGGCTTGTCCCAGCCCACCTAAAAGGGTGCAGTGTTACAAAACCACCCAGGTGACCCCACTGAGCTGGGCTCTTGCTTCCCAAAAAATCCAGTGATTTCAGAACCTTTGCTTGTGCTGCATTTCCAAACATCACTTCTCATCAGCATCTGCCTGGCAGGAAAAAGTGATTTACCCTGAGCTCTCTGTGATCTCCCCCTCTGCTCTCTGCAGCCAGGCTTCAGCCACAAACCTCCAAAACAGCCCCCAGAATATTTGGTGGGTGATTCACAGATTTTGCTGTCAAAAAAGCTCCTGATCCTGCCTTATTCCCTGGATTTTACAGCATGCCAAGCAGTGTGTTCACACTGTTTTGTCTTAAATCCTGGCATCACAAACATTGCCACAGGAAAATGTGACATTTTTATAAAAAGCTCCGAGTCAGGAAGGTTCAGCACGGAGCAGACCTTGGATGTTCAGGATTTCAAGGAGAGGAACAAAAGCCATCCAAACATGCAGACTGGAATTAGGTGTGGAAGGAGAGGTGGAACAGATCACACTTCTATTTTCATGAAATGTTTAATCCCCAGAAGTGACAGCACAAGTGTGCAGCAGGTACAAAGTGTCACAGAAAATGCTGCTTTCACAGCAAACACCATTCCAAGGAAAGGTTGTTTTTTCTCCCAGACATCCCTTGGCATTAATTCCCCTGAGTGGGAATTGAGCAGTGCCCAAACCTGCCTTGCTCTGGTGTCAGTGCCACTGCACTGGGTGCTGAGTGCCTGTTCCCCAGGAGAGCTGCAGATGTCAAGGGTTGTGTTTATTTTTCCACAAAAGATTTATTCTCCATGCACATTCCTTGAAGGAACCATAATGGAGAGCTCCTGCACAAAAAAAAAAAAAAAAAAAAAAAAAGATCAATCCTTTTTCAAGGCCAAATGCATTTCACAGAATCACAGAAAGATTTGGGTTGGAAGGGACCTTAAAGCTCATCCCATCCCACCCCTGCCATGGCAGGGACACCTCCCACTGTCCCAGGCTGCTCCAGCCCCAATGTCCAACCTGGAACTGAACATTCCAGGGATCCAGGGGCAGCCACAGCTGCTCTGGCAATTCCATCCCAGCCCCTCCCAGAGAACAATTCCTAATTCCCAATATCGCATCAAACCCTACTTTGAAGCCATTCCCTGTGTCCTGTCCCCCTCCATTCCCTGTGTCCTGTCCCTCCATTCCCTGTGTCCTGTCCCTCCATTCCCTGTGTCCTGCCCCTCCATTCCCTGTGTCCTGCCCCTCCATTCCCTGTGTCCTGTCCCTCCATTCCCTGTGTCCTGCCCCTCCATTCCCTGTGTCCTGTCCCTCCATTCCCTGTTTCCTCCAGCCCTTGGGAATTGTCTCTCTCCCTGGCCCTGCAGCTCCTTCAGGCCCTGCAAGGCCACCCTGAGCTCAGCCCAAAGCTTCTCCTGTGCAGGTGAACAATCCCAGCTGTGCCAGCCTTTCCTCCCAGCAGAGCTGCTCCATCCCTCTGCTCATCCTGCTGCCTCCTCTGGGCTCTCTGCAGCAGCTCCAGCTCTGAGCTGGGCTGGGACAGGGCTGGGGCAGCTCTGCAGGTGGGGTCACACCTGGGGGGCTCAGGGACACAATCCCAATCCCTTTCCTGCTGCCCACCTGCTGTGGATGCAGCCCAGGACATGTTTGCCTTTCTGGGATACAAATTCACATGTCTTGGTTGGGCATTTTCTATTCTTCACTTCCTATTTGTATTTTATATGTGGCCAGTTGCCATCTTCTGCCTCCCCAGCAGGGAGTGGAGAGAGAGGAACCAGCTTCTGATCCACCCAGGATCCTCTGAGTTCTATCCAGATCCACCCAGGATCCTCTGAACCCATCCAGATCCACTCAGGATCCTCTGAGCTCCATCCAGATCCACCCAGGATCCTCCCAGCCCCATCCAGATCCACCCAGGATCCTCTGAGCTCCATCCAGATCCACTCAGGATCCTCTGACCCCATTCAGATCCACCCTGGATCCTCAGCCCCATCCAGATCCACTCAGGATGCTCTGAGCTCCATCCAGATCCACCAGGATCTTCTGAGCTCCATCCAGATCCACCCTGGATCCTCTGAACTCCATCCAGATCCACCCTGGATCTTCTGAACCCCATCCAGATCCATCCAGATCCAACCAGGATCCACTGAGCCCCATCCAGATCCACACAGGATCCTCCCAGCCCCATCCAGATCCACCCAGGAGGAAACTCAAGCTCTTGTTGTGCTGCCCCAATGTCTGGGGAAGCTCTGGATCCATAAATGTGTCCCAAGAGCCAAACACAGGGCAGGGCACAAAATCCTGGCACTTCATTCTGCAGCTCCTCTGAACTGAGCTCCCCATTTCCAAGGACTCCAAGTGCCAGTTCTGGAATCAGCTTCTCTCTCTCTCTGGTCAAATATTATTGGATTTAATAAATTTCCCATATTTAGGTGACAGAAAAATGTAATTATCACCCACTGGAAAAAAATCAGCTGAAAAACAACATCAAAATTTAGGCACATCAAGATTTGCTGGGCACAGCCTCAATATGAGGCTAAATGGAGGTTAAATATTGGCTGAATTGTAAATTTATGGTAAAATTTGCAATTTTTGGGTGAATTTGCCATCTCTTTGCAAGCAGTTTATTGAGAATATGTTGGCACAGTTTGCTAAAAGTGGCAGCACATTTGAGGCAGGATCAGACAAACTCCTCCTTCAGCAGGTACCACTTGTCAGAAAACAAGAAATTAGACACAAATTATCCAGCATTTAATTCCTGAGAGGAGAAACAGTAACCAAATAAACCAAGCATTTCTAAATCAGCATTTTTCCACTGGAAAATATCATTTCACTGGCATTGAAATCTCCTGCTGGGGTGAAACAATGCATTTTAACAGTATGGAAAAGAATAAAGTACGTCCATTTTTTTTCTTATTTAGATGTTGCATTACACAATATATCACATTTGAATGAAACCAGAATGCTTTGACTGGTTCAAGTTAGATTTTGTTAAGAATTTCACTCAATACCAGCTCAATTTCTTTTCATGCTTGTTATTTGTTTTAGCAAGAAATAGAATTTGGAGCATCAGAAAGTTCAACTGGCTTGAAATGATGGCTTCAGTTTCCTTTGCATATTCATCTCTGCAAATGGGAGCTGATAATCTGCGTGTTCTCCTGCAGAGCTGTGATTTTTTTTTTTATGGGGTGGGGTGGTCAGAGCAGCTGCTCCAGCCCACTCACTCCATGGAAATTTGGATTTTCTGGGCTGAGCTGCTCCCTGCTCCCTCCTCAGCTTCCCCAGAGACCCCTGAGCAGCACTCACAGATGGTGTCAGCAAATAAAATCTCAAATGCAGTGATCTGCTCCTCAGGCTGATTGAGTAAGAAAGGTGAAAGTAGAAATATCAAATTACATTAATCGTTTGCAGGAGAAAAAAAAAAAAAAAAAAAAACCAAAAAAACCCACCAGTTTTAACATTATAAAAGAAAAAGAAAACAAACAAAACCCAGTAAATATTAACTCTTATATTCTTATAAGAATAAAAAAAAATGTGTCCTCACTCCCTCCCTCTCCCACTCATCCCACACCCCCACAACGAGGGTTTCACACCAGACGTGCTGAAGCAAAGATATTTAAAATATTTAAAAGGCTCCCAGGAGCCTGTGCAGTTTTGACTTCTTGCAGGAGGTTTTGACATTTCTCAGGGTGAGATAAACACCCAATTTCCAGGTGTGCTCTGAACCAAGGTATCAGAACCACTGGGAATTCCCCTTTGCTACCTCTGAATGAGAGATTATAGACATATATAGACATATAGACATATAGACATATATACATATTTTTTTTTATTATTATTATTATTTTTTAAATGGGGTGTTTACTCAAATAAACTGAAACTACCACAACTTTATTTTCACCTAAATTTTGTACCTAAATTCTATGATTTTATGCTTCCAGCTTTAAAATACTGCAGTGAATTCAGGGTCCAACATGACTTTTTGCTTCCTTCTTTTTAACTTGACTAAAGAGGACCAATTAACTTCCAAGGAAAGTTTCTGACAGCGACTTGGTGGCACTCAGGGAATTTTATTCCAAATTTTTTTTTTTTTTTTTTTTTTGAGGCAATCACTTTCACACCAGGGAGAGCTGTTTAGTACAAATTTGACAGAAAAAAAAAAATTCTAGAGGAGGAAGAGAATCTACTGGCAGCACATCTCCTGCTTTTGCATCTCAGCGTGTTCCTGGTGGCACAGCAGTGAGGCAGAGCCAGCAAAGCTGGGGAATTTGCCAAAACCCACACAGAGTCTGCAGGAGAAGAGAGGGATCAAGCAGGGGGTCTTGACTCCGAGCCTTGGGCTTGTTTCTGACAGCCCACGCTGATTTCTGCTTCTCCTGATCACCCAAAAATAGAGAATTGCCAAATCCTTCACCGAATCCATGGAGTGCAGAAGGTCACTGGGGCAGAGAGCAGGGCAGATCCTGGATGGAATCCTGGAATTCCACCTGGGGCTCCTGGAGCTGCAAACGAGGGGCACCAAGGTTCATCCAGCTCCCTCAGTGTTGGAGAGGGAATTTTCTGCAGAGGGGATTTTCACACTGATCCAGAGGGACAGGACACAGGGAATGGAGGGGCAGGACACAGGGAATGGAGGGACAGGACACAGGGAATGGAGGGACAGGACACAGGGAATGGAGGGGCAGGACACAGAGAATGGCTCCCACTGCCAGAAGGCAGGGCTGGATGGGATATTGGGAATTAGGAATTGTTCCCTGGGAGGGGCTGAGATGGAATTGCCAGAGCAGCTGTGGCTGTCCCTGGCAGTGTCCAGTTCCAGGTTGGACACTGGGGCTGGAGCAGCCTGGGACAGTGGGAGGTGTCCCTGCCATGGATGATCTTTAAGACCTCTTCCAACCCAAACCATTCCAGGATTCTCTGATCTTTTATGATTCAATGATATTTTGTTTTAACCAGACCTTCGGACAATTTAATCTCTTCATCTTTAAGGTGCAAAAGTGAACATGGAGCTGTTTGCCCGACCCAAGCACAGCTATAACAGGTTTTGAAAAGAAAATCTTCAACCCTTTAAGGGGATGGAGCAGCTCTGCTGGGAGGAAAGGCTGGCACAGCTGGGATTGTTCACCTGCACAGGAGAAGCTTTGGGCTGAGCTCAGGGTGGCCTTGCAGGGCCTGAAGGAGCTGCAGGAAACAGGGAGAGAGACAATTCCCAAGGGCTGGAGGGACAGGACACAGGGAATGGAGGGGCAGGACACAGGGAATGGAGGGGCAGGACACAGGGAATGGAGGGACAGGACACAGGGAATGGAGGGACAGGACACAGGGAATGGCTTCAGAGTAGGATTTGATGGGATATTGGGAATTAGGAATTGTTCCCTGGGAGGGACTGGGATGGAATTGCCAGAGCAGCTGTGGCTGCCCCTGGATCCCTGGCAGTGCCCAGTTCCAGGTTGGACACTGGGATTTGGAACACTCTGATCTAAGAGAAGACTCCTCACCCATGGCAGGGTTGGAACTGGAAGATCTTTGATGTCCCTTCCAACCCAAACCCATCTGGGATTTTTTGGTCACAGGGATGAAGAATTCTCCCACCTCCTCCCCCTGGCCAGAGGTGCAAAGCTCAGCCCTGAAGCCACAGCTCAGAGCCTCTGAGCCTGCAGGAATTATCCCAGGCCACAGCTCCCTCCACATTTAATTTTGGTTTTAAAAGGTTTTCATGGACCTTTTGACACATTAGATCAAAACCTCTGCAGTGACACCTCATACAGAGGGAGTGAAAGGAATTCCACAGGAGCATCATGTTGAAACCCTTGTCACTAAGAATTTTAAACTTTTTGTATAACAAACACTAACCCCAAAAAAACACTGCATTTAACTTATGGCCATGGAAAAAGCTTCCAAAATTAAATAACAAAACCAAAGTTATAAGTGTGTAGTTTAAATAAAAACATGCAATATCACATAGTGGAAAAACCTAAAATTTAAAATTTAAAATTTTAAAATATAATAATATATATATAACAAAATGAAAGTTTTAAAACAAACGTTTGTCCTTCTTTTTCACCTATTTCTTTGTAAGTCTAAGCAGTATTTTATAATTAAATTTAAAAGTCTGCATTGCGAACTGCAAATAATTAGTTATTAAATTTAAAAATCATTTAAATATCATTTCTTAATTAAAGAGTTTATCTTTAAAAGAACTTATAAAAATTCACTACTGCATTTTGAGGTTGTTGACTTGAACTAGTGTAAAACTCACAGTTTGTAAAGCTATAACAAGAATTGGAAATCTGTCCTGGTCCTGCCATCATTCTTGGCTCCTCATTTCACTGAGAGCCCTTTTTTCACCCCAGAAATTAAATTTGAAAACAAAAGGTGATGCTGTGAAAAAAGGCCTGTCTTGAGTAAAACAAAAGTTGGATGAGGCTGTCACTGTGTGGAAATGGCAGGGCTGGAAAATCACTGTATTTCAGCCCAAACATGGGTTTGATACCTTGGTTCTGAGCAACCTTTTCCCCCTGATTCTTTCAAGAGCATTTTATTTTTGATGGCTCTCATCCAAAGGGAAACACTGCACGGTACAAGTGCCTGACACAACATTTTATTGTCTAAGCTACCATGAAATCTTCAATTAAGTGCTTCTTGTTGAAGCAAAGACCTTTTCTGGTTCCATTGAAAAGCAAAACAATAAATATTTTTAATAATAATAAGCAGTAATAAAACAAGAAAAAGCCAAGGTAGCTTGGCTGCCTAAAATTGAAATCCCCATAATTTAGTTTCACTGGCTTGAAAAATCCCAACTTCCATTCTAGCACTGAAAGTGTTGAAACACTGTGGGAAAGGAGCAGAAATTAAATAATTGCTGAATGGGAGCAATTAAAAATTAAAAATGGAGATCAACTTTTCAGAGGAGGGTCTGTTTTTAATGAGCTGTAGCTTTCACACAGTCCAATTAATCTTCTTGATTTCTGCAGAAAATTGTCCCTCCTCTTTCCCACAATTTTTCCCAAGCAAAGCAGCAGGATCTCTGAGTACTTGCTTTCCTTGGAATGAAAATTCCAGATTTCCCACTCACTTCCAAGCAGGATTTCAGCAGTAAAGGGATTGGGAGCAGATGACTCTTGGGAATGGTTCCCTCTTTGGGGAAACCCACCCTGGGCTCTCTGCTCAGATCAGGGAATCAGAGAATCAGGAAATTATTTAGGCTGGAAATGAACTTCCAGATCATGGAGCCCAACCATCAAGCAGCACCACCCCAGTGTTCAGCACCAAACATTGTCCCCAGGTGCCACATCCACACAGGTTTGGGTATTTCCAGGTGTGGTGATTGCAGCACTGCCCTGGGCAGCTCTTCCCAATTCCTGAGCACCCTTTCCATGGGGAAATTCCTGCTGCTGCCCACCCTGAGCCTCCATTCCTCTCCCTCCAAAAACAAAACATCCTTTAGAACTCAAAATCACACCAGAGATGATTTTATCCTTGTTCCTCCCACCCTTCCCACCTGTGAAAGAGCAGGAAAATGGGAAGATCATTGTATTTTCATGTGTATTTCCATGTGAGTTGAAATGCAAACTTGTCCTGGAAGAACAAAGAGACAAATGAAAGCTTCAATATTTGGCCTAAAGAAGGAACTGTCCCTGCCTGGCTGCAGCAGGGACATCACCCAGAGCAGCAGCTTTCCCACATTTTCCTCTGGAAATCATCACTCCCCAGGGTCCAAGGTGCTGCAGGAAGGGCAGGGAAATGCTGGAGCAGTGTCACAGTGTGGTGGCAGCTGGTAAATGTCTTTGCAGCCACCAGAAGGAAGAAATGAGACCTTAGAGGGAAGGCTTTAAAGAATGAGGGCAGAATAACTTGGAACAAGAATCATTTTTGGGACATTAAATTCCCATTGCTGGCTCTTCACAGAACCCTCCACGTGACTTTCCATGATGCCACCAGCACAGAGACACAATGGGCATTTCTACATTCTGCCATTTGTTCTGTCTAGATTTATTATTTTTAATTGTTTATGACTGCCTTCTAGATAACTGATGTGTGTCAGGCTTGTCCAGGGCTTAATTTTATTTATTAAATATTCCATATATTCTGTTCAGCTTAGTACTACAATGCTATTAATGTGCAGTAATCAAAGCTGGCATCATTTTTGGCCTCTTAAATTCTCTTCTCCTGATATTTTTGCCTGGCCAGATGGGTTTCCCATATTTCCTGGGTTTTTCCCTTCTACTCCTGATCACAAATATTTGATTGCAGCGCTTCCCTGAGCTGTGGTCTGGGCTGGAGAAGGTTCCAAGTCACAGCTCCCTGCCATTTCCAGGGATTTGTTCAGCCAGAGAACACTCTGGAATGTGAACTGACCTTGGATCAGCACCTCTTTTTGTGCCAAAAAAAGCACAGGTTTTTTTGGGGTTTTTTTTTTTTGTTTTTTTGGGTTTTTTTTTTTTGCCCTGTAGGGTGAGGTTCAGCAGAGCTGTGAAGAGAAGGTAACGAAGAAATTAATCCCAATTATCCCAATTGCACACCAGACACTATCCCAACACCCTTCAGGAGTTTTTTTTTATATTTATGCATTGGCCCACCAGCCCAAGTCTCAGATCAGGGTGCCTAAAAGGTGACTCCCACCTTTAGGGGAGCCAAGGGAACCCTTGGACGGTGGGATCAGGGTGGGAATCTTCGGTGACAATTCCTGTCACCCTGGGCACAGGTTTGGGACAGCCAGGGCACAGAGGATGGCACAGTGCCCACACCACCTGAGACCAGCAGCAGGTGAGTTGGTGAAACACAGATCTAATAAAGAAATTATTATTAAAATCTTGGCTGGCAGACCCAGCACACGCATGGGAGGAAAGGGCGCCAGTTTGTGATTCCTGGTGTCAAACCTCACCCTGTCCTGGCACGAGGCAGCACAAAGAGTGAATGGCAGGCTGGGGGCAGCAGTGGGTGCTGATGACAGCCCTTGTCCCTTTGTGTCCTTGCAGGGATGACCTGCCAGGCTCGCAGCTCCTACATCACCAGCGAGATCCTCTGGGGCTATCGCTTCACGCCCGTGCTCACGCTGGAGGACGGCTTCTATGAGGTGGATTACAACAGCTTCCACGAAACCTACGAGACCAACACCCCCGTCTACAGTGCCAAAGAGCTGGCAGAGATGGCCAGCCGAGCAGAACTGCCCCTGACATGGTCTGTTTCCAGCAAGCTGGACCAACACGCCGAGCTGGAAACGGAGGAGGAGGAGAAGAACCAAGAAGACCAAAATGAAAGAAATGGAGATGTGGCCAACTTGGAGAATGAGTCCAAAGTGTAGAAGCAGAGGAGAAATAAAGGCCATGCCACCTCCTTTATCTCCTCCCTCTCTGCTCCCTGTTCCTTTCTGCGACACGCCTTCAATTTTTTTTTTTTCTTTTCCTGTTATTGGTAACTCACAGAAAATTAACATTTTAGATGTGAGATCCCAACTTCGACCCAAGAGATTCCCAGACTAAGCAAAGGCGTGGGTTAAAGCTGCAGCACCCATCAGGGATGGGGGAATCTCCCCATGGCAGTGACTGATGGCACCTCTCCAGGTTTATCCACATCAACAACACAAAAACCATCCCTGAACGCAAAGGAAATGTATGCAAAGGATTTAAATTAAAGACTAATTAATGTTCATCAAAATGGGCTTTGACTGAGGTTTTGATGCATTTCAGTTTCACAGACTGGGTGACAGTGCAATGGGCCTTGCAGCTTTAAGAGGAAGGTGAGCAGAGGGACCTGCAACCCCACACGACCCTGTACATATGCCTTATGTAACTATTTCTCTCTACATTTAGTAATAAACGCCGCATGTACAAAAGTACTGTAGTAAAGAACTTCTAAATAATGTACACAGCTGTGTAATTAATGTAGGTTTTAGAAACAGAGCTCTAGAAATATCGGGATGCAAAAACCAACTCCCCGTCGAGCAGGCATTTCTCTTCAAATATTTGCAGTGTAAAAATTGATTTTAATTTATTTGTTTTCTCTCCCCCTCTCTGACTCTTCTAGTGCATAACTTTTTCTTCAGTGTACCAGACTGGCAGCTATTTAGAGTACCTCAATGTTGGCCAAAAAGATCGTCTCACTCACTCTAAAAAGCCATAAGTCTGGGAGAGGGCAGGGTAGGGAATTGTACTCCTGACATACTGTGAAAATGTTTACAAATAAGGCAAAACCCCTCCTGGTTACTCTTTTTTTGGGGGGCAGTTCGAAAAATTGAGGCTGTGGCAAACTCATGGCTAACCAGAATTTCCTGTCTGCTCCTCATACAACGAGCATGTGGAGGTGTTCTCCTCAATGTGCAATATCCAGGGGATCTGCTCCCTCCTCCCCACCCAAACTGTGGGATTTCAGCAGAGTCCTTTGCTACTCACACACAAAAAAAATGAAAAAAAAAAATCCACACACAAGCCATTGAGAAATGAATGTTGCACCTCAGCTGGTAGATTTGAGCTACTTCAGCTGAGAAAGATTTTGTGTGGAGCCAGAATCCATGAAATTTGTGGTTTGCTGGTGCTGAGGAGCAGGGGGCACAACACCCCTGGGGTGTCCTTCCACCAGAATTCCCAGGAAAACACAGGGATCCTGCCAGCCACGCTCAGGGGAGCAGCTCCTCGGGAGTTCCTCCACCTTAGGCAGCTCCCTGGTGGTTGGAAATCCCTGGAAAACCCTGGACATTCCATCCATGGGGCAGAGAGAACTCACATCTCCCCCATGGGAGCATCCACTGGAGTGGGGGAGCTCAGCCCCGATTTCTGCCAGCAAAGGAGGAGAAGCTGCAGCCTTAATTTTGGGGTTTTTATTTTCATGCCTGCCTACTCCGGGAAGAAAGAAAACACTGAAGAGAATCTGAAGCTTTTTTCTTATTTTTTTTTTTTTTTTTTTTTTTGTACATAAAAATTAATGTTTAAATAAAATAGAAAAAATAAACCTCAGGAGAAACTTGTTGGGCAGGTGGAAAATTTGCACTGTGATATAGCTTTGGCATTAAATTCACACCTCTTTTTGGTTTTTTTTTTTCAATTTTTTTTTTTGTTGTTTTGCTGGTAGAACTGCCCCTTGGTAATTTTCAGAGAGGGTGGCTGATCTGGGGTTGGGGAAGGGTGGCACACAGGGCAGTTCAGGCTGGATGGAAAGAGGGTTTTTTTTGTCTCAGCACTGACCATTTTCCCCTTAAAGGCTTTCCCAGGATGCAAGGAATGGTGCAGGGTGAGGATTTTGGTCCCTCCACCCGGGGTGGGTGATTCTGGCAGCTCAGCCAAGGCTGGGGACACTTTTGGGGACACTTTTGGGACACTTGGCCACAGCCCTTCCCAAGCTCATCCTCCTGCCCCAGCATCAGCTCCAGCCCATCCATCACCACCCAAGGCTCCCCATGAGGATGCTGAGGGGTTTTTAGGGAACAGTGGCTCCACAGCCCCTCTGGAAGCTTTGGGGCCAAAGGTGCACGAGCTGAAAGCAAAGCTTTCCCTCCCAGGATAAATCTGCTTTTTGCTCTCTCAATTCACTGGGCCACTCTAGAAGTCTTTGCTGCAGGTTGAGAAAATTTGTGTTGGTTGCAACAGCAGCTCAGGGCCCTGGTGAAATTTTTTTTTTTTTTTTTTTTTTTTTAGAAAGAGACTTTCCACCACTGGGGCATGCATGTAAGCTTTATTTTTGTGAATAGGGCACTTACAGCTTAAGGTGTGTGTGTTTTGTCTCTTTTTCTCTCTCTCTCTCTCTCTCCCCCACCCTGTATTTTCTTGTCTTTGGTATCCATGTAGTACGGACTGTAAAGTTTATGAGATCTCATTTTTGTAACATAAGCTTTAAAAAAAAGAAAAATTTAGAAGCCTCCAAAGCTTTCAACAGGGAAGCTTCAAGTAAACTTTGTACTAGAATGTCCCTATCAAACACCTCTATTTTTCTACAATGATTGATTAAGCAGTTTAACAATGTATTTTGTGTCAATGATTTCAACTGAATTGGTACAAAGACAATTAAGAATTGAATGCTGTTAATTAACAATGGATTTTCAAGCCGTATATCCTGAGTGGTGTTTTCATTGACAGTAAAGCATTTAACCCAGCTCTTCATCCTGAACAATATTTGAGGAAAGCTCAATTCCCTGTGGGAATATTTGTGGCAAATGGCATTTAAGGGATGTGAATAACGTAACAAATTAATGTAATTAGCTACAGAATTAATCCAGACCCATTACACCTCTATTGCACTCACTAATATATTTTGATGGCTTTTTCTTGGAATATCTTGTGATTTCTAGGAGGAAAAGGATTTTCAGAGGTAAATGGGGTTCTCAGAAATCTCCTGGAGCTCTCAATTCCTTCTTCACTGACCTGAAGTGAGTGAGAATGGGACCTTCAGCAAAAAATCCAAGCTCAGATTTATTTTTTCCCAACAAATACCACCTTATCAGGATAAAAACCCCACCAAAATCATTTTAAAGTACCACCCCAAAATGCTAGGTGTCTGTGGCTGTTCTGATCTGCATCTTTGCCCTACATCCCCAAAGCCATGGGAGCCATCCCAACAAATTCAGCACCTGCCCCAGGAGGGACAAGGTGCTGGAAAATCCAAAAGCATCCACAAATGGTTTGAAATTCACTTCAAATTTTGGGTTTCAACTCTGGGTTATAATTCTAGGGTTCTATGAAATCTTTGGGGTTTTTAATAGAGGGATGGAATCCCTCCAAATCCAATTCTATAATTCCAGGGTTCCATGAAGTCTTTGGGGTTTTTAATGCAGGAATGGAATTCCTTCAAACCCAAACCTTTGCAGGTTGCTACAATATTGTAATTCCAGGGTTCTATGGAATCTTTGGGGTTTTTTAATGGAAGAATGGAATCCCTTCAAACCCAAACCACTCTAGGATGCTACAATTCTATAATTTCAGGGTTCTGTGAAATCTTTGGGGTTTTTTAATGGTAGAAAGGAATCCCTTCAAACCCAAACCTTTGTAGGTTGCTACAATTCTGTAATTCTAGTGTTCCATGAAATCTTTGGGGTTTTTAATGGCAGAATGGAATCCCTTCAAACCCAATTCGATAATTCCAGGGTTCTATGGAATCTTTGGGGTTTTTAATGGAGGAAGGCAATTCCTTCAAACCCAAACCACTCTAGGATGCTACAATTCTATAATTCCAGGGTTCTATGAAATCTTTGGGGTTTTTTAATGGGAGAATGGAATCCCTTCAAACCCAAACCATTCTAGGATTCTACAATTCTGTAATTCCAGGGTACAAACCCAAACCACTCTAGGATTCTACAATTCTATAATTCTAGGGTTCTATGAAATCTTTGAGGTTTTTAATGGAAGAATGGAATCCCTTCAAACCCAAACCATTGCAGGTTGCTACAATATTGTAATTCTAGGATTCTATGGAATCTTTGGGGTTTTTAATGGAAGAATGGAATCCCTTCAAACCCAATTCTATAATTCCAGGGTTCTATGCAATCTTTGGGGTTTTTAATGGTAGAAAGAAATCCCTTCAAACTCAAATTTTGCAGGTTGCCACAATATTGTAATTCCAGGGTTCTATGGAATCTTTGGGGTTTTTAATGGAAGAATGGAATCCCTTCAAACCCAAATCATTCTAGGATTCTATAATTCTAAAATTCTAGGATTCTATGGAATCGTTGGGGTTTTTTAATGGAAGAGTGGAATCCCTTCAAACCCAAACCACTCTAGGATGCTACAATTCTATAATTTCAGGGTTCTGTGAAATCTTTGGGGTTTTTTAATGGTAGAAAGGAATCCCTTCAAACCCAAACCTTTGTAGGTTGCTACAATTCTATAATTCTAGTGTTCCATGAAATCTTTGGGGTTTTTAATGGCAGAATGGAATCCCTTCAAACCCAATTCGATAATTCCAGGGTTCTATGGAATCTTTGGGGTTTTTAATGGAGAAATGGAATTCCTTCAAACCCAAACCTTTGCAGGTTGCTACAATATTATAATTTCAGGGTTCTGTGAAATCTTTGGGGTTTTTTATTAGTAGAAAGGAATCCCTTCAAACCCAAACCTTTGTAGGATGCTACAATATTATAATTCCAGGGTTCTATGGAATCTTTGGGGTTTTTAATGGCAGAATGGAATCTTTGGGGTTCTATGGAATTTTTTTTTATTAGTAGAAAGGAATCCCTTCAAACCCAAACCACTCTAGGATGCTACAATTCTATAATTCCAGGGTTCTATGCAATCTTTGGGGTTTTTAATGGTAGAAAGGAATCCCTTCAAACCCAAACCTTTGCAGGTTGCCACAATATTGTAATTCCAGGGTTCTATGGAATCTTTGGGGTTTTTAATGGAGGAATGGCAAATCCCTCATTGCCTGGGCCCAGCCTCTCTATCCAGGCAATTCCCAGCTGAATGGCAGCTCTCAGGCTGAGGCAAGAATCATGCCCAGGTTTTTTCACCTCCTCAGCTGGACTTGTTTGATTTTCCCAGCAGAGCACAGCCCTGGGAGGATGCCCTGTGTTATTCCCAGAAAACCTGGGATATCTGTCCCTCCTGCTTTCTGTAGATTTGAACTTGGAGTGGTGAGTTTCTAAACACTTCCTCCAGTCCTTTGATGTGTGTGAGATAATTTGTGAGTGAGATAATTTGTCTCCAGTGCTCTGGACACCTCAGACATTCCTTAGCAGCCACTACCAGAACTTCTGGCTGTCAAACATTAAATTTTTATTGGTGTGGTACTCCCTGCCCATCAAAATATCTTTATTTTCAGAGTATCAGCCTCCTTAGCACTGGGTTACCTCCCTTTTTAGGCCATAAATCAAAGCTAAAACATGAGGAGTTGGCTTCTCTTCCACCCCAAACACCTCTTTGGAAACAACACATGGAGAGCAGGCAAATTCTGGGCTGTGAGCTGCAGGTAATTCTTACAGACAAGACCTGGAAGCTGTTATTTGTTAATTATTTCCTGATTTGAAACTCCCAGGTTTTTTATTCGCACAGTTTTATCAGATCCTAAGGATTTACAGAAATTCTAATCCAGTGGCAACTCCAGTGCAAAGGTGCAGTTATTTTACCACTTCCACTGCCCCATTTGTTGCCTGTTGATGCTCCAAGAGTTTCCCATGGAGAACCCACAGACACCACATCCAAAAACAGAGCTCCAGAGGGACTCACATCTTCCTATTCCACCCCGAGTGTGAAATCTGCTTTTTATTCCAAGCAAATTCACAACCACAAACCACAGCTCATCCCTCCTTCTCCCCAGCTCACGTGTCACCCACACAGAGTGAAAACTTCAGAGTTTCTGGCAACATCAGCTGCTTTTAGGGTTTGGGGTTTTGTTTTGGGGTTTTTTTTTTTTGTTTTTGGTTTTTTGTTTGTTTTGTTTTGGTTTTTTTTTTTTTTTTTTTGGGGTTTTTTTTTTCGGAGGGTAGGAATGGGGAGAGCTCTCCCTAATGTTTTTTATTTTTTCTTTTTTTTTTTTTTTTAATCAAAGGCAGCAGCTCCAAACTCACAACTGAAGCTCTTTTCCCCCAATTTATTACAGGCAATCATTTGCACTGACTTTCCTGGAGAGTTTAAACTCTGAGAATGGGTGAACTGTTATCCCACCAAATTCTCCTCCTCATGTTGGATTGGAGCCCTCTGGACTCTTTCCAGCTCAGGGAGGGAGAGTCCCTGTCTCCCCAGGATGAATTCTCACAGTCACCTTCCCTGGCCATTTCCCCATCATCACATCCCAAATCCCTCCCTGGTTCATCACATCCCATAGCTCTTTCATCTTCCCAAATCTTCCCAAAATGTAACTCTGATCAAATTAAAAATGGCATTTTTAAAAGAAGATTAAGCTGTGACAATGAGAAGTCTCTAACATGAGAACAGCAGTGAGGTTTGGGATGGGGACCCCAAACTGCCACACTTTGGAGTCATTCCAAGGAATTTTGCTCACATGGTCGAAGTTGCTTCCTTTTCACAACAACATTTTTGGTTTAGCTGGATGGGATAAAGGAGCTCCTCAGGAATGCTGAGCATGGACCAGCTCTTCCCAAAATCGCTTGGAATTGTTGGGAGGGACCCTAAATCCCACCCAGTGCCACCCCTGCCATGGCAGGGACACCTCCCACTGTCCCAGCCTGGCCTGGGGCACTGCCAGGGATGGAAATACAAAAGATTTCTGGGAAAGAGGAATAAAAATGAGTGCAAAGTCCACAGATGAAGCCAACAAAATTCCTGGAAGCAGAGCAGGGCCAGTGGAATCAGGAGTTGGGAGCTCAGCCATGCTGAGCCATTTTTTACAGCTTAATGTGTCATTTTTCTGATATGCACAAAATTCCTACTGATAAATCTATTAAATAAAGCATGACCAAAATTACTGCTTAAAAGTGCTGGCCAGACAAATCATCACCACAGGGTTACTATTAATAAAGATATTAAATAAAGCACCACCAAATTTATTGCTTAAAATTCTTGGCTGGACAAATGACCACCATGAGATCTCCACGATGAGGATAAACAAGGGAGAAAATTCATAATTTCAACCCCACACAGAATTTTTTTCCCCCTGTGGAATGCAGGAAAGTAACTCCAAGAGAGATGCCATGGTTTCCAAACCCTCTGGATTCAAAAGAAAAAGAGAAATGTTCAACTCACAAAAATCATTTGATGTCTTCAAGATTCCAAATTCCTTTTGTCACCTAAACTGACACTGAAATTTCCCAGGAAACTGTGGCTTTATTTCATAAATTTAAATAACAAATTCCATTTTCTTTTTTAGGGAGTGTTTGTTCTCTCTTTGTGTCAGCTCTGATTTGCCAAAAATCTGCAGGGCCATAAAAACCTGACCTTCCAAGAGTATTTCTAGTTTTGTAAAATAGTCTTTTATTTTAGGTCTTTAATTATTAATTACTGAGGGATCTGTGGATTAGAACTGATAATTATAAAAAGATAAATAAAATAATAATAATAATAATAATAATAATAATAATAATAATAATAATAATAATAATAATAATGAATAATAATGAATAATTATAAAAATATAATTATAAAAAGATAATTATAAAAAGATAAGTCCAGTGAACTGTCTCAGAGAAAAATCCCAGAAATCAAATCCCAGCACTGCACAGATCAGAACAGAACCTTCCATTCACAGGTTTTATTTCTCCTTCACATTTCCAAAAAAATTAATAATGCATTTTGCTATGAGAAAAAAATGTTTTGTTCATCTAGAGACTTGCTTGAAATAAGTTGGGAAAAAAAAACATTTTTGCCTAACTTTGCAGATAATGAATAAATTGCAGCATCAAATTAAATCAGTTTTCCTACTGCAAAGTGGGACAGGCATTAATTTTTGTTATTTTCATAAAATACACTGCAGGAGATTTCTGGAAATGAACACAATGAGTCAGTCACTGCCAGACTGATCCCAGATAAAACTCAACTATTCCAAATCTGACATTCTGTACATTCTCATCCCCAAAAATGGATTTTTGGGAAGGGTTTGGACCAAAATGTCAAGGACTCACTTGGGATTTAGGAAGTGGAGGCTCAGCTTCCTGCTGGAACTGATTCAGAAAGAGTTTTTTAATTTTAGATTATCTTAAATATGGAATTACAGATGCTCAAACCACATCTCCTTCCTTTCCTGGCAGTTTTTACCCAGCAGGGTGCAAATAATCAAAGTGGAGGAGGAAAAAGGAGAAAACAAGGAAAACAGGAGGAAATAAAAAAGACAAAAGGAGGGGGAAAAAAGGAGGAAATTTCAAAAAGAAATTTTTAAGAATGAGAGAAGAAGGAAAGTGGGAAAAGGGGATAAAGAAGAAAATGGAAAAAAAAAAAGAAGAAAAAATGAAAAAAAAGAAAAATTGCAAAAAAAAAAAAAAAAAATGGAAAAAGGGGGGAAAGAAAAAGGGACAGAAGGGAAGGGAGGAAGGGGAAAATTAGGAAAAAAAGGAATAAGGGGTAAATAAGGGGAAAGGGAAAAAATGGAAATATACAAAAAAAAGGGAAAGGAAAGAAGGGCAGACAACAAAAAAGAAAAATTCATCCCCAGAAGAGTAAGAAATAATAATGTATAACCAAATATCAAACTCATTTTTTCTGCATTTCTGCCTGAATCCCAGAAGTTGAATGTTAACAGGACTGGGTTAGAAACTCAGGAAATTGTATCTGCCTTCCAATACTCCCAGAGAAGTTTAGGAATCAAGGAATAGAACAATATTTGCTCAAATCATCTCAGTGAATAAACAGGAATCAGCAAAAGCCTTGCAGGGAAGGTGTGGCTGCCTCAGTGTCCTGCCAGGTGTGAGCAGATGTGAGGCAGAAATAATTCAAATCATTCTAATCATTAATTCCAATAATTCCAATAATTCCAATAATTCAAATCATTCCAATCCACCTGGCAGTGGGTAAAGATCAGAGTATTCCATTGAAAAAGCACAAAAAATAATGTATTTAGAGAACCAATAAAAAGAAAAAATACATGGAAATGTGTTCCAGGAAAATAATTTCCCCAGTTTAAAATGAGATGATCTCAGTCTCTGAGACATCTTGAAAGCTGCTTTTCCACAATTTCAGGGAGCTTTTCCCCACATTTTATCATTTTTATCACATTTATCCTTATACCTTCTCTAAATGTTGCACCACCACATTATCAGGTAACACTATCATCAGCTTTGAAATGATGAAATATTTTTCAACGTGCTTTATAATTGGGAAAAATTTAATTTCAATTCACCAGAACTAATGTTTTCAATGAGAACTCTGCCTTTTATTCTGTCCCTTGTCCCACACCAAATCCTTTGGTTCACATCCCAAGGCCAGTCCCTGCTCCTCATTGTTCAAATTCTGCAGAATTTACCCAAAAGCCCAAAAGAATAAACTCTAAACCTTCTAATGATTTGATCATTATTTGGAGTGGAATAAACTGAATTGAAGCTGTTGGAATTTTGAGTGAAGTGCCACAAAGTGATTCTGTGCAATCAAACAAATCAAATTATTCCAGCAGCTAATTTGGAAAAATTTCCTAAGCAGACAAATCTCAACTACAAAGAGAGATAGAGATAACAGAATATAAAAAGGCAGTAATTCAGAATTTTTGTTAAATTAGATAAGGCTTCAATATCAGTGAATACCATTATTAAGGTTTTTGTAACAGACACCAAAAAAGTAGAAGTTTCAAAGAGGAAAATTAAACATATACATAAAACTAAAATGTTAATTACTTATGGAAAGTTACTCTCCAATGCAGAAGAGAAACAGGAGGAAGAAAAGAAAAATTTTGACAATTTTCACCTCAGCCAGGAGCCCTTCCAGGAGCAGGGATGGAAGGGAACCAAAGGAAAAACACAAAACAAAAGAACAAACAAACAAAAAAACCCCACCAAAAAAAAACCAACAAAAAAACAAAAACAAACAAACAAACAACAAAAAAAAAGAAACACAAAAAAAAAAAACACAAAAAAAAAAAAAAAAAACAAAAAAAAAAAAAAACAAAACAAAACAAAAACAAAAAAACCAAAAGTAGAAGTCTTTGCCTTTTCCATAACCTGTTTTTTCTCTTCTCCAAAATTCTGGCTGCTTTTCAGCTTTTTCCAAATTTTGAAAATTGTGGATTATTTGAAAGTTTGCTCAGCATAAGAATTGCCAGGGCAGAGGTTGAACTTGACAGGAGAGTTTTGGACAAGGCAAAGGTGGATTGGAGAGAAACCTGGAGCTGGAAATCAAGAATTGCCAGAGCAGACAAAGCTGGGGGCTGAAATAATATTTAAAAATTAATAACTGGAGGGAGTTGGAACTGGATGAGCTTTAAGCTCTTTTTCAACCCAAACCATTCTGTGTTTCCATAGGAGAGGAGGTGAAACAGCACCAACATCCACACTGAATATTCAGATTGAATAATTCAAACTATTCCTGGTAAAAATAATGAAAAATGGGTAAGAATTGGAGCAAATTCTGTGTATCAAACCAATCCCTCAATCCTGGGATTATCAATTATTAAAACACAAACCAAGCCCCACAACTGAGGTCTAATATATATAAAATATAAAAAACTGCAAATCAGGCTCTGAGATTTTTGGGGTTTTTTTTGGTGGGGAAAAAAAAAGAAGAGGAGAAACATTTTCATTTTCTTTTCTATTATTCAGTCCCCTGCTGATATTAAAGAACTGAGTGCACTTAGACACAGTTTTATAGATGATTAATCCCTTCACACCAAATTTGACATCACATAAATTAACTCCTGGAAAAGGAACAGAAATGGCAGAAAGAATCACCAACTTTTCATGAAAAATCATCAACTTGCACAAAACTCAGGGAAAAGTTGATTTTATACAAATAAATCATGAAGCAACACCCTCCAAACAACAGGAATATTATTTGAATTAACACAGTGATGTTGCTGTTCAATGTTTTTGCTAAAATGTGCTGGAAGAAGAAGAAGAAAGTGACATTTTTATCAGTATTTGAATTGTGTTTGGTTGGATTTTTTGTGGTTTTTGTTTTTTTGTTCTTTTTGGAGGGGTTTTTTTGGGTTTGTTTGTTTTTTGTTTTTTGTTTTGTTTGATTTTTTGTTTTGTTTTGTGGTTTTTTTCTTTTATTTTTTGTGGGGTTTTTTTTGTTTTTTGGTTTTTTTGGTTTTTTTGTTTTTTGGGGTTTTGTTGTGGTTTTTTGTTTTGTTTTTGTGGGTTTTTTTTTCTTTTTTGGGGGGTAGTTTTTTTGGTTTTTGGTTTTTTGTGGGGTTTTTGTGGTTTTTTTTTCCTTTTTGGGGGGTTGATTTTGGGGTTTTTGTGGTTTTTTTTTTTGTTTTGTGGGGTTTTTTTTTCTTTTTTCTTTTTTCTTTTTTTTTCTTTTTTTTTTTTTTTTTTGGGAGGGGTTTGTTTTCTTTTCTTTTTCTTTGTTTTTTTTTTTTTTTTTTTTTTCCCTCTGGCGATTGAAGTTCTTGTGACACCAAATCAGGAAATTTGGTGCTCAGGCTCAGGAGTGGAGTCGGTGCCAGGGGCGTGCAGGGATTCCTTTCCCAGATTAGAGCTGGGAGTGGCACTCAGCCCCCTGTGGGGTGGCTCAAACCCTCCTGCTCCGGGCAAAAATGACACAACCTGACCCATCCTGACCCATCCTGACCCATCCTGACCCATCCTGACCCATCCTGACACATCCTGACCCATCCTGACCCATCCTGACCCATCCTGACCCATCCTGACCCATCCTGACCCATCCTGACCCATCCTGACCCATCCTGACCCATCCTGACACACCCTGACACATCCTGACCCATCCTGACCCATCCTGACCCATCCTGACCCATCCTGACCCATCCTGACCCATCCTGACCCATCCTGACCCATCCTGACCCATCCTGACCCATCCTGACCCATCCTGACCCATCCTGACCCATCCTGACCCATCCTGACCCATCCTGACCCATCCTGACCCATCCTGACCCATCCTGACCCATCCTGACCCATCCTGACCATCTCCCCATCCTGACCCATCCTGACCCATCCTGACCCATCCTGACCCATCCTGACCCATCCTGACCCATCCTGACCCATCCTCACCCACCCTGACCCATCCTGACACATCCTGACACATCCTGACACAACCTGACCCATCCTGACACATCCTGACCCATCCTGACCCATCCTGACCCATCCTGACCCATCCTGACCCATCCTGACACATCCTGACCCATCCTGACCCATCCTGACCCATCCTGACCCATCCTGACCCATCCTGACCCATCCTGACCCATCCTGACCCATCCTGACCCATCCTGACCCATCCTGACCCATCCTCCTGACCCATCCTGACCATCATCCTGACACATCCTGACCATCCTGACCCATCCTGACCCATCCTGACCCATCCTGACCCATCCTGACACATCCTGACCCATCCTGACCCATCCTGACCCATCCTGACCCATCCTGACACATCCTGACCCATCCTGACCCATCCTGACCCATCCTGACCCATCCTGACACATCCTGACCCATCCTGACCCATCCTGACACATCCTGACCCATCCTGACCCATCCTGACCCATCCTGACACATCCTGACCCATCCTGACACATCCTGACACATCCTGACCCATCCTGACACATCCTGACACATCCTGACCTATCCTGACACATCCTGACCCATCCTGACACAACCTGACACATCCTGACACATCCTGACCCATCCTGACCCATCCTGACCCATCCTGACCCATCCTGACCCATCCTGACCCATCCTGACCCATCCTGACCCATCCTGACACATCCTGACCATCCTGACCCATCCTGACCCATCCCCGCATTCCTGGGGCAGGGAGGGCTCAGAGCTGCTCCCTCTGAGCAATTCCAGCCCCATTCCAGGGCCAGGCTGCTCCCATGGCATCAGAGCTGAGCTGGCTGAAATCATCCCTGGTCAATTTATTTGGAGAAACAACAACAAAATAAAGAGAATTTTGTTGGTTTGGAGAAGTCCTGGTGGTTCTCAGTGAACAGCAGGAAATACAAGGAGATTTTGTGTAGAACATTTAATTTTAGGGGGATTTTTTTATGTTTGGTCTTGTTGTGATCCGTGAAAATTGATGTTTTCCTCTGAATGTCTTAAGATTTGGAATCCTTGGAAGTGTCCATGCTACCATTGGTTCATGATTTACCATTTTCACATGGAATCATCAAGGTGGGAATCACCCAGTGATTTTTAGGATCCCCCACCCCCTGTCCCCAAGGGCCACATCCAGCCTGTCCTGAACACTCCCCTAGCGACTGCAACCCTCCCTGACATCCTATTATATTTCTAAAAATATAATTTTTATATTAATTCTGAAAGGGAGAGGAAAGTGGGGGTTTTTGGTAAATGTTTCTCCCATAAAGTGCAAATCGGTCAGAGAGGCTCAAACCATGCAAAGAGATTTAACTCTTTGTTAACTCTTTGTTATCTCTGGGAAGAAAAGAGGGAAATCTCAGCCAGGCTCTTCTTCAGCTGCACTTCATGGAAAAATCCCTGTTACCACCCAGGCCAGCCAGGTGTTCCCTTTCCCACTCATTTTTTCCCTCCACATTCTCATCCTGTCTCAAAGACTGGAAAAACCCCTGTCCTTGCCTATTAAAAATCTTAATTGCATGAGGAGGGTGGATGGATTTCATAAGGGTTTTATTCCTTTTTTTTTTTTTTTTTTTTTGGTGGCTCCATTAAATTCTTCACTTTCTTTGAGCTTTATCCCCTCCCCTCTCTTCCTGTCACGTTCCTCTCTTGACTGATGTGCCCAAGTGCTCCTGCTCTCCAGCCTGGACCAAATCCAGCCACCTGACACAGCAGCTCAGCTGTTTTCTCCCAGGTTTTTCCTCTGCTGTGGGCTTGGTCAGCTCCAGAAATCTTCCCTCCAGCTCTAGAAAGTTGCATTTTGGATTCCATTCCTGCAGTGGCACGACTGAGAAGCATCCCCTGCAAAGATGCCTTTGCTATTTTTGCAAATCCTTCCAGCAGCATTTGTGCTCTCAGGTTTCCCCCTCTGGGGTGGCTCTGGGATTTTTTTGATGTCTCCTCATTATTAATAGCTGCTCCTCCTTGGTCTCCCTTACCTCAAATCCACTCTCAGTTATTTCTGTGCTGACAGTTGCAGCCTCTGCACTTTATCTGATCCATCAAGTGTGGCTTCCCCTTCTGGAATTATGTTCTGCTCATGCATCATGGTCTGAGGTAGAACTTTTGCCTTCCTGCCCCAGAAACAGCACAAATCCCATTTTTGCTGCATTGGAGCTTTAAAAATTCCCTAATGAACATCAGAATATCTTTTTGGTTTTCCCAAAGCTGTGGAATTCAGTCTTGTGAAGTTTCTCTGCCCATGGTACACCCAAAGTCCAGAACTGCTGCACTCTGAGTCTTTTGTTTCTTCAGCAGAGTCTTGTGAGCTTTTCCTTTGTCTCTTTATCTCAAGATAAAGATAAAGATAAAGATAAAGATAAAGATAAAGATAAAGATAAAGATAAAGGTAAAGGTAAAGGTAAAGGTAAAGGTAAAGGTAAAGGTAAAGATAAAGATAAAGATAAAGATAAAGATAAAGATAAAGATAAAGATAAAGATAAAGATAAAGATAATCACTTTGTGACTTATCTCAAGTCACAAGCTCCTCAGTACATTCCCTGTTTCCACAGGGAAGAAAGGAGCAGGAACACCCATCCAGCAGAATTATAATAATTTATCTTATTTTCTGGGTCACTTTGTGCCTAAATTGTTCCAACACAACCAAAAAAGTGCAAGATTGAAACAACCTTTTATAAAAAGCTCCCTCATCACAGATTTTTGCAGCATGGTTTGGAACTCAGAAGAAGTGCAGGAGTTTGTCTGAAGCTTCATGGCCAAGAATCAGCTCAGAGCCTCGACCCTCCTCCCACACACACAAAAACCAGGGGAACCAGAAGGGGCTGCACAGAACTGAATTTACCCTCCCAACATGAGGGGATGTCTCCAAAAACATTTCCTTTCACACAGTCATGAATGGTTTGGGGTGGAAGGGACATTAAAACCCATCCAGTGCCATGGCAGGGACACCTCCCACTGTCCCAGGATGATCCAAACCCCAATGTCCAACCTGGAACTGAACATTCCAGGGGCAGCCACAGCTGCTCTGGCAATTCCATCCCAGCCCCTCACCACCATCACAGGCAACAATTCCTGCCCAATATCCCATCTAAATCTAGAATTTTTCAGTTTCAAGCCATTCCTTGTGTCCTGCCCCTCCATTCCCTGTGTCCTGTCCCTCCATTCCCTGTGTCCTGTCCCTCCAGCCCTTGGGAATTGTCTCTCTCCCTGTTTCCTGCAGCTCCTTCAGGCCCTGCAAGGCCACCCTGAGCTCAGCCCAAAGCTTCTCCTGTGCAGGTGAACAATCCCAGCTGTGCCAGCCTTTCCTCCCAGCAGAGCTGCTCCATCCCTCTGCTCATCCTGCTGCCTCCTCTGGGCTCTCTGCAGCAGCTCCAGCTCTGAGCTGGGCTGGGAATTCCAGAGCTGGATGCAGGATCCAGGTGGGCTCACACCTGAGCAGGCACAGGGACACAATCCCAATCCCTTTCCTGCTGCTCACCCTGCTGTGGATGAAGGCACAGGTAAGAATATTTTCTCCTCCCCCTAAATTAAAAATTAAGGGAAAATGCCATTAGGTGTGTGTGGGATTAAACAAACATCATCCAATTAATAAATGCACCATCAGTGTCCCAGGCCAAACCAGATTTCATTAAAATTTTCCTTTAAGAGAACACCTTAAAGTGGAGTTAAACCAACTAAAAGTGAAAAGAATTGAATGCTGAGGCTCTTGCTTTAATTGGCTTTAACTTGTGCAGCCTCAATGCAAAGCATGAGGCCCATCAGAATTTGGCAGGCTGCTGCTTCTAAACTTAGGCTCAGAATTTGGGAGTGATGAGGGCTGGCAGAGCAGAGCTAAAATTAGACCTGGACAGGCCATGTCAGATGTGTCAAGAACCCACAGCAACTGAAATATTTTTAATGTTTTTCAAGCAGGCCCTTCCACCCAGCCAAAGTGAAGTTTATTTCAGATAATGATGGAGAGTTACTGGTCAGAATTTTTCCAGACTTGAGGAAAAACAGGTCAGGAGAAATGGGCTCAGAACTGAATTTTCCTCCTTCTCCTATTACCCCTCCTAAATCCTGGCCAGCCTTGGCTGGATTTTAAAACACACCTGCTCCAGCTCCCAGCTGTGGGAGTTTGGCCAATGGTCAAAAAAAGAGGGACCAGGAGCTTTTTCTGGGCTGCAGCTGAGGCTGGAGCTGGATTTGGAAAGAGGGAGAAGCTGCAGGACAGGAGCCCTTGGGAACCTTACATGGACACAGAGCAGGATCCTGGGGGATCCCCTGCCCAGCACAGAGCACAATTCCAAAGGCAGCCAGGATGGCTTCAACAGCTTTCTGTGCACTTTTTGTGCCTGGAAGTAGCCAGGAAGTTTTTCCTGACCTTCAATAATCAGGATTGATGCCCCTGGGGCAGAGGTGCCTGTTCTCTTCAGTGTGAATTCTGATTTACCATCACCAGCAGCTCTCTGTGGATTCCAGTGGGACTCACAGCAGTTTGGATTTTTCCACATGGAAAAGTTTGGGTTTTCCCACTCCCAAATTCAATTCCATTTCAACTTTTCAAGCAAAACAGTTCCACCTCACAAAGTTGTGTAGAAGGTCTGACTACACCACACCAGGTGTAATTTTAATTTCTACGGATTTTTTTGTTTGTTTTTTCTCATTAAATAATCAGCCTGAGTCTTTCCAGTCTCCATCCAGGAGAGCTTTTCCATTCCCTTCATCCTTTCCTCTCTGAGTCCTTCCCCCTGGGCCTTTCCCTGGAGCTGCAGATTTCCCACGTGCCATTCCCTGGGTTCCAGCCTGGGGGAGCTTTCTCAGGTTTCTCACAGCTTCCATCAACTTTGTCCCAGTTTGCCACATCATTTATGGGATTTGCCATCACCCTGTCCCCAAATGTCTGCTGAGGATACAGAAAATGAGAAAAGTCTGGATTTCAGCATTTCCCAAGAGGGATAATCACAATTCTGCTTTGCACCAGGACAGGTTTTTTCCCTGGGCAACTTTTTCCTTAGGAAATTTCCAATTTAGGGAGAAAAGTTCTCTCAACCATTTTCACACCTGTAAAACACAAGGTTATAAAGACAAAAAACTAAACAGAAAATGGGGAAATAGTTGAGAGAGGACTAAAAAGTATTAATGGAGCACTTACAGGTCCAGTAGAATTGAATTAGAATTATATAGGGGAAAAAAAAAACAAAAAAAAAGTTCTTTCCTTCCTCAGAAGTGAGAATAAAGGATGGGGGAGAAAAAGATTTGCAAAGGAGTGAGAATCAATAGGAAGAATTACAAGGATTGAAAAGAGGAGGAGAAGGAGAAGGAAAAGGAAGAGGAAAAGGAAAAGGAGAAGGAAAAGGAAAAGGAAAAGGAAAAGGAAAAGGAAAAGGAAAAGGAAAAGGAAAAGGAAAAGGAAAAGGAAAAGGAAAAGGAAAAGGAAAAGGAAAAGGAAAAAATCAGGGAAAGATCAAGAAGAGAATCAAGAGGGTTATGAAAAGGAATCTTTACAGTGAGGGGAGAAGGAAGAAAATACCTGAAAATCAGTGAAAATTAAGTCAAAGAAATGCAGGCAATGGAAATGGGAAAGGAAAAGTAGAGGAAAAGGGAAGGGAAAAGCAGAGAAAAGTCTCTGAAGTATTGAAAAGGATAAGGAGTGGGAATAACAGCATGAGAAGAAAGAAGGAGATAAAATAGAAAAGCAAGGGAGAGGCAAGGAAGGAAGAGGGGGAAAAAAGAAATTAAATTTCCCAGAAAATGCATGGAAGTGATGGGAAAAATGGAAAAGAAGCCAAAGCAGGGAAAAGCAGGGAGGGGATGGAAAAATGAGCAAAGGGAAGAAGAAATGCACCTGGAAAACATTTGGAAAATAGTGGAGAAGGAAGGGGGAAGAAATTCAAAAAGGAAGAGGAGAAGAAAGGAAGCACAGAAGCACCCAAAAGTATTGAAATAATGGGGGAAAAAGAAGGGGAAAAGAGAAAAAATTGGAAAGAAGAGAGGAAAAGGCCTGAAGGGAAAGCAAAGTGGGGGCAAAGCAAATGCAAATCAAGGGTGGCAAAGGAAGTGGGAAAGACAGGCAGGAAAAAAACAACCAGGAAAGATGGGAAAAGAAAATACAGGGAAGAGTAACAAAAATAAAGGGGGGGTGTTGAAAGATCCTGAAAAAATAATGGAAGAGAACTCAAGGGAGGAAAAGTCAAAACAGGGAAAAATCTGAAAGCACCAAGAAGAAAAAGGGGAAAAGGGAAAGACTTGGGAGGAAACCAAAAGGAGAAGAAGGAGGGAGAGGAAGGGAAGAGCAGAGGATGGGGAGCAAGAAAAAACAGGGAAAGAATGGCAGGAAAACAAAAGCAGGGAAGATCCAGGAAAAGCTGTGAAAGGAGAGGAAGAGAATTAGCAGGAAAAGGAAGGAAATACAGCGAGAAGGAAAAGCAGAAAGTCTGGGAAAGCAACAGGGAAAAGCAATGGGGAAAAAAAAAGGAAAAAGAAAGGGGGAAAAAGGAAAAGCAGAGGGAAAATTCAAAGCTGAAAGATGGGAAAAGGAGGGAAAAAATGTGGAAAGGGAGAAAAAGTGTAGGGAGAAGGGTCAGAGTGGAAAGGAAGAAAGGGGAAGGAGAAGCACTGGGAAAGGAATTTGGGAGAGGGGGGAGAAAAGACTCTGAAGTGTCCTTGAAGAGGAAATGAACTACAGCTTCAGCTTAAATCAAATGAAAAGGGCATTACAATTCTTTCAGCCAGAGTTACAATGTCAGAGAACTCTGTCACCGTTCCCATGAAGGAGCTCTGTGACATCCCTGCTTCCCCAGGCCCTGCTTCCTGGCATTCCTGCATTTCTCCTCCCAGCCCTCTGAGCTTGTGACACTCAAGCTTTGAGAACTTCATTCCCAGGGAATGGGCATGGCCCCGAGGCTGCCAGAGCTCCAGGAGCTCCTGAACACTCAGAACATTCCATGATTCCAGGACTGAATTCCCTCAGCTTATTCTTGACTCCAAAGGTCTCCAAAATGGGAATTTTCTTTGAGCACAAATTAGGAAAGGCTTTGTTGAGTTTAGCTCAATGTGCTTCCCTCAGGACGAGCCTTTCTTCCTGTCTTGGGTAAAGGGAACACCATCATCATCATCACCATCATCATCATCATCATCATCTCATCACCACCCCTGCAGTCTCAGAATTATTAATTCCATCTACCAGCTGCTGATATTGATGGGAAGGAGTCCTGGATTCCTGCCTGAGTTGGCCAGCAGGAAAATCTGAAGGAAAATAGAGCTTTGAAACATGACAGGAAGTGATAAAGATGTCCCCAGCTGGGGAAGGAGAAGTGAGATCCTGAAGAAAAAAAAATATATTTTTTTAAATTATTATTTTCTGCTTGAGATCTTCCATTAGTTTCTTCAGAACAAACAAATTCTGGTTTTAATTTTCCATGTATCATTTTCCAGTCATTAACTCACTGGTTTTTGACAATCAACATCCATCAAATCCATCTCCTTTCCCAAGGGAAAGCCTACAGGAGGGGATTTGGTTCTTAATTTCTCCTACCTTAGCCATGCTCCTCTTTTATTACTCAACACCACCAAGCAATACCCATAAAATCTGAAGTTTTGAGATAATGTCAAAATTCCTGTGATTTTGCAAAAGACTTATGTCTCAGCAGGACTCAGTGATCACACAACAGATCTGAGGAGGTTTTAACCCAATTTTAACAGAATCAAAGTTTTGGGTTGGAAGGGACCTTAAAATCTCATCCATTTCCACCCCCTGCCATGGCAGGGACACCTCCCACTGTCCCAGGCTGCTCCAGCCCCAGTGTCCAGCCTGGCCTTGGGCACTGCCAGGGATCCAGGGCAGCCACAACCTTTGCAGTGTTTTACCACTCATGGTAAAAAATGAGTGGAAATATCATATTTAACCTAAATCCAGCTCCTTAATGTTGAAAGCCATTCCCTGTGTCCTGTCCCTCCATCCCTTGTCCCAAGTCCCTCTCCAGCTCTCCTGGAGACCCTTTAGGTACTAAAAGTGGCTCTGAGGTCTCTGTGGAGCTTTCTCCAGGCTGAACAACTCCAGCTGTCACTAACTCTGATGCTTCAGAACATTGACCATAAAACTTAATGAACAGCAACTACAATCCCTCTCAGGTTTAGGCAGATCCCATAAATCTGACAGGGAGAACTGCTGAAATCAAATCAAGGCATCTTCATCAGTGAGGAAGGAACAGCTCAACAGTCATCATGGAGTGGAAAACTAAAAACCAACTGCAAATTTCCAACAAGAAGTTGTTTCTGTAGAACCCCACAAAAGCAGGGATATGGAACAGAAAAGCACTGTTTGATCTGGTGCCTTCCTTTGCTGGGCAGGTATTGTGCACTTTAACATGAATTATTCCAAGTAAAATCTCACAGAATCCCAAATCCCTGAGGCTGGAAAAGCCCTCCCAGCCCAGGCAATCCCAGCTGTGCCCATGCCCACCTTGTCACCCTGAGTGCCACCTCCAGGTGACACCTGCAGGGATGGGCACTGCAAACCTCTCTGGGCACTTCCAATCCCTGAGCTCCCTTTCCATGGGGAAATTCCTGCTGTGCCCACCCTGAGCCTGCCCTGGCCCAGCCTGAGCTGTTCCCTCTCCTCCTGTCCCTGTCCCCCCCTCCCTGCCCCTCCTGTCAGGGAGTTGTGCAGAACCACAAGGTCCCACCTGAGAGAATTCCAGTAAATAAATTATCCAAAACCCAGGCTGAACACCAGCTACCCTCAGGAGATCAACTCTCAGCAGTCACTCTACTCTGCAGCCACTTCCTTGTGTATCTTTGACCACAAAAACACTTCCTTCCTATCCAGAAGTTTCAGACTGATCTTACTGGGATGAATTTGTTCTAAAACCAACAAAACACGTTCTGTGTCACCAGGCTGGAGTTTCCACTCACTCCCTCATTAGAAATGATGTTCCTGATGGGCTTCAGTGGGAATTCTTCCACAGAGGATCTTCAGAAGTCTGTTTTTTTCAGTTGTCCAGGACAAACTATAAGCACATGGATGGTGTGATGAAAACAAGGATGGCAGAGTGATAAATAATGGAGATGAATCACATTTCCAGGTGACTCCAACCCTTGTGGCATCCAGACACCATTGTACTTACAGGATGGAATCCTAAATCCTGGCAGAGCAGCCATTCCCAAAGGACTGAGCAATCAGGATGGAGAATCATCTAAATTTACAATCTTTTAATGCAAAGAACTGAGGCTGAAAGGTTGAAAACTGCAATCCTGGGAGGAATAAAGAGGCAAGGAACCAAGTGAGAGGTCTGAGGACGTAGCTGCACCTCCTGCAGGCACACAGCAGGGCTGGCACCACTGCCAGGGGCTGTGTGCAGCAATCCCAGCTTTTACAACGGGCTGGAAAACATCTGAGGTTTCAGAAGAGCTTTACAGTTAAAGGATTGAAGGAGGTTAATCAAGTTAATGCATTTTTACGTGGAATAGTTTCAAACTGGAGCTGTCACTCGTTGTTCTGCCAGGCTCTGGTGGCCACCAGCTGTAACTCAGCAGCCCCAGGACTGGAGGAGGACTGGGAGCCTGGAGAAAACCTGCCTGAATCACTCCAGAGACAGAAAATTCCTCCCACTGGGCAGAACCTACAGGAAATCAGCTTTTTCCAAACTAGATCCTATTGCACCCAAAGCCAGGGAGTTGGTGATGCAGGAGGAACTGGGCTGGGTTCTGGGATAACAGAACATCCCATTCCATGGCCTCAAAGCAGCTCACCTGGCATAGGGAGGAAGCTGCAGAGCACACCAGAACACTCAGACTAAGAGATGAGGATTAAAGAACTCCAACTACAAGCACAGTCCATGAGAATCAAGCAGAGCTGTGTTCACACATCAGTGATTTGCAGACCTCGCTGGTTTTCAATTAAAAACTCCAAATTAGCTGTTACGCCTCCAACTTTTACTTTCATATTTTTAAGTCTGTTGCAATGTATCTGATATTTACATATTATAGTATAATTATACCTACCATACCATGGCTTGGAGTAGGTTAATTGCATAGGAAGACTTACTACGTTTACATTTTTGTTTGTTTTTTTCTTAAATTACTCTTAATTTTTTTTTCTTCGTTTTTTTTTTCTTCCTTTTTTAAAAAGCACAGTAAAGAGTCTGAGGACAAATTATTCAACTGTTTATCATACATAAGACTGCATGACTATAATACAAAGGGCTTGTCTTTTCATTTAACGTTACAATATACACAGCAAGTCCGGACTAGATCTTACAATCTGAACACAGGTATTTAACCTTTTCCATGCTGTTTATGTTTACAATGCACAGAAGTCCTGTAACCAAACTGTGTAGTAAAGCACACAAAACTGGACTGTAACATAACACAGTATGCAGAAGCACTGGATTTTATGGTTTTTTTTTTTCTTCTTGATGTAGAGGTTATTTCTTTGAACTGCTTTAGGTTTGGTGGGTTTTGTTTTTTGTTTTTTTTGGCGCTTGCTAAAGGGGTGGCAACGGCGCACGTGGTGTTACCCAAATTCCATGTTACCCTTATATTCCTAGACAGCAGTAAGAACTGGATTCCTTTTTTTTTTTTTTTTTAAATATTGCTAAACTCAGCATCCTCTCCTAAGGTGACTGCCTTCCAAATCCTGTAAACTTCTCTGAATTACTGAGCTTTGAAAGAAAACAAAACCAAAAAACAAGCAAAAAAATAAAACAAAACAAAACAAAAAAAAAAACCTGGGGGGGAAAAACAAATCTGCTTTCATCCACAGGGTGTTGATGTGTCAATACAAAAAGAAATATTTCATTAAGAAAATAATGATTTACAAAGAAACTGCTAATCCCAAGGATTTGTTCCCATTTACACAGTAGTCACCTGCTGTGTTGCCACAGTGAGTATAAAAAATTCCACCTTTTTGACTCAAAAATCGACTTGGCCACATGGAATTGACCATTTGCTGCTAAAAATTAACTTTTCCACGGGCTTCCTGGCAGAGGTAGATCACTGCTTCTGTAAGAGAGGATGGGCAACACTGCTCACCTGGGATGGGCAATCAAGGAACTCACCTTCATTCTTTCACCCAGGTGGGTTTTTTTCACGCTCCTTTTTTTGTTTTTCCTTTTCCCACAAAGAAAAAAAAAAAAAAAAAAAAAAAAAAAAAAAAAAATCTTGGATGGGCCTGTAAATTTTGCAACTGCCAAGCTGACTGTGTTATATTAAGGCAGCATTACCCAAAAATTAGGCACCTGTTAAATACAGCCTGCTAACCTCAGGTCTCCCGTGAGGGTTTTGCTTTACTCAGCCTATTATTTTTTTTTTTTTGGACCTGTTCATGCAATCAAGGTCTTTGCCTTCAAGTTTACAATTATGTTAATAAGGAATACAAGAATCAACTGCTGGTTTCATAGCTTCTGGATCTAGTGTCCCTTTTAACCTTCAGAAGCCTGAACACATTGATAATGTAACAGATGTTATAGTCTCCAAGTAGATGTCAATCTATTATCTTCAGTACACAGATTGCTGTAAATGTATTGGCTATGAATTCAACAACAGTTCCAGTTTTGTTTAAGCAATAGTACAGCCATAATTTTTCAACTGACATTTAAAAATGGTCTAGTTACACCTTGTGTCAAAGTGCAGAACTGCTACATTATTGGTTACAGACATCTATGTGCTATAAAAACAGCTTTGGTACAATAAATTATCAAAAAAGAAAATAAATTTTTGTAAAATTCACAGCATAATTGTGAGGCAAAAAAGCAGTCACATAAAATTCTGCATTTTTTTTTTTTTTAAAAATGTTCAGGATGAACAGAAGACGTCTTTGTGCAGAAGTAATGGTGGAGAAAAACCACGTGCCGAGAAAAAGCAAAAGAAAAAAGTAAAAAGCAGGAAGGGACACAGTTGTAGCTATTTCCATCAAACGCAAACCACTACTCCTGTGACCTTCAACCAATAAGGAAGTCAACTTTATGACACACGCAAAGTGACCTTGCAATACCTTACAATAAGTGGGTCACAAAAGTCTATTTTAAAAGAAAGGCCTCTTGAATTACCCATTCTCTGTGTTTTCAGCATTAAGGACTGTCTGCAAAAGCATGTCCAAAAGTGATTGCATCTGAAATGGTAGGCTCTTCTAACTTAAGAGTCCAAATCCATAAGGCCAAAGGTTATCCCAAAGACCACCACTTAGACCTCCCCAGGACTGGCCAGGACCGACCCGTTGATTGCTTCTCAGTGCACCTCAGTTATGAAACCAGTCAGATTTCCATCCTAACTGCCCGTGGGCTCCAAAAGGTGGCACCCACAGAATTCCCATCACAATTGCTGCTTTGATCCTCAGTAGATTCAGAAAAGGAGAGTTCTGCTCACCGCCACTTCGCATGCTCAATGTGCCTCACAAACTCCGTCACAACCGTCCCTTTTTACAGCTGAAGAATAATATATTTGTGTAATCTGAAGGTCCCTCTTTCTTACAGTACTGCATTTCTGTGCCCATGGTTGTTTGGGGAACTAAAAAAAATATATATATTACTCACTCCCCCTCCCACCCACAAAACTTCAAAGGGCCTTTTTTTAGAAATCATGTGCAATGCCTTTAAAAAGAAACTAGTTTGCAACTATGACTAACATTTGAACAATAACCCCTGTCGAATGAGAGCAAAAAAAAAAAAAAAAAAAAAAAAAAAAAAAATCAAAACCCCTCCCCAAAAAAACCAAACTATGACTAGGTTGTGGCAAGTTAAAATGGGGGAAGCAAAAGGTGAACACCACTAAGCTATCGTTAAGGTGGGTCCAGACATGGCTCTTAAAAAAAAAAAAAAAAAAAAAAAACCAAAAAAACCTCCCCCCGGCAAAAAAAACCAAAAAAAACCAAACTTCATTGTCCCTTTGCAATCTTTTCAAGTTTAAAAAAATAGTCAACTTTGCCCTCCTGTAGCGGTTCAGTGAGTTTATCTCCTTCTGATTCAAGCAGCTTTGCACTTTGTTTTTTTTTTTTTTTGGAAAAACACCACTTCTATAAAAACACACAAGAAACAAACTTAGTTTCAGTTTAGTCACGAGCTAGCCACAGGACTTTGCTGAACACAAACTCCTGTCATGGGAGACTCTTCTCTATCAATGCCTTGCCTCATGGCAAGGTGTCCTTCAGTCATGTAATGAGCAGGACCTGTATTAGCAGAGAACTGGTACGTGGGATGTCCAGCTATGCCAGTTTCTTGGCGCGGATTAGAGTAGACTGTTAAATTCATGTCCATAGCTCCGTTCTGTCCAAAGTCCAAGGTATTAGCAGCCACTGGGCGGTTCTGATAGGCCTGATTGCCTTGGTTACCAGTAGAGGAGGAAGATGTAGAGGAAGAAGTAGTTGAGGAAGACAGGGATGTCATGGAGTGGTGACTGTGGCCCACCTCCATAGAATCCTGGGTGGAGGAGCTGTTTGTTGGAGAATTGTAGACTCTCGGCCTGGTCCGGCTGCCCAAGGCTTGCTGTCCATGGTGGTGGTGGTGGTGGTGGTGATGGTGGTGGTGGTGGGAGCTGTTGCCGTGGTGATGGTGTAATGCGTTCTGTTGCTGAGGGTTGACGTGGAAGGTGGTTTCCTGCACGGGGTGGTTCTCCACGCTCACCTGGCTGGGAGCTTCGGTGGCACTCCAACCGATGGGAGGAGGAAACTGCTGTCGGACCTGCACGAGCCAGAGCAAAAGGGTGAGCTCAGAGCTGCCATAGCACCAAAACACACAACCACAAAGGCTGCAGAACACCCCCAGGACCACCCAACCTCTGAGCACCCTGACAACTCAGTGTCACATCCAGTCGGCTCTTGAACAACACACAAGGGATTCAGTTCTTCACATTTATGCCAATTTTTAAAACTTTAACCAAGCCTTGAAGTTGCACAATTCTAGAAATGCAGGCATGTACTTAAGAATAATTTCCAATACTTCTCTATCCTGAACAATATATGAGAGACTAGGTTATTTCTATTTATGCCAATATTTAAAACTTTAACCAGGCCTTGCAGTTGCACAATTATTCTAAAAATGCAGGCACATATGTAAGAATAATTTCTAATACTCCTCTATTTTGAAGAATATATGAGAGACTAGGTTATTTCTATTTATGCCAATATTTTAAACTTTAACCAAGCCTTGCAGTTGCACAATTATTCTAAAGATGCAGGCACATATGTAAGAATAATTTCCAATATTTCTCAGTCTTGAACAATATATGAGAGATTAGGTATTTCTATCTATGTCAATTTTTTAGAACTTTCACCAGGCTTTGAAGTTGCATAATTATTCTAAAAATGCAGGCATATACTTATGAAAAATTTCCAATATTCTCAATCTTGAACAATATATGATTTGGTTATTTGTATTTATGCCAATTTTTAAAACTTTAACCAAGCCTTGCAGTTGCACAATTATTCTAGAAATGCGAGCATAAACTTAAGAAAATTTTCAATACTCCTCTATCTTGAACAATAGATAAGAGATTAGGTATTTCTATTCATGACAATTTTTTAGAACTTTAACCAAGCCTTGTAGTTGCACAGTTATTCTAGAAATGCAGGCACGTATGTAAGAATAATTTCTAATACTCCTCTATTTTGAACAATATATGAGAGACTAGGTTATTTCTATTTATGCCAATTTTTAAAACTTTAACCAAGCCTTGAAGTTGCACAATTCTAGAAATGCAGGCATATACTTAAGAATAATTTCCAATACTTCTCAACCTTGAACAATATATTATTTGGTTATTTGTATTTATGCCAATTTATAAAAAATTTAACCAAGCTTTGATGCTGCATAATTAATCTAGAAATGCAGGCATGTACTTAAGAATAATTTTCAAAACTTCTCTATCCTGAACAATACATGAGAGACTAGGTTATTTCTATTTATGCCAATATTTAAAACTTTAATCAAGCTTGAAGTTGCACAATTATTTTAAAAATGCAGGCACATATATAAGAATAATTTCCAATACTTCTCTATCTTGAACAATATATGATTTGGTTATTTGTATTTATGCCAATTTTTTAAAACTTTAACCAAGCCTTGCAGTTGCACAATTATTCTAGAAATGCAGGCATGTTTTTAAGAATAATTTTCAATACTTCTCTATCTTGAACAATATAGGAGAGATTAGGTATTTCTATTCATGCCCATTTTTCAGAACTTTAACCAGGCCTTGAAGTTGCACAGTTATTCTAAAAATGCAGGCACGTATGTAAGAATAATTTCTAATACTCCTCTATTTTGAAGAATATATGAGAGACTAGGTTATTTCTATTTATGCCAATATTTAAAACTTTAACCAAGCCTTGCAGTTGCACAATTATTCTAAAAATGCAGGCACATATGTAAGAATAATTTCCAATACTTCTCTATGTTGGACAATAGATGAGTGATTAGGTTTTTTGTATTTATGCCAATTTTTTAAAACTTCAACCAAGCCTTGCAGTTGCACAATTATTCTAAAAATGCAGGTATGTACTTAAGAATAATTTTCAATACTTCTCTATCTTGAACAATATATGAGAGATTAGGTTATCTGCATTTATGCCAATTTTTTAGAACTTTAAACAAGCCTTGCAGTTGCACAATTATTCTAGAAATGCAGGCATGTACTTAAGAATAATTTCCAATACTTTTCTATATATACCTTAAGAAAAATGAATGCACAACCTGGATGTTATTTTCAAATAGTTAAAGGAGGTCTGACTTCTCTGTCAAAATTACAGGAGCAGCCTTACATTTCAGTAATAATAACAGCATTTGTGTAACACTTAGAAAAATCACACCCTGACCTCTGGCTGAGGAGCCCAGAGACAATAAGCAAAGCAAATGAAATTCAAATGTTGTAGCTCATACCTTGAAATGTGCCAAGAGCATTAGAGGAACCTCTGGAACAACAGAGCTGATTAAAGGCTACTAAAAGAGCAAGATCTATCTACAAACCAATGAACTGTCCAGATGGGGGAGAGTTGCCAGCTTTGTGCTGTGCCCTGGGGTGCTGTGCATTACCTGTGGGCTGTGTGTCTCACAGTCCATGGCCTGCACAGCTGCAGTGAAGTGCCCGCCGCTGTGCCGGTGCTGGTGTGTGGGGTCCGACCGCGCCCTCCCGCTGTTGCTCGTGCCAGAAGATCCACCTGCAAAACCCCAACGTGCCCAGTGACTGAAGGGACATGGAATTTACAGCTATGGAACTATGGCAGCAGAAAGATTTATAAAGTTCTTCAAGGGAAAAGTATAAGATCAATGTTAATCACTCACATTTTTGCTCATCTAGTTGGGTTTTTGGGGGTTTTCTGTTTACCTGTTCCAGCTGATTAAAGTAATTGTTTAGTGATCATGACTGATATTTTTTGACAGTATGGAAAAAAAAAATTAACATTTCACAGAATCATGGAATATTCCACAATGATCACCCCAACAAATCCCACCCTGGGCATCCCTGGCAGCGCTGTCCAAACACCCCTGGAGCTCTGGCAGCACTGTGCCCATTCCCTGAGAGCCTGGGCAGTGCCCAGCATTAGGAAGCAGAATTTTATCACCCACCTGAGCTTGAAGATGTACTAGAGGTGGTTCCTGAAGACTGTGACTGCTCCATGGCAGGACTCGTGGACACGCTGTTACTCGTGTTGGTACCTTCGTCCGCCGTTTTCTTGAAGAAACTGTGCTGCAGGGCGTAGTAGGGCTGGATTCGTGTCTTGGGGTCATAGTCAAGCATCCTTAAGATGAGGTCTTTGAACTTCAAGTAGTCAGCTACAGTATGACCTGACTCCCCAGCACGGCGCCCACCCGGCCCTCCTGTCTCAACTCCCAGGATATTGTGGAGTTTGCGAGTTCCCGGTGGTTTGTATTCCTGTGGGGAGGGAGGAATGGCTTGGAATCAGTGTGTGAAACCTTGGGGGTGTCTGCACAGATACCTTAGCAAAAGAATATTTGATGTTCCAAACCAAATCAGGAAACTATTCAGCACGACAGGAAATGCTGTTTAATTGACAAGACAATGAACAACAAAGCTGTGTTTTCAATTAGACAAACAAAAGCAAAGTAACAACTCACCATTTGATATATTTATATATATACATATTATTATCCCAATTGTTTTACTTACCCTTTTTCCATCTTTGGTCTTCTTCAAGTTCCAAGTGCTATCTGGCAACTTCTCAAAGAACTTTCTTGCTTTGGGTGCTTGGTCGAGGATGTGGGTTGGTGGAATCCCCAAAACTTCCACTATTTTATTCATCTGATCCACCTGTCCCAAATAAAATGGGTTTGTGAAGGACAAGTGACAGCCAGCCCAGCTGTGGCACAAATGTCAGCTACTCACACAAGTTCTAAGTTAATTAATTTTAAGAAAAAATTAATATAGACAAAACAAATTAAGTATAAGAGGGAGACACAGAAAATTATGAACAAGCAATTTTATGTCCTGACAAAAATCCTGTTATTGATGTTTAATCCTTTCAGAATTACCAGACTTCCCTCATTCATGCATTCCAATTAAACAGATGAAAATCACAATGGGAATTAACAACAAAAAAAAAAACAGTTGCTGGGATAGAACTTACCTCATTTGCCCCACTAAAGAGAGGCTCTCCAGTGTGCATCTCGACTAAAATACACCCAAGGGACCACATGTCAATGGCAAGGTCATAAGGCATTCCCAGTAGCACCTCTGGTGATCGATAGAAACGGCTCTGGATATATTGGTATATCTGCAAGAAAAGCACCTCCAAGTCACCATCACACACAGCATCCCAAGGCAATGAAAATTCCAAGGGACAGAACACAACTGCCATGAAATCCCATTTTGGGGCAGGGAAAGATGAGGTATCAGGGATAATGAAATCCGTGTGTTCATTACAGTAATAAAAGTATTTAGTTGTTATTTTTTAGGAAAATATTATGCTCACAAGGAAAAAGCAGGAAGTTCAGCTTGAGTCATGTCATGTTTTTGAAATTGTGATTCTTAACATTTCAAAATTATCTTATTATTGATAAATAATGGATTTGGATAAATAATTCAGATGTCATTTCACCTCCTGGTGTCTTCCTTCAGCACTTCCTTTTAGTTTAAAGCAGAAAGTTCTTTTAGTAATCCAAATCTCTGTCTCATTGCTGCTTTCAATACAATATTCCATATTGTGATCCACTCTCCCTAAATTTATTCTGGGAAAAAGCAATGGGGTGCTACTGGCCAGTGCCAACTCCTCAAGACACAACTGGGGCACTTTTGGTGAAGTTACTCCATGAATTCCTGAATTCTTTTCCTAAAGATCCAATCTGCAGTGTGTCTAATCATAAACAGGGGCCATGCTAAAGGAACACTCATGGAAAGAGGAATAAAATAATAATAAAAGAGTATTTTTTATATATTTATGATAATTTTTTGTTTTATTTATTAGCACTGCAGATTTGTACAATCAAGTGCTGATACATTCTCCACTGACATGGCACAAAAACACAGTCAAAGCAAAAATAAAAAAAACATGGAAAATTTATCATATGGTGGATTTTCATCTACTGGGACACTAAAGTAAGTGGTGGATTCTCAAATTGTTCAAAATAAGATGTGGATGTGGCACTTTTGGATTTGGTTTAGTGGTGAATTTGGGGCTGCTGGTTCATGGTTGAACTTGATCTTAAAGATCTTTTCCAACCTTGACAATTCTGACATTCTGACATTTATATTTAAAGCTCATGTGGACTGTGGATCTTTATTAAAAATTGAGTTATTGTTTAAAACCCCCATGAATGAAATTCCAATGAGCTAGATGAGTATTATAACCTAAAAATCCTCCATTTTTCAGCAGCGCCAACAGAACTTTCACCCGTTTCCCCCAAAACTCACCCTCTGCCCAAGCTGACACGAACTGCCAAAATCCACAATCTTGATGGCGCTCCTTTTGGGGTTGCAGAGCAGGATGTTCTCTGGTTTTAGGTCACAGTGAATGATGCTGAGCTCGGGGGTGGCCAGGAAGAGCAGGGCCGTGCACATCTGCTGCGCGAACTTGCGCGTCAGGTTGAGGGACACGCCGCGGAAGTTGGTGTTCCTCAGCAGGTCGTACAGGTTGTAGGACAGCATCTCAAACACCAAGCACAGGTGGTTCCTGAACATGAAGTGGCGCTTCAAATGCACTGGGGGGAAAGGGGAAAATACCATGAATGCACAGAGAATGGTGAGAATGGTGGAGAGCGTTCATTTTTCTATCCTGGTTCTGTGGTTTATACACTGTGCCTGGGGAGGAGGACATTTTCAATCCTCAGTAAAACTGGAAAATCTTGTCATTTTTCTATCCTGGTTCTGTGGTTTTTACAAAATATTTCTGCCATGCCTGGATTTACAAAACATTTCACATCCTCAGGTGCAGAGGGACATTTTAAAACTGGAAAATCTTGTAAAATCTTTTAAATACTTTAATCAATGTGTAAGAAGCTGAGTGCTGAGTAAAATAAGAGCATTGGGTTTTCCTGGTTCTCTATTATTTACAAAATATATCTGCCATGCTTGGAGGACAAAAGGACATTTTCACATCCTCAGGTGCACCTCAGTACAACTGGAAAATCTTGTAAAATCTTTTAAATACTTTAATCAATGTGTAGGAAACTGAGCGCTGAGGAAAATAAGAGCATTGGGTTTTCCTGGTTCTGTGGTATTTACAAATTATTTCTGCCATGCCTGGAGGACAAAAGGACATTTTCACATCCTCAGGTGCACCTCAGTAAAACTGGAAAATCTTGTAAAATCTTTTAAATACTTTAATCAAAGTGTAAGAAGCTGAGCACTGAGTAAAATAAGAGCATTGGGTTTTCCTGGTTCTCTATTATTTACAAAATATATCTGCCATGCTTGGAGGACAAAAGGACATTTTCACATCCTCAGGTGCACCTCAGTAAAACTGGAAAATCTTGTGAAATCTTTAAAATACTTTAATCAATGTATAGGAAGCTGAGCGCTGAGGAAAATAAGAGCATTGGGCTTTTTCCTGGTTCTGTGCTATTTACAAAATATTTCTGCTACACCTGGGGTACAGAGGGACATTTTACACATCCTTGGGTGCAAAATCTTGAGAAATCTTTTAAATACTTTAATCAATGTGTAGGAAACTGAGCGCTGAGGAAAATAAGAGCATTGGGTTTTCCTGGTTCTCTATTATTTACAAATTATTTCTGCCATGTCTGGAGGACAAGAGGACATTTTCACATCCTCAGGTGCACCTCAGTAAAACTGGAAAATCTTGTAAAATCTTTAAAATACTTTAATCAAAGTGTAAGAAGCTGAGCACTGAGAAAAATAAGAGCATTGGGTTTTCCTGGTTCTCTATTATTTACAAAATATTTCTGCTATACCTGGGGTACAGAGGGACATTTTACACATCCTTGGGTGCAAAATCTTGAGAAATCTTTTAAATACTTTAATCAATGTGTAGGAAACTGAGCACTGAGTAAAATAAGAGCACTGGGTTTTCCTGGTTCTCTATTATTTACAAAATATTTCTGCCATGTCTGGAGGACAAGAGGACATTTTCACATCCTCAGGTGCACCTCAGTAAAACTGAATGAACCAAAAACTTGTGAAGGGATATATTATCAAAGTAAGTTATCACTCCCTTACATTTACAGAGGAAATATTTAATTGTGAGAATAATTTAAAATACACAATGACATCATCACAATTTATAAACTGATTACTTCAATTAATAAAACTGATTCAATTGCTGTAGCTTCAATTAATAAAGCTGATCAATATCCCCAAGGAATTGTATTCATGCCCTTCAGGCACGATCTCAGTTTATGAAAGGAACCCATCCAAGCCTTTTTTTTTCCATTAAATAAGTGAAATATTCATCACATTCCTCTGTTCAGAGGCCAGCAGGGTTTGCCACTGTCAAACCTTCAGGTTGCCACAAGAAAATTGAAATAGGAAAAACATTTCAGAGAAAAAGCAACACACTCTTCTCTCTGGCATCATAAAATCTTGACTATGAGCACCAAGAGAATTCAGACTTTTAGTTAAGGTGGATTTCTGGTCAGCTTGGTGTCCATGGATTTGTTTTCTCCATTATCCAGCTCCTTCTGTGTACTTTATTTATAACTCACCTGAGATGGCACATTTTGCTCCCACCCTGATGCAATTTCCTGCCACAAATCCTTCTCCAAATTCCTGTTCTCTCACCTTTGGAATTCCCCTCCCACCACCATTCCAGGTCCTGCTGGGCTTCCTACACTTGATTCCAACTCCTCCCAGCTTGGCAGGAACCACCAAATACCATCACAAATATTCCAAAATAGATTTGGAAATCAGCTGAAAGCAGCCTAAGCTCTACAGCAAGCTCTAAACCACTCAAAACCAAATGCAAATGAGGAGTAATTAATGAGTACCTATGTAGTACTTCATCTCAGTGTCATGTTTGTTCATCAGCTCCAGCAGTCTCACTTCAATCTGGGCCTGGTTTAGGAAAGCCTTCTTGTTTTTGATGATTTTGATGGCCACCCACTCCTGCTCCACTCGGTCATAAGCCTTCACAACCTGCAAGAGAAGCCAAATCCATCAGGAAAATCCCATTTTCAAAACCCACCCAAACTCCCCTTTTCACCTTTCTCAATTCTGAATTCTCCTTTTTAATTCTATTTCTTCTGATGATACAACAATAAAGCTACAACTTTGTGATGTTTACTGCAGTGATGTTGCTTTATATGCAAATAAAATTATCTAAACCAACACTGTAAAAGGAATGGTAAATCTGAGATAAACTAAAAACTACAAAATAAAAGCTCTATACTCCTTCCAGCCTTGGATAAATCTGCAACCAGTCAAAACAAATGCTGCTAATGACATTTATAAGAGGTAAGATCCAGCACTGATTGTTGTTTTAATTTTAAAACCCAATTCAAATTAAAAACCTAACTCAAACTAAAAACCTAACTCAAACCAAAACCAAACTCAAGTTAAAAATGTCAACAGATGGCAAAAGGTGGAGGATTTCTCATTGTAAAATGCAACACACACTGAAATCTAATTAAATTATTTCTGTAGTAACATGCAATAGCACAGAATATGAGTGTCTGAACAGGCACTCAGGATGACAGGACTGAGAAAAAAAGAGTTTTAATTTCAAAATGAAGCAGCAATAGCACTTCAAATTAAATCCAACTGTGACCCACAGAAATGATACAAATCCAGAAGGAGCCATTACCTGTCCAAAGGACCCTTTGCCTATTAAAGAGTCGATCTCATAGCGGTCCATCCACTTCTCCCCATTTTTCACAATGTAGTCGTAGTTGTCATCATCATACCCATCATTGTAAACCTTCCTCTCCTTTTTGTGACTGGAATCATCTCCCTGGCCCTGCTGATGCCGCCGTTTTTTTTTTGCATAGTAAACCTGGAGGGGGAAAGGAGCTTCCTCAAGAGCCCTGCTCAGAACAGCAGCTCAAGAAAGAGGAAAATCAACTTTTATTCAGCATTCTGTGGTTTTAAAGTGCAACCTCTACAAGTGGAAAACTAACAGTCCTCTCCTCTTATTGCTGTGTTTGAAGTCAGGTCATTATTCCAAAGGAAAGTCTTGAATAATTGAAGAACTGGGAAAGCAGAGCTAAAGAAATGTACTAACACTAATAAATAACAGTAATAACACAGACAAATGTACTAACAGTAATAAATAGTAACTCTGATCAATGTACTAACACTAAAAAATAATACTAGTAACTCTGATCAATGTACTAACACTAATAAATAATAGTAGCAACTCTGATCAATGTACTAACACTAATAAATAGTAATAATAATAACAACACTGATAAATGTAGCAACACTGATCTCTGGACTTCACAGGTACCAAAGGAACAGAAACGTCCCAGCACACTGTGCACACAGACAAATTCAAAATGCTAGCTGGAAACAACAATTACCACTTGATCTTCCCACAAGACTGGGAAAGAATTCCAAGGAAGTCATTAATCACCATAAAAATCCCTTCACATTCTCTTTAATTGTCAACAGTTTGAAACTAAGTGATGCTGTCCTGTATTAACCTGAACAACTTTATATTTTCCATTTGTTAGGAATATTTAATTCAACCATTTAGGGAAAACATTTCAGCATTTTCCTTAAAAGCTCTTAGAAACATTAATAAAAGTTTTACTGAGCTCAAAGTGTGCTTGTGCCACTCATGTCTCCTAGTCCTGCCAGCTCAACATTTGTTTATAAAACAAAAGAAAATAAATCCCAAGATAAAAGATTTCCTGTGTGCTGGACAAAAAGCAGGACCATGACAGCCATGACCTCAAACAAGATGTGAACAACTGAGAGAAAACTTGATTTTTTTGGATGTCTTGATGAGATTATTTGTAGAAAATCCATTGAAATCATGTATTGTAACAAACATCAGGGCACATGAAAGGCATTACCTCATTAATATGCTTGTATGTTTTGATCAAATCTACGGAGAGTTTCCTCAGTGGAGCAGTGGCTGGATCACGAAAAGTTTGGGGCATCCGCCTCTGGAATGAGAACATGGCAGAAATCAGAACAAAAATAGGAATTTAGTTATAGAGCTACTACATTAAATTGTGAAATTCCTCACAGAAATGAGTTATTTAAATGCAACAGTTTTTTTAAAACTGACAGTTAAAAAAAACCCAACAAAACCCACAACCAGTTTAGTTACTTTTTGATAAATCAGTAATTTTTAATATATTAAGAATTTTTCAAAAATAACTAAATTCCAAGATTCCTCTCTCTCCTCTCACTACTCCCAGCAGGTTTAATCCAAACCATCTCTGACAACAAAGTCTCTCCTCCATCACTCTTCCCCCTCAGCACTGACACATGAACTGGCACCATATTTAAGGTACAGCTCCAAAGGAGCTTCACAGTAGATTCCATTGGAAGTTCACATGAACTGCTGGAGAACTGGGCCAGCTCACCACATTCAAGTGCATTAAATTCCAAATAAGAACAAAATATAGAAGTACCAAGAGACAAACCACCTCCAAAGGCTGTGCCCAGCACTGCCAGACAAGCTCTGGGAATTCTGTCCCAGCCAGTCAAAGTCTGATGGGGACTTGGGAGAGTGGCTGATCCCTCAGCCTGCTCCTCTCTCCATCCCAGAGCACAGAGGGCTCTGGAATATCCCCAGGGAGGAGACTCCAGCCCCTCTCTGCTCCCTGCCCAGGGCACAAGTTGTGCCTCCTGTGCAGGGGGAATTGCTGGGCTCAGCCCCTGCCCGTGGCTCTGGGGCCATTGCTGGGCCCTGGAGCAGAGCCTGGGACTGCTCTGCCCTCCCTGCACACAGGGACACACAGACAGACAGGGACAGACACACAGACAGTGACACCCAGGGCCCCCCAGGGCTGAGCCCCTCTCTCTGGCTCCTCTCCAGGCTGAGCAGCCCCAGCTCCCTCAGCCTTTCCTGGGCACGGAGCTGCTCCAGGCCCTTGCTCAGCTCCAGGAGCTCCTGGCCCTGCTGTGCTGAGCAGCCAGAGCTGGGCTCAGCAGCCCAGAGGAGCCTCCAGGGCTGGGCACAGGGGCAGCACCAGCCCTGACCTGTGCCAATGCTCATCCCAGTGCCCCCAGGACACCCTTGGACACTCTGCTGCCTCAGGGACAGCTCGCTGTCCCCCAGGCCCTGCCCCACCAGGGCACCCCCAGCCTGAGCTGCTGCCTGGGGCTGTTCCACTCCAGGTGCAGGACAGAAAACCTCAGGGTGAGTTTAAGCAATTCCACTGAAGAAAAGCTTGTTCCATTTATACTTTCCATCAGTATTACTGAATTAATAAATGAGTAATTAATAAATGAGTAATTAATAAATGAGTTATTAAGTGGAGGTGACCAAGGAAAGCCTGGAGGTGGCACTCAGTGCTCTGGGCTGGGGACAAGGTGGGCACTGGGCACAGCTGGGATTCACTTTGGACATCTTTCCCAACCTCAGTGATCCTGGAATTCTGTGATATGAAACCGAAAAAGCAGAAATCACCTTCTGTGACTGAACAGAGTTTGCCATTTCCAAGTCTAATTTAATAGTTAAAATGGTTGCTGTACAAATAATTTTTCCCCTCAATGACAAAATAAAAAGAATCACATCAAAGTGACCCAAAAAAAGTTTCACAGAAAGAAATTATAAGAGTTTGTGCTTCTGAAGCTGGACCTGCACTGAGGTACTCAAGGGACCACCCTAGGAAGCCAAACTCTCATTCTCCTCCTGTGTGGGCAGGAGAAAAGACATTAATTATATTTTATTACAAGTACAAGCACTTGGTAAACATCAGGAAACTGTCTGAAAGTTTCTCAAACAAACTATTACAAAACATTTTTGGTTCTTCCTTTCATCTGGCAAACAAATGTAGCCCATGAAATAAACCCCACCTAAAGGGGATTTTTTGGTTCTCTCTCACAGCACTGAGCAGCAGCAAGTCCTGATGCAGCTGTCATTGTTAAAGCATCTTCAAATTTAAATAGTTCCTTCAAATTCCTTCATTCTGACTGGAAAAAGGTATTGGAATATGGGAACACTGGTGAGTTTTGCTGGTTGTGGCAGAGGAATATCAGGAATGTTGGCAGGGCCCAATCTCTGTCCTGGGCTGGATGACCAGCACAGGGACTTGATTTTTGAGGGAAAAGTCTCAATGTGGAAGAATTTCATAGTTCAGACCAAATATCCCCACAAAAAAATTTGCTCTAATTTGGAAAGGGAGTTTGTATGACAAGCCTTCATGATTATTTTCTAATTTAGAAGTCAAATTTGCTTGCTTACTCAAAAATAAAGATCTAATTTCCACTCTGAAAAAGCCTGGTGAAAAAAAATATGATCTATCATCATCCAAAAATTGTAAAAAATTTAAATTCTGCAGGCTACTGCAGCCAGTCCCTTATTTAAAAGGGGCATTTTGACAGCACACTCTTGAACCTGTATGAACTTTTCCACAGGCTCTATTTTGCTCCCCTGGGCTCATAAAGTTTTGGGTTGAATTTTTTCCCTCACACTTTTATGTGGTGAAATTTGTAATATTCCCTTTTTTTTTTCCAATAGAGATTCTTTCTTCCTGATAATGGAAGACCATGGAACAAAGTTATTATCAAATTTATACAAAACTCTCCAATCCTTCATTGTTGGGGTTACTGTGATTTCTGTCTTGCTTTCAAGGAATGCTCAACCACCCAAAAAATAGGGAAAAGAAGGGCAAAAGGAAAATAAGGGAAAAAGGAAAAGGGAAAGGGAAAGGAAATGGAAAAGGAAAGGGAAAGGAAAAGGAAAAGGAAAAGGAAAAGGAAAAGGAAAAGGAAAAGGAAAAGGAAAAGGAAAAGGAAAAGGAAAAGGAAAAGGAAAAGGAAAAGGAAAAGGAAAAGGAAAAGGAAAAGGAAAAGGAAAAGGAAAAGGAAAAGGAAAAGGAAAAGGAAAAGGAAAGGAAAAGGAAAAGGAAAAGGTTCCCATTTCACAAGCTCCAGTCTCTATCTGGTGGCCAGACAGCAACACTGCAATCTCAGAACTCCCTAAAACCAGGACACAAATCAAGCAGATGCAGCATCTCAGGTCTGAGAGATAAGAAACTACTTTAATTACAATTATAAACTGTAATTAAATAATAAGGAAATAACCACAAGAAAGGCCCCATTTATATGTCCTCAGCACATGGGTGACAAGGCACATTTTATGGGAGCTGTGACATTTAACTCAGGTGTGCTGTTTGAACTCCCAGCCTTTGGGGATAGAACACACAATAAATTTCTCTATGGACATTTTCTTTTTTTGTCTGAACAGATGGCATTGTTCTTTTTCAAATTATTTTTATTTTGGTTATGGAGAACCCTGAACTGTTTATGGGATACTTTAATTCAGATTTTTTTAAAAAAAAAAGAAAGATCCACCACCTTCCACATTCATTAAAAGAAGGAAGGAAAAAAAAGATAAATTCAGCTTGTGTGTAGCACATGTTCCACTTCACAAACAGAATAAATAATGAAGATTTCATTGTGTCAGGGCAACTTTCAGCAAGAATTCCAAGTGTAATTGTTTAATTGACCTGTATGGCCACACTGATGACAGAGACAATAATGCTGATCAGGTAGTGGGAATATCTGAATTAAGATTTTTAAACTGGTGCTGCAGCATGAATTTGGCAATGATCTTGATATGATCAATAAAACCTCTGCCAAGATCTGGTCAGTAAAACCTGGAACTATGCAGAGTGATCTTAGATAACAGAGATAAAAAGGTGGTTAACAGCCAGCCTGACCTTCCCATTCCAGGTGTTCCATGAAAGCTGAACTGCTGGAATTTGTTACCAAAATCTCACCTGAGCCTCTTTATCAGGTAAATCAATTTCCCAATAATTTTGTAATTAAATGAAAGGAGTTTCAGGCAATCTGAGCATCCATGAGATAAACAGAGTAGTAAAAAAAAAAAGAAACTTTGAAGTTGTGACAACTTTTATCTTATCTTTTATTCCCATCAGGCTGCATTGAACTCACAAGATGGAACCAGTTAAAACTGGACAGAGAAATATTAAGTTATTACTGCTACAGGAGAAAGATCCCAGAGATCCCAACTTTTCTGTTCCCTCTGGCCCATGTGCTCCCACACTTCCCTGAAACTGAGCACCCAGCAGCCACAGCCAGAGCAGGACCCTGTCCTGCCAGAATTATTTGGGAAATAAAAGCCTTAAAAAATAACTCCTGAAGGAAAAAAAAAATTAAAAAGACAGAGCTGGAAGTTTTTAACTGTAATTTAAAACCTCATAAATAAGTGAACAACAAAACAATTTGGCTGGTCTTGGAGTATCTGCCTAGAATTCTTTGATCCTTGTCAGTGATGGGTTTGGGGAGCACAGCCAGAAAGCAATAAGTGCAAGAGAAAACTATGTAAATAATCTTTTAAGAGCAACTTATGTGTGATTATTTATACTATTTACATGTGATATAAATACATAGATTTTATATAAATGTAATATAAATTGTTATTATTGTTTCCTAACCTTTAATCTGCAGCTGTGAATGATTCCCTAAATACCAGGATATGCCCTGCAAGGCACTACAACCCCAAATGCAAGCAGGAATAAAAGCAATAAATTCACATTCAAGGCATGGAATTAAAATAATTCACCAGACACTCCAAGAAAACAACGAGTCAGTCTGCAGCAAAGACACAAAAAGAAGTTATTCAGGTACTCGCAGAAGCTTGGGGAGCTGGGATTTTGGGAGGAGCTTTCCCGGCAGCAGCAGCAGCAGCAGCAGCGCGGCTCTGCCAGCAGAGGGGGGCTGCAGCTCGGGAAAGGCTCCGCTGCAATCCCGGCCTGGCAAAATCCCCATTTCCCCAACCCTGGCGCTCCCCAAGGGCTCACAGCAAACGGCAACTTCCCGGGCACCAAAGGGGAAATTGGGGCACCCCAAGAAATTATTTCAGGGTCCCTAAATGAGTTCCTTTTAGGGTACCCAAAGAAGTTTTATAACACCCAAAGAAGTTACTTTTAGAGCACCCAAACTGGGTGTTTTAGAGCACCCAAAGAAGTTATTTTTAGGGTCCCTAAATGAGTTCCTTTTAGGGCACTCAAAGAAGTTTTAGGGCACCCAAATGGGGTGTTTTAGGGCACCCAAAGTTACTTTTAGGGCACCTAAAGCGCTTATTTTAAGCCACACTAACAGTTTAGTTTTAGGGCACCCCAATGGGGTGTTTGGGGAACCCAAAGAAGTTACTTTTAGGGCACCCAAACTGGGTGTTTTAGAGCACCCAAAGAAGTTATTTTTAGGGTCCCTAAATGAGTTCCTTTTAGGGCACCCAAAGAAGTTTTAGGGTACCCAAATGGGGTGTTTGGGGCACCCAAAGAGGTTACTTTTAGGGTATCCAAAGAGGTTGTTTTAGGACACCCAAACAATTTACTTTTAGGGCACTCACAGAAGTTGCTTTTAGGTCACCCAAATTGGGTGGTTTGGGGCACCCAAAAAAGTAATTTTTAGGGTAGCTAAATGAGTTAACTTTAGGGTCCCTAAATGAGTTCCTTTTAGGGTACCCAAAGAAGTTCTAGGGCACCCAAATGGGGTGGTTTAGGGCACACAAAAAAGTTATTTTTAGGTTGCCTGATTTACTTTTAAGGTACCAAAAAAAGTTTTAGGGCACCCAAACAGGGTGTTTTAGGGCACCCAAAGAGGTTATTTTAGGGTACCTAAATGAGTTATTTTTAAGGTGCCCAAATAAGTTTTAGGGCACCCAATGAAGTTTTAGGGCACCCAAAGGATTTATTATTAGGGCATCCAAAGAAGTTACTTTAGGGCATCCTAACTGTTTAGTTTTAGGGCACCCAATTGGGGTATTTTAACCCAAAGAAGTCACTTTTAGGGTCCCCCCTAATCCTTTCCCCCTCCTTCAAAAGTGTCTTCCCACAGCACCAGAGCAGCTCTTGATGGTTCTGTTATTATTTTTAAAAGAGCTTTTCACAGTTCTCTATTTGGCCAATTGTTTGCTCCCCTTATTGAAAAAATGTTACAAGTAGAAAAATCATAATAAATACATTCCAGAAGTTTAGAAACAATTTCAAAAACTTTTTTTGAAGTTATAGTATATATATACATACAGTATATATATATATAGACATATATGTGTGTATATATGTATATATATGTGTATATATATATACACACACATATACATATAATGAAAATATTTTGAAATATACTGTTGCATATTAACTCCAGCCTTACAGAGCTGTGAGTTAATTAGTTAAAAAAAAAAAAAAACCTGCAAGAATAAATGCCCTGATCCTCTAATTTATGGCTGTAAATTATAAAATTCCAGAAGTTTAGAAACAACTAAAAAACTTTTTTTGAAGTTACGATGTGTATATATATATATATATATACACACACATATAACAAAAATATTTTGAAGTATACTCTTGAACATTAATTCCATCCTTAGAGAGTTAAGAGTTAATTAGTTAAAACAAAAACAAAAACCTTCAAAAAGGAATGCCCTGATTCTATAATTTATGGTTGTAAATTATATAATCCAGAAGTTTAGAGACAACTTCAAAAACTTTTTCTGAAGTTATAGTGTATATAACTTCCAAATATATAGTATATATTTTGTATATAATATATATATATACTTTGCATATACTACATATATACTATATATATAAGTATATATAGTATATAAGTATATATATAGTGTATATATAGTATATATAATATACTATATACATAAAATACATAAAATACAGTATAATATATATATATAGTATATAATTTATAGGATATAGTATGTAGTATATAGTATATGTAGTATATATATATACATATATATAAAATATTCTGTAGTATTGTTCATATATTGTTCATAATAGTATACTGTTAATATACTAATTAACATTAATATGTTAATATAATATATAATTATATTGTTGTATATTAACTCCATCCTTACAGAGTTGGGAGTTAGTTTAAAAAAACCCCAAAAGCCCTACAAGAATAAATGCCCTGATGCTGTAATTTATGGCTGTGTAGTACAGGGATAGAGAGGGACATTTCACAAGGATTTAGAGTGACAGGACGTGGGGGAATGACCTTAAAGTGAAGGAGAGCAGGGTTAGATGGCATATGGGGCAAGAATTCCCTGGGAGGGGCTGGGATGGAATTGCCAGAGCAGCTGTGGCTGCCTTGGATCCCTGGCAGTGCCCACGGCCAGGCTGGACACTGGGGCTGTTGCAATGGGGCAGTGGGAGGTGTCCCTGCCATGGCAGGGGTGGACCCCATCTCTCAGTGACCCTCCCAACCCCAGTTACTCCCCAAGCAGCCCCAGGGCAGTACCTGGTTTGTCAGGGGGAGGGGCTGCTCCAGCAGAGGGAGGTGTCCCTGCCATGGCAGAGGTGGAACCCCATCTCTCAGTGACCCTCCCAACCCCAGTTACTCCCCAAGCAGCCCCAGGGCAGTACCTGGTTTGTCAGGGGGAGGGGCTGCTCCAGCTGCTCCGCGTAGGATAAGGCCGAGACCTGCTGGTCGCTGATGCTCTGCTGCCGCCGGTCACTGTACTGCTGATGCGAATGGGACATCTGTCCAGCCATCTGAAGGCCAGCAGCATGGAATGAAAACGATGGTGCAAGCCGAACAGATGAAGGTTTGCATGCTGAAGTCTCTCCTCCTGCAAAGACAAGGAGAGGGTTAAGCAGCTGATGGGGTTGGGAATCTTGTGCTGTGGTCAGAGTGGAGCTCATTGGATCCCAGTGGGGATTCCATAGGGAGTGATCCCAGCACTGTCCTCAGGGAAAGGGGATCTGCAGGGACAAGGACTTCTCACAAGGACACAGGGGAATGGCCTTAGGCTGAGACAGGGCAGGGCTGGATGGGATACTGGGCAGCAGTCATTCCCTGGGAGGGTGGGCACGCCCTGGCACAGAATTCCCATAGAAGCTGTGGCTGCCCCTGGACCCCTGGAAGTGTCCAAGGCCTGGCTGGAGCAAACTGGTCTGCTGGAAGGTGTCCCTGACCACCAGAACTCGGTCTTTCAAGGTCCCTTCCAACCCAAACCATTCTGGGACTCTAATCCTGAGCATCCCTTTTCACATCTCCACCTGGATGTCATAACTCAGTCAGAACTTCACAAGGGTTATCCCAAATTTTGTGCATGGATTCCACAAAAGCCAGAAAAACACACAAGTTCTGCCTTTCAGGATTTCTCCCAGCAACTTCCTGGACTGACTGCACCAAAGGAAAATGCATTTTCCAGCCTCAGCAGCTCATCTTTGTTTGGGGATAAGGGTTAGGGGTGATGATGGTGGGACTGGGATGATCCCAAAGGGTTCTTCCAACCCTGGTGATTCTGAGAATCCCTCATTCCTTGGCCTCTGTGTTTATGTCTCCCTACAAAGCTCAGCAAACAAAGAGCAGCTGCAACCTGAAAGAAAAATTATCACTAAAGATTAAATTTAGAAGGAAGGTGTTAAACAGCCAAGCACCTGACCAGCAAAGGGAAATCCCCACTTCCTTTACAGTCCAAACCTTGCAAGAAAATACAAGCAGTAGAAAACAGTAGATGAGTACAGACAAGATTTGCCTTTCTTAAAAATTACTCTGTCACAAGAAAATTAAAATATTAAAATGGATACTGCACCATTGACTCAACACCTATCAGGGCAGTGGAGAAACTGCATGGATGAAATCAAACACCCTTCTGCACTGATTATATTAAAATATTGACCACTTTAAGGTAACATTGCACAGAAAAATTACTTTAAACTCTTCTACAAAATGTCCATTAAAAACTGAGAATCAGATTTAATCTTTCATCTCAACAACTTGGTGGATTTAGTGAACATTTCCTTTTCAAGATTCACTGAGCACTCCTGTAAGAATGGCTGAACATATGTAAGACATCATCCAATATCTCTACTTTTTGCTCTTTTAATTTCTGAGGTTCTGCTTAACCTGAAAAAAAATCATAATCTCACTTAGCAACATCATGGTGACTGAAGTAAAAGTCAAAACAATATTTAAATCAGAGAGTCAAAAATACCACTAATTCTAAAGTGTAGAGCCAGTTACTTTCAAAGGTTTCAATCTTGTATTTTCTTACCCCAGGCCACAGGTTTCCAATAGAGATACCTGCCAATTACATAACTTAATAAAAACAAATTTTATTTTAAAAAATTCTGCCCTTCCATGTGTTCCTAAAAAAGCAGAAAGCTCTAATATATAAACCCAAAAATTCTGGCACCGTGGGGGTTCTCATTTACTTCATAGAATCTTCTGACACGCCAAAAATCACAACAAATCTGAGGACAGAATGAGTCATGCACTACACACATTGAAAATAAAGTAAAAAAAAGTAGAAGAGTGTTAAAACCATAATTATTTCACAAAACAACATTTCTAGTTTGATGTTTTGGTTTGGCTTCAAACTTTCAGCTTTCAAATGCTTGTAGACCCTTCCCTCCCTCCCAAGTCCACCTGCACCCAAATCCATGAATTTTAATTTTTTAGTTTAAAGTATTTTTGAGATTTGCTGTTTGTGACTGACAAAGAGGTCCCTGTTGGCTTGGAGAGGAGTCTCACACCAAATGTGATACCAGGAATCCAAACTGTGTCCAACAAGAACCTTCTTAAACCAGAAACACAAATGGTTCCACAGCAAATCTCAGAAAAAGGGACAAGATCAGAGCCTGAGCAGTCTGATGACGTGGAGGATGACAAGAGATGGATGGGAATTGGCCAACTCATCCCTGACTTCCCATCCTGAATGGAAAAGCATTTGAGTCATGAAATGGGACCAACCTCACCCACGTCAGCAACACCTGGGTCAGGAGTTTGGGAGCTGCAAGCACAAGGATGAGCAGGAAGAATTGAATTCCTTAATTCCATCTTCCCAATTGTCCCTGGGACTGCTCACAGCCCTGTGCTGGCCACCAACACAAACAAGTCAGGCTCAGCTGATGGAATCCCTGCCCTTGGCACATCCCAGACTCATCCTGACACCTGCACTCCCATCCCAGGACATCCAACCCCAAGGGAACACTGCTAGAAACACTCAGTGACACGCCAGGGAGGAAGGAGGGGGGAAGGAAGGACAGGTTAGAATAGAAATCTTGACCTCCTTTAGTTTTAGGTCGAGGAGTCGCTCCAGAAATAGGGACATTTGTGCACAACCATTAATTGAGGCTCACAAAGCCTCTGGTGGCTCTGAAATTGTTTTTTGGCTCATCTGGAGAACTCCAGACACCCAAAAAAATCAGGGACCTGCTGACCACCAGGCCAGGACTAAAATCTAGTGGCACTTGCTCCTACAGCACATCCAGCACTTCCACAGGACAGAAATATCTGTGAACAAGGTGCAGTCAATCATCAATTTTCCTTTTTAACCACTACGAGTTCAAGTGATCACACCTTGGAAAGCACCTTGAGAAGAAAACCAAGGGAAAAACCCCAAAACATATGCCAGGATCTCTAAGCATGAAGCACATTAAGGGAAAAGATTATGGATTTGGAGTGGGTAGAATTATCTTACAAATAGGCCTTACCTAATGTTAGTTCAGGGGAGGCATAAAAATACCCACCTTGATGTGTATTTGCACTCAAAAGAGGCTCACAGCTCAGAACTCTCTGAAAATAGACACACTGCAAAAATGGATTCCCTCTTAAAGGAGAAGGTTTGTTTCTTAAAGCATCATCTCAACATAGTGGAAGAAGTTCAAGAATATATTTATTTATTTATTTATTTGGTGAGGATGGAAAATACTTTTGTCATTCAAAATAGCTGTGTTTTAAATGGATTTTTTTTTTTAATGGATTTTTGGGGACTCCCCATCCTTGGAAGTGTCCAAGTTCAGGATAGATGAGGCTCTGAAATAGTGGAAGTTATCCCTGCCCATGGCAGGGGGTGGAACTGGAGGATTTTAAGGTCCCTTTCAATCCAAACCATTCTGTGATTTTATGATTTTTCCAAGCAACAGAGAAATTATTAATTCCAGGCATAAATATTTGAGATTGTGATTATTGAGGAGTCTATAAATGAACTGCAATTGGTGTAACATTGGGAAAGTTTGTGTAAATTTTCTCATAGAGTTTTAAGAACTCAATGCAAATTCAATTTCCTACCTCATCTATTTGAGATCCTGTAATTCCCATTTTGACATCAGTCCACATAACTCATTTAGACATCAAATCTCCTCTCCAAAAGAAGTATTTTTGATGGTAAAACACATCTCTTGCCCTCTCCTTTCAGCTACAGTGAGGCACAAACACTCACTAACTGATGGGGAAGAGCTGCAGGTGGATCATCAATCCAGAAAAAATCAGTGGATTTTAGCCAAAAAGCCAAAGCCCAACTGGCCACAGGACTGGGCCACTTCCAAAGGTCTCCTCCAGCCTCAACATTTCCATATTTCTGTGTTATAAAAAGCAGCACAAAGTGAGATTTCTCTCTGGATCAGGAGCTGTTTGAGTAGCTGCTCTGTTGGGTGGGACTGCACCTGAAAATCCCAACAGTAATTCCAAGGTTTCTTTGCATTCCTGTCACCCAGCTCTACTGAAAGATCTACTTTGCTTCTCAAGGTTTCTTTGTGACTCTCTTTGTCCCACGGTCACACTTCTACCTAAGTGTTTTACTGAGGTGTATCCATAGTGAAAGATAAAAATGGAGGCAAAGTCGGGCAAAAATCATTAGAGCATTAAAAAAGTGACATTTCCTTAACATATCTTCCTACTTCTCATGTCCCAACTAAAAATTAGCCCCAAAAAAGGACCATTGTGACAGTCTGGACCATGTGAGTGATGCAAACCTGCCTTCAGGATGGACAAAAGCATCTCCCAAGTGCAGCAGCAGATCTTGGTTCCATGCCATGATAAAGAGTTATCTTGCTGATAACAGAACCTTTGCAATAGCCTTGAAAACATTCCCTGCCTGTGGATTGTTGTGAGAGATGAAGCAGGTAAAAGTAATGAAAGTCCCATCAACACTTATTTCATACTCTAGAAGTTTAAATGCAGGAATTCCCCAAGTTTGGAAGCATCCAAGGCCAGGCTGGACAGGGCTTGGGAGCAACCTGGGATAGTGGGAGGTGTCCCTGCCCATGGCAGGGGGTGCAATTAAGATAATCCATGATCTCAGGCTGCAGTGTGAAACTTCCTCTGCACAATTCATTTTCCATTCTCTTTGCCTTGCTAGAACTTTTCTTCCTTTCCTTGAACATTTTCCCTCCTTAGATCATTGCTTTGACCCGAAATGTTTTGAGCTGCTTTCCCCACCTCTCCCTCCTATCCCAGCCTCCCCTTCCATGTTTGGGTTGTTCAGCCACGTGCAGATATTCCCTCTGTTCCCTCTCAGGGAGATGCTGGCAGCTGAGTGAGAACCTGCCAGAAAACACGACCAGAGAATAAAAGTGTGAAGTGTCTCGTTCCCCACAAAGGGTGTTCTCCTTCCTGCACTGAGAGTTCAAGAGCTTGTGGGGCCACACCACAGAACAAACACAGTTCTGACTGTGCAGGACACATTCAGAATTTCAATCTTTTTATTTCCAACCCCTGCTAAGCCACCATAAGTGAAGGCAAGAGCTTCTTGTTTCTTTTTTCTGTGTTTAAATTAGTGATGGGAAAGCAACCCAATGTCCACTCTAAGAGGAGGAACTGAACAACCCTCTTCCTTCACAGATGATTTTTTTTTTCCTGCACAGTTAATTGTTTGGCAGAGTTCTGGTCAACTTTGTTTTTCAAAATCTGTGCTTGGAAAAGCTCTCAGCATCCATGAGCATTGTGATAGCTCAGCTATTGAGGAGTGTCTGGAAATGGGAGCCAGATCCCTGCTCTAACACCCAACCACCTCCGAGGTGTATCAGCACATCCTAAAACAGACAGGGAGCAATCAGCAACAAGCACTTGTATCTGAGAACTCTGTTCCAATAAACCCACCCTGAGGATGAGTTAGACCTAGCAGAGTTCTGCCTGAGCATCACAAATGTCAGCCATGGGGGACTGGAGAGTTTGGAACAATCATCTTCCAGGCAATAAACAAATGCCAACCTGAACTCTGAGTGAACTTCTGCAGCCCTGCTCTGCCCATTGTCCCTGTGCATGGGGTTTGGAGTGACTGCATGAGAACATGGGGGTACAGAGACCTCACTCTGCTTGGTCTGGAGTGGGAAAAGCTGAGAGAACCCAGGCAGAAGCTGAGAGAACTCAGGGAACAAAGGGAAATTACCTGTGGCAGCTACCGGAGAACAATCCCGTTATAAATATCCCACACCAGTTCCTCCTCTGGAGGAACTTTATTATTGTGGAGGAATTTTTAAGAATGGCTGCTCCAGAAGTCATCCTACAATAACTATTCAGCCAACTTCCCTGTACAGAAATACCAAACTCTGCTTTCCCTCCCAGCAGAATGGAGCCCTAAACTTAGAAACAACCCTGCTCTCCAACCCCATTCACGGGCCAGCACACCCACGGATTCCCCCTGCTCCTGCTCTTCCCTCCTGGCCAGGGCTGCAGGGAGGTCACAGTGCTCAGGAGGTGACAGCAAACCCCTGGGTGCCATCTTTTCCCAGCCTGCAGTAAAAGTAGGCCAAGAGCAGGTTCATGAACTGTTCTGCCACTGCCCAGCCTGTCCTGGCCGGTTCCTCCCCTGGATCAGCTGCAGCAGGAGGTGGATGCTGGGCAGGACGTGTGCTCTGTGGCTTTTGTGCAATCTGAGGACATCAATTCCATTTCCTGCACAAAAACTGGGGCTCAGACCTGTCACAGGGAAAGACTGTGGGAAATATTTTCCAATTAAAAAAAAAAAAAAAAAAAAAAAGCCACTTCAAAATTCTGGTACCAGAAGGACTGAACGCCGCTGCTCATTGTAATTCTGCCACTACAAGAGAAAGAAGTTTCTAAAACTCATTTAATCCACTGGCAACACAGTATATAAATCTGAGTTTCATTAACTTATAAATATGACTTTGAGTACACTCTGGAGAATCTTAGAACTGAGAAAATGTTGTGAAAAGTGAAACCACTTTTTTTTTAAATAAATGAAGCCCAAGATTGCCAAAATTCTCAGCTAAAACCTACAGGAAACACAAGCACTCTGAACTTTCAAAGTCCCAATTAAGCTCTATGAGATCTCTGCTTTTCCATTCCTGCCCTGGTGAAGCAGCTAAAAAACCACCTGGAATTCCACAAGGAAACAGGGACAGGCCTACAAAGGCCTGAATGGACTGAAAACCCACTAAAATGAAGAGAACTGTGCCCAGAAATTAGGAAAGCTCAGAATCCTTCCCCAGCTTTAATTCTGTGCCTCCATGTCAATAAGTTATGATTCTGTTTAGCTCCATGAATGCCCTGTTTGTTTAGGGGGCAGAATGGAAGCAGCGCTCACTGAATAGGTGGCCATACAATAGATCTTTTTATTTTCATTGTGTTTAACATAATATCCCTTGCCACTCTTCAGACTGTGCTCCAAATAAAATTATTCCTGCCTGCATATATGTTCTATAGAGTGGTCATTGTTTTTGCATCCTTGGAATTCAAAAACAATCATTTCCTTCTGTAGAATTCTGCATTTTCTCCTGTTCTGCAGAGAAACGGTGAGATGTGGGATAAACACAAAAGGGCTCCATAATTTAAGTTTTTGTACATTTGGGACTTTGCAAAGACAAGGGACACATCCTAGCAGGTAAATCTCTGTTTTGCAGAGCTCCACAGAAGAGCAGCTTTACAGGTTAGGTAAAAAAAAGCTCCTTTTCGACGTGCTGCCCTCATGTGATCCTCCAAGAGAGGATATCCCAGGATTTAGAGAGGAAACAACTGTGTACATACCACCAGAGTTATTAGTGTGAAGGTTTTCCCCTTCTCTAATACACTTCAGGTTCTTCCCAAGTTTTCCTGCCACACTGGAATTCTGTCCAGCCCCTCAGGAGTACTGGTCAAACCCAAGTACTTTGGCTGGTGATTCACCCCAGTGTGTATTTACTTATTTAATGACAAACGAGTGAGTGAAGCAGCATCTCAGCAGTCAGTACTTTATTACTGAATGTTTAATAACCTGTATTTCAAGAGGAGCCTAACATTTGCTTTAAAACTGACAAATAAAAATTATCCAAACCCTCCTTTTCCAGAGGTCACTGATGCTGGTGAAAATGTGCCAAGGTTGAGGTTCTGAGGCTTCTTTTTTCTCTCCCCTACAAATTCATGTACAATTTATGATTTTATGCAATTATTCTAAGGTTTCTAATTTTTCTAATTGAGTGAAAAGCCTCCATTAAAAAGACTATAAAGGAGAGGGGGAAATGAAGATAAACTTTTTTTATGGTCATGGTGAAAGTTCAAACAATCACAGAAACAATAATCTTGGAAAATACCTCCAAGATCATCAAGTCCAACCTTTGACCGAACAAACATAACAGCTCTTAAAGCAGAAATAAGGACTGAAGTGTGAATTCTATTCCAAACACAGGTTTTCCAATAATTACTTAATTCCAACTATCTCTGCATCTTTAATCCTGCTGAAAGACCTACACCTGCCCCTCAGTTCTGAGTGAAAACCACAAACAAAAACCAGAAAGTTCTGTCAAATTCAGTAAATAAGGAGAAAAATCTTTTATAAACTGCAGTAATCTCCTAAAACAGCAGAAATTTAGTGACACAAAGTTTAAATGGACATGATTTTACCCCCTAAACATGATATAAAAGAACCTCTAAACTTACTCTTCAGAAGGTTTCAAGTAAACACAATTTTTATTAAATCTAAGTTCTTGGTTCTAGAAATCACTAAGTTTCTCTATGAAAATATTTGCTTTATCCAAGAGAAGCTAAATTTCTCTGCTGAACCTATAGTATTCTGAATGGTTTAGAAAACAGTCAAAAAATTAAAATTCCACCACAGTAAAAATCAGATTTAATAAAAAATCTCTGGTGACAGGAATTCCCACCATTACTAGGCAAATGCCAGCTGGTATCAAACCACAGATACATATTGATACTTATGTTAAAAAGAAGGAAAAAAAATAAAAATAGCATAGGATGGATATTTAAACAATTACAATCAGTTTTAGTGAGTTGGAAGGAGAAAATGTGAGCAGTTATGGAAAGAAAACAGGAATTGGACACTAAGGGAGACAGAGGGAGGGGGTGGGAGCAGGACTGAAGAAGGTAAAGTGATCCATGAGTGAACAGGGGAAGAGCTGGTTGGGAAAGCAGAAGGAAAAAAAGGTCAGATACAGATGCAGATTTAAGCAGCAGAATGTATTTTAAGCTCAGACTCCCCAATATTCTTAGGCAGGAATGATATTTAGGACAGGAAAAAAAAAAAAACAGGACTCAACTTACAGCTGAGGAGGGACTTGGGTTTTGGTATGGGGGTTTTTATGTCGGGGGTGATGTGAATACACCATTTTTGAAAGGTGTGAGTGTGTGTTCCAGAAATAGATTATTTTAAAGAATAATCAGATTCAGATCCTGATCTCGGACAGCGAGAAGGGGCGAGGTGAGCGTGTCAGCGCTCCACAGCCGTGCTTTCTGCGGGGAGCTGGCTAGTTTAAGGCATTTTATTTAAAAATAGAAAAAAAAAAATATGGGGGAAATGAGGGGAAACAGAGGGGGACTAGCACCCGGGCGGAGAGGCGACAGGTCTCGGGGCTCAGCCCGCCGTGAGGGCGGCGCGCAGCGCGCAGGCCCCGCGCGTGAGGGGGGAAGGCGATCCCGGCGCTGCCGCAGCGCGCCCCAGCAACAGCGCCTCATTAGCATAGCCCACCCCGCGCCGCGCCGCGCCATTGGCCCGCAGCGCCGCGGCACCGGCCAATGGCGGCGCGCTATGCAAATGCGGGCGCGCAGTTGCCAGGGCAGAGCTGGCGCGCGGCGGCCAATGGGCGCGGGCTCCATAAACAAGGAGCGCGATTGAGCTTTGTCACATTCGCCGGGCGCTGTTAACACTTTGCGGTGTAGGGCGAAATTAGCTCCATCTCCCGAGGATCAGGCTCATGTTCTACATTTCACCCCCACAGCAAGGGCAGGGCGGCGCAGCCATGATACACGGGATTTACGGATAAGCGCGCCCGCGTTAGGATTTCGCTTTGCCCGGCTCCGGGACGCCTTCTCCAGGGCTGGGATGCGAAAGATTCCCCCCAACGCTGCCGGGTGGGAGCGAGCCCGGCTGGAATTCATCCCGGGGCTTTAAAAAGCTCTAAAGTTCCCTGTCACTGCCTTCCTTAGTCAGGTCACCTCCTAAAATTACTGTGTCAGGCTACTCCTGTCCTTCCCTTTTTCCTTCCCCATTTTTTCCCAAGGATCTGAATTTATGTTTCATTGGTTTGGGTTTAACCCTAAAGACACAACATCATCCTTTATTATTATTATAATAATAATTATAATCACCCTCCCTCCCCGACAGATTTTAAGCAAATGAAATTTCAGCTCCGCTAACAACTGAACGCGAGTGAAGCTGAAGCATCCTAGAAATAAGCTTTAAAGAAAAAAGGAAAAAAAAAAAAATTTTCTGTCCGCATATTGGTGTCTCTGTGCCTGTGAATCCATCACTGACCAGCCCCGCTCGCAGGGCTGCTGGGGAGATCCCCTTCCCACGCGCAGGGGGATGCGGATGTGGAGAACCGGCGGCTGGAAATGCAAAGAGTGACAGACACACTTACTCTGGAAGCCCCCGGCTGTCCCTGCAGCAGCAGCAGCAGCAGAAACAGCAGCAGCAGCAGCAGCAGCAGCGCTGTCCCCTGTCTCTACGCCGTGGCGGCCGCAGCGATGCCGGGCATGTTTTACTGCACTTTGCCGAGCCCGGCAGCGATGTGCCAGCGCCGCTGCGAGTCACTCACCTGCCGAGGGGGTGGGGGACGCTTCCTGTTCTCCGGGGCTCCGCCAAGGTGCCACCGGACAGGGGACAAGGTGCCACCGGGCAGGGCACGGGGCACGGGGCCAGGGACCCGCCGGGTGACCCACCTGAGCCCGGCCGTGCACCTGGGCACGGCCAAAGGGAATGATCCCTGCTTGCCAGGGGTCCCGAGCACAGCCCAACTTCTGATTTCTCATTTTACCAAGCGCCCAAAATGGCAGCTCCAACAGAACTTAAAAGTTTCCCCGGCTCCTTTATTCGACAGCTTCATTTTGGACATTTTAGCAGCAGTGAAAACTCCTGAAGTATCTCCTTGCATTGCCCCGAAACACCAGCAGCGACCTCATTCAAACTCCTGAAATCTCTCCCTGAATGTCCTAAAACTCCAGCAGCTACCTCAGTGAAACTCCTGAAATTTCTTCCTGTATGTCCCAAAACTCTAGCAGCTACCTCAGTGGAACTCCTGAAATCTTTTCCTGTATGTCCTAAAACACCGGGAGCTACCTCAGTGAAACTCCTGAAATCTCTCCTTGCATTGCTCTAAAACCAGCAGCTACCTCAATGAAACTCCTGAAATTTCTCCCTGTATGTCCTAAAACATTGGCAGCTACTGCAGTGAAACTCCTGAAATCTCCCCCTGTGTGCCCTAAAACACCAGCAGCTTCCTCAGTGAAACTCCTGAAATTTCTCCCTGAATGTCCTAAAACTTCAGGAGCTACCTCACTGAAACTCCTGAAATCCTTCCCTGTGTGCCCTAAACACCAGCAGCTACCTCAGTGGAGCTCCTGCAATCTTTCCCTGTATGTCCTAAAACTCCAGAGCTACCTCAGTGAACTCATCTCTCCTTACATTGCCCTAAAACACCAGCAGCTACTCAGTGAAACTCCTGAAATCTCTCTCTGAATGCCCTGAAACACCTCAGCTACCTCAGTGTGTGTGCACTACACACCCCAAAACCAGGGTCGCCCATTCTCTATGTCGTGGCAGCTTTTTGAACCGATTTATTGCATTTATTTGTTCTCATCTCACAGCCCCTGCAGCAGCAGCAGCAGCAGCAGTGTTACCTGACCAGGGGCTTACAAGATTTTCCAGGCAATCCAGGCTGGGCCAGGACTTTGCAGCGCTAATCCTTGTGCTGGGCTGCTCCGCTGTCCTTTCAGGGAAATACTTTTATCAGCACTTAACTGAGAGTTCCTCGTGTTGGTGCAGCACCTCCTCCTTCCCCCTCCTCCAAAGAACATTACTCACAATTTGCAGTTTGCAGTGCAAAACTAATTAGAGATGGAATAAATTACCTGCTACATGGCAGCACGTCAAACTGCACGAGAGGTGAGAAACACCCAATATTTTATCCCAAATCAATACCTGGCCTGATGGCTCAGGCATTTCCAGCTGAACATGAAGTTAGCATAAATATTGTCATCGTTTTCAAAGCTCTCCTTTTGTATAAACAGATATTAAAAAAAAAAAAAAATCTTTTCCTACGCATAAAACCCATCAAGGGAAATTACTTGAATTATTCTATTTCCCATTTGTAGTTACTGAGGCACAAGATATATTTAAACAGTTGGTAGAGAAAAAATGGGAAGCATCTCCCATATCAATGTACAGCCAGCATGCCAAACCATGAATGTAAGAGCTAAACAAGGGATGAATACATCATGTGCAAGAGTCTCACATGATATAAATTATTCAATACCTGACCAAAGAGAACAGCTTTCAGGAGAGAGGGGGAGGATCTCAAAGTACTTTTGGAGTTTGAATACAGGCAGGGTTAGGAATTGATGCAGAATCTTTTTAACTTGGTTAAATAATCCCATGTATTTTCCAACTATTTCACTGGGTGACATGCATCCAGCTCTGGTGTCTGCCATAAATAAAGGTGGATTTCATCTAACACAGCGATGACAATTTTAAAATAAAACCAACTGTAAAAATAAAATAACTTGGCACGTGGGCAAGTGTGTATTTTCAGAATTTGGGCTGGCCCCTCCTTCCACTTGCAGGCTTTGCACAGCCCTATTAATACTAAAAGTCTTCTTTCCTTTACTAATCCCAAACTAGCTGAACAGTTTGGGATTTTTTGGATTGGATTTGAGATTGCTGTTAAACTACCACACACTTTTAAGGACCAACACACACACACAGAGGCTTTTTAAGTGAAAAACTGAACTACAAAAAAAAATCCACCATTATAAATTCCACCTCAATTATGGGGAAGCTGCTGGTGTGATGATTCCAGGGAATTCCCTCACTGGCTGATTTCATGGATGATTTTGAAGTAGTTCATGTCACTCCAAGGGAAATTTATAGCACTTAAATTTTGGCTATAGAGCAGTTCTTTTGCATTTGAAGACACTCAATTGCTTTGATACTCTGTATTAATAACACAAATTCTGACAGAGCTCCTAAAAACCAGAATACTTTGTATTAACAACACAAATTCTCACAGAGTTCCTAAAAACCAGAATTCTTTGTATTAGTAACACAAATTCTTACAGAGTTCCTAAAAACTAGAATACTTTGTTTAAATAACAGAAATTCTGACAGCATTCCTAAAAACCAGAATATTTTGTATTAATAACACAAACTTTGATGCAGTTCCTAAAAGACACAATATTTTGTATTAGTAACACAAATTCTGATAAAGTTCCTAAAAACTAGAATACTTTAAAACTCTTAGGCATTCTGTCCTTATTAATCTATATCAAAGTTCATAAAATAATAACATTCTAGTTTTTTTCCTCACTCCAAAGTTTCCTGGAAGCACCAGAACTATTCCATAAAATCCTCACAGGTTGTGAACTGTACCTAAACCACTTTTCTGCTGCATTCTCAATGATTTGATAACTGATATTCTGACATCTGCATTTTACAACAGGAATCTGAGGCCAGTCCTGACAAACTCCACTCAGAGTTCTCAAGTCACTGAACAATAACTCATTCCCCAGTAAAAAGTTTCAATATTTCCATTTCTAGCTTAGTGCTCATCACAGAAAATAAAAAAAAAAAAAAATCAGAGAAATAAATCCAGGCAAGGGAGTTGACAAGTCCAGTCAAACCTCACAATTCTACATCACTCATTTGAAAGCCCAATTTCCTGCCTTTGTAATAATTCCTGTATTTAGTACACACACTTTTAAGTTTGAGCAATTACTTCTTTTGATTTGTCTCACCTTGAAGTAGCAGCTTTTAAGGAGAAAAAAAACTTAAGTGTGGTTGAATCTGTACTTGCAGCTGGAAACCACCAAAAACTGGGGATGCCAAACTTCACTAATCCAAACAATATTACCCCAGAGTGGGGCTCACTGTAAACTGTATTGATTTCTCTCAAGTAAAACAAATTTCAACCCCTAAACATTTAAAACACAACAACAAAAAGCATCCACAAAATAAACAAAAAATATCATTATTCCTTTAGGATGATACTGTGATTTAAGAAAATTATTTTTTAAGTGTAACTTGCATTTTTCCTTCTAAGGCTTTACTGTTTCTAGCATAAACTAAGGAGTAGGTATTAAAGCTAATTATGAAAATTGGGGTTTTGTTCACACTAATAACAACAGTGAGAGCAACACTACCCAAGTATCAGAGTTGTGCAAATTTTAAAAAATAATTCCAGCATTTCCTGAAGGAGCTCTAAACTACACCAAGGAAAAACTGGCTGGATAATTTGCCATGGTTTGGTGTTGAGTTTGGCTTTCCTCACCTCCAGAAAGGTGCAGTGGAAGATTTTCACCTGAGGAAAGAACTTGGATGTTCCCAAGGAAAGGTGATGAAGGAAAATTATGTACAGGATCTAAACACCAAACACAGAAGGAATTCTTCAGGGTTCAGCCAACAACTGTGTTCTGGGAAAAGATCACCCCAAGTTCTGTTCACAGCAGAAATGTTAATGTTCTAAGCCCTAAAGGCTTTTAATTCAAACCAAACTGTGCCCTGGTCTGGCCAGGGAATGTTCCCAGTTCCTGAGGACATTGTGAACATCACATTTACAGGCACCAGACACAACTGTCCTGCAGTGCAAAGGAACCACGACCTCCTACAAAGTCATGTCACCAAGGGTGAAGTCACTGCAGGCCAAGAAAAGTGGAATAATAACACACAAACCATTTAAAAGTTTAAGTACCAATGAGCATCAAAGCTTCAGCACTGAGGTTTTAAAAGTGTTCTCAGGGAACAGAACACCCATGCATGGCACAGGCAGGACTCTGCACACACACATGTGAGGATGAGGCTCTGACTCTTCCCTGGCAGGCAGATGCTGAAAGAACAGGGAAGGAGCTGGAAGTGCCCTCCTGCCATGAGTGAAACTCATTGGAGTGAGGGCTGTGCCAGGCTGTGGTGGGAAGATCACTGAGAAGGGGTGTGAAGAAGTGTTACCCCAAAGAAGTGTTACCCCAAAGAAGTGTTACCCCAAAGAAGTGTTACCCGAAGAAATGTCTCCCCAAAGAAATGTCTCCCCAAAGAAATGTCACCCCAAAGAAATGTCACCTCAAAGAAACATCATGCCCAGCAGGCCATCAATGAGGGCAGTTATCAAACAGCCCCCAAGGTAATGGAACTTTAGGGTGCCCAGAGAAGCTGTGGCTGCCCTGGATGTGCCCAAGGCCAGGCTGGATGGGGCCTGGAGCAGCCTGGGATAATGGAAGATGTCCCTGCCCATGGCAGGAATGACACTGGATAATCTTTAAGGCCCCTCCCAACTCAAACCACTCCATGATTCCATGAATTTAGAGAAGAAAATATAAAACAAGCCCAAGATCTGCCACCTCTGAGATGTTTGTAAAAGACAACAAGAGCCACATAACTCATCATTCTCATCACTGCCATGCAGCCTAACTTTTCACCAAGTCCTTCCAAAACTTTAAAAGCCTTACCAGAAAGAAAGAAAGAGCAACATTGTTTTCTGTGCTCCAAACCCCCCTGCAAGAAGCAGGGCCTTGGTGCAGAAGGAGCAGCAGAAGCCCCAAGCACCTGCTCCTGTTCTGCAGCACCAGTTGTTCTGCCAAGCAGTGGCGACACTGGAGGCTTTGCCAAAGCATCTGGGCTGAAAGCACCACGGTGTTGTTGTCTGGCCCTGCTGGCCAAGCCAGCACAGAGCTGCTTCCAAATGTCACTCAAGCTCACACAGCTCCTCAAGACTTCTCTGGGAATTTGTGGGATTGCTGCAATTTCTTAGCAGCTCCAGAGAGCCTGACCTTGGAGAGCAGAAGGTGCAGGGAGGACTTCCCTACTTTCTCTGTCCCACAAAAGGGTGAGGGGAGGCTTCCCAACATTCCTGCAAACAAAAGTGAGTGGACAGAGGTGGAAAACTGTCCTTGCCATCATTTGTGAGAGGAAAGCATGGCAGAGCCTTCAGAAGGGTCATGGTGCCAGCCACCTTTAGCCAACACTCCAATGTTTCAGAACATCATCATCAAGGATTAAATTATTTTGCCAGGGAGGTTCTGACTGGATGTAAGAAAAACTTTCCCTGGCAGTGGGGTCAGGATTGGGATGAGCTGCCCAGGGAGGTTTGCAGTCACTGCCTGGGGGAGTGTTCAGGACAGGCTGGATGTGGCCCTCTTGGGTTTGGCTTGATGCTGGTGCTTCTGGGGGGGCACTGGATGATCCTGAACACCAATGTTTAACAACCCTTCCAGTGAAGAAATTGCTCCTGGTGTCCAACCCAAGCTTCCCCTGGCACAGCTTGAGGCCTTTTCCTCTTGTCCCTGCTCCTTGTGGGCTGAGCCTCCTGTTCCATGAAAAACTCAGACACAGAAAATGGTAATTTTGTGTTCCCAGCTCACAGCATTTCATTCCTAAGGGCCAGAAGCACATTAGGCACAGAGTCACACCTGGAATTTCCTGTGCTTCCCTTGTAACTGTGCTGGGGACCCCAGAAAGGGCTGGAGAAAAGACCCCCAGACTCTCCAAAGCTGAGCACAGAGATGCTTCTCCGTGGAGCATCTTGCCCAGATGCCTCCAAAAACTTCCTGAGGCATTTCTTGTTCTGCAAATCTGATCAGTTCTTATCTCAAAATGAGGAAAGCCAGGCCTCTGTCAGAGGTGCCATTAATCCAGAGGTGCAGTACCTGTCTAATTACCTGGTCTTTGATGACATTCTGACAATTCATTAGGAGCTGATGTTGAAAGAAGCCCAAATCACTTTGTTTGAGTAGCTGCTACCCAGACTTGCTCAGAAGACACCAATTCACTTTTCCCTAAATTGATCAAAAGGCTTTTCCAGGAGGGAGATGAACCATCTTCCTCATGGGTTAGGGCAGCTTCTTGGGAAGACCAAGCTACTGCTAATCTGTTACTGAGGATAATGTGGATTTTTGATGGCAAAAAGATACTGCTAATAAACTGAGATTCGTGGGAGAAAGTGTGACACAAAGTCAAACAATAAAATACTGTAACCAATCTGTAAATACTGAGCATATGTATCTGTGCATTTTTAGGGAAGGAATCGATCCATGTGAGGATGGGGCACAGGGTGCCCCACAGAAGCTGTGCATGTCCCATCCCTGTTCAATACCAGGTTGAGCAGGGTTTGGAACAATCTGGGATTGTGGAAAGTGTCCCTGCCCATAGAAGGGGTGGGAATGGGATGAGTTTTAAGGTCCCTTCCAACCCAAATCATTTCAGGATTCAATGAAAGCAAGAATTCCCTTCTCCTCTCTACCAACCCCTTCCCAGGAAAAAAAGGTGAAACAGATTTTTCCTTCATGTTGTACAGACCACAGTTCATGGAATTACAGGACACAAATGATTCCTCAGGTGTCTGAATATCCACTGAGTGTTTACTCAAATACCTGCAGCCAGAGTGAAAGACTTCAAGTGCAAAGACATCACTATGGATCTGGAAGTGTTTTGAACCCAAATCCCTGCTCCAGACGAAGTTAGCTCCCAAATTCTATTTAAGGAAAGTGCCTTCTATTGAAGAAGTGGAGTATTCAGCTGGCTCCGTTCTGGTGGCACTTTTTCTGAGCAGAGAAGTGTCAGAATTTTTGCATTTGGATGGCAGCCTATAGAGCCTGGATTTCTCCCAAGAAAAAATGAAGTTGTGCTTCTTGCCTTCCCCTGGAGCTCCACATGCCTCCAGACATAAAAGAAAACAGCAAACAAACAAAAAACACAACAACTACTTTTTGCCTTTCCCAGGATCCAAACAGTTGTTGCCTGGGGCCTTTTGCTACCAGAATCTTTGTTAGAAAACAAAGCTGAACACAGAATTTAAGTTGAAGGTGCAGAATCCCAACTTGAAAACTGACCCATTGATTTGGGTGTGAAACAGTCTCTTTTCTTCTGAGGAAAATCTCTTTTCTTCACAAGAGAAGTCATGAAGACTCCTGAAGTCCATGAATTCAACCCAAGCCAGAGGACAAGAACAACTTTACAGATAAAATTTCTCAGAAGATGGAAGAAAAGCTGAACTTTCCAAGTAAAGCAACACAAAATTCTCCCAGGCTTTGTAAAGGAGAAGGAAGCAAAGGAATATTCCTGCAGCTGCAGGTCAGGAAAAAAGAAGTTATATTTATATATATATACATTTATAGATTATGTATATATAACAAAAGATAGAACAACCCTGGGGTTTTTTGCTTTGACAAGAGAGGAAAAAAGCAATTTTCTCCTGAGACATCCTAAGTCCAAAGAGAAAGGAAAAAGGATTTAAGGACAACAGTGGAATGAATAGCTGAGGAAGCATGGCAGGAGCAGCTGAGTGCCCCTGGATGCAGCAGATCCCAGGAATCCTTCCCAGGACAGGGAACAGCACAGAGGGTGCAGATCCATGAGATTGGCTCTGGAGGCTGGGAATACTCCCTGCACTCCCAGGGAATTCTGCTCTGGGATTGGTGCTCTGAAATCTCCTCTGACCACAGCTGCTCCTGCAGCTCTCTGCTGGCACAATTTACAAATCAAGGCTCTTCCTTGAGACAGCCTCCTTCCAATCAGTGAAAATGGCAAGGCAGCAGAGGCTCAGCTGTGAACTGAATTTTGTAAAATCCTGGCATGTAAAGAAAGGGAAACACGTCAAAAGCATCAGCCAATGACTGCACTGCTCACCTCCAGATTTTGGGCTGTGACCCTTTTTCTTTGCAAGATTTAAAAGAGGTTCATGCTCTTATCAAACACTTGCCATTAAAGGGACACTGAAGGTGAGGAATAATCCATGGATTCTTAGCATCACCAAGGACAAAACACAAGATCATCACAAACTGGTCTAAATTAAAGCACACAAGACTTAACTTGTATATTTTTTCCAGTTATTTGTTTATTACAATTATCTTAATGCTGGGATCCAAGTTTTCCTTCAACATCTCAGCTTGCCCAGAGCAGTTGTGGCTGCCCCTGGATCCCTGGCAGTGCCCCAGGCCAGGTTGGACATTGGGGCTGGAGCAGCCTGGGACAGTGGGAGTGTTGGAATGAGATGATCTTTAAGCTCCTTCCAACCCCAAACCATTCTGGGATTCCATGACCTCAACAAGGCAAGTTTGAAAAATTTAATTTTGGAGAAAACTCCAGAGATGTGAACATTTAATCCTAAAAAGAACCACTGTCTTATTTACACCCCCTTTTGAGCCTTAGCACCAGCAATCCCCTTCAACTCCACACCATGGATCCATCACTGGACTCATGGAAATCTCCAGGAATTATTCAGCATTGTAAAATGATTACTGTAAAATTATTTTACAGCTGGAAGCTTTAGGAAAGTCTAACTTAAGAAACAAGAATAAATCAATTAACAGATTGCTGCTTTTTTAACACAATCTTTAAGGACCTAACACAGAGCCCACCATGAACATCTGGAACTCACCTAAAGTGAAGCTGTAAATGGAATTATGATGGACATCTGCTGCTTTTCAGATATTTTGTAAGTGAAGTATTTCAAAGTAAGTGAAGTGAAATATTTTCACTTACTTTTATAAAGGAAATATTTCAAAGGGCCTGATTCTCACTTTTATTCCAGACTAACACAAAACCTCTGGATTATTAGAAGGTACAAAACTTGGTAAATATATTTGGTGGAGGGTTTTAATTTATTTTATATTTCACAAGCCAATATAATATATGTAAACCCATTATTCCATACCTACATGAAGATAAAACCAGTTTTATATTCAACCCAACTCATGGAGAAGGATCTGATCTACTGAGAGGCATTAACAGCAAGTCAGAACCCACATTAATATGTGAAATCACAGATACTTTTACCAATATATAAAATCTTGGAGAACCAGTTCACTCCTTCTGGGCATCTTCAGAACCTTGGAGGAGCATGGAGATGTCAGTCCTAAAAAAACATGTCTGGATCTCCATGTATTGCCAGAAACAGTTTATTTTTCTGGAGTGACAAGGCAGTCCTGAGGAATTGTGGATTTCAACCACAGTATTTAGTATTTTCTCTATTTAAAAGCTTCACTGCCTACAAAACCAGGTAAAAATGAAACCAACTTCATCCACTTTTACAAACATCATCCTTCTGTTTATTTCCTGGCACAGCACATCTGCTGATCCCTTTCCATCACATCTGAGGGAGCACAAACAAGCAGCAAGTTCACCCCAAAATACTGAGCTCAAATAGGCAAGATGCTCAAATATTAAAATTTTCTGTGATTTTAGGAAAGAAAAAGCAAAGTGTTGGATTGTTTAGCAAACCTGAGGTTGGATTCAATGAGATGAAGAAGTTAAGAGGATGCACCAAAAGAAACCAGTTAGAAGATCCAGAATTAGCCAGTAAAAGAACTTCAGGCTCTGCTCTCTGCTTGTATCCCCAGTTTTTTAAGGGATTTACAACAACCAATTTGTTAGGAAAATGCCAGCACCAACAGATTCCCATGGGGAAGGAAGAAATCAAGAACAAATCTCTTCTCTCAGTCTGGAACAAAACTGCTGCCACCTGTTCCACCTTCCCAGCAAAGATGTTCAACAGCTGGCTCTGTGTGCAATAAACTCAATTCTAGGTCCCCAAAGATCTTTTGGGATTTCATGCAGCCAGAGGTCACCAGGGGTTAGGTGTGAGTGTCAGTGATGCTGAGCCTCAGGAACCAAGCTTTTCCCTTGGGCTGATGGATCCATGCAGGGCTGGGCATTCCCTGCTCTTCCCAGCACAACTGGAAGGTCAGAACATTAAACCTGATGTGTCACTGCTAAAAACAAAGGATGTTTTTTGCTCTCTAATCTAATCTCTGTCCTTAACAACTCATCACCAAACGGGATTTTGAGACTGTGGCGTCACAAGGGAAATCTGAGAGTGAAACATTCCCAGTTTTACATTTTTCAAGCTTAATTGTGTTCCTAAATCCAGCAGGGTTTAAGCAGAGTCACTCAGATGACGTCTGAGCTGCACCCAGTGACATCAGAGGGCTGACAAATGTGTCCTGGAGCTGCCTGATGGAAATATCCAAGCTGGCTGTGGGTAGCTGAGTGCACAGTGAGACGTGGGAACTGGTAAAACCTGGTGAGAGGAGCTCACTCCCTGTGTATAACCAGGAAAAAACTCTGTCACCAAGCTGAGCACACCCTGTGCTGCTCTGGGAAACTGGGAGCCCACCAGCTTGATCCCACTTAGGCATCAAGCAAACACATCTGGGCACCACTGCCTGCAAGAGCTTTTGATATAAACATTAAAAATCACATATCACAAGATGAATTGAATAGAACAGGAAGCACCAGCCTGACTAGAAGAAGAGAAATACAAATCTTCCAAGTCAGAATGTCCAATTTCAGCAAGATTTATGAACAATATTTGCTCAGTACTTGCCTGATGAAGTATTATAAAGGGAATCCTTACCAAGAACTACTCAGGCCTGGCTGTTAAGAGAGTCATCCTAAGGTGTTTTTATTTTAAAATATATCTATTCATATTTATATCTATTTAAAATATTTTAAAATCTAATCCCAAAGGAACTCTAGGGATGGGGGGAGAGGTTGTTTCCACCTGGCTCCATGATTTATGAAGGATGCCTCCTACAAACATTTGCTGTCCTGCTGATGGACTCAACACAGAATATGTTCATGAACAGAACATATTAACATTAATTTATTAGTATTTTAAGTGAAGCTTGTCCAATGATGATGAATTTTGGGTGTTGTGTCCCCAGAAAGGCCTTGGCAGGGGCTGCCCAGGGAGGTTTGGAGTCCCCATTCCTGGCGGTGTCACCTGGAGGTGGCACTCAGAGCTCTGGGTGGGGACAAGGTGGGCATGGGCACAGCTGGGATTCCATGGGCTGGGAGGGCTTTTCCAGCCTCAGGGATGCCAGGAAATAGCCCTGAAGTGCTGCTGGGTGCAGGGCTGCCCCCTGGGAGGCCCTTTGGGATTTCAGGGCTGATCCTTGGGAAGCTGCAAAGCTCCTGAGCTGCTGCTGCCTGTGCCAAGGCCATGGGAGGAAAGTCCCTGTGGGAATGAACCCAGGGCCTTTCCCTGAGCACAGGGCTGAGATTCCCTTCAACACCCACCTCACTCCAAAATTCACTCCACACCCTCCCAGCCAGGCCAGCAGCACCAAGCCAGGAGCATTTGCTGCCAAAAGAAGCAAGAACAGGACACAAATGGGATGCACAAGACAGGGCCACCCCCAGCAGCCACCTGAGCCAGTGAATCCCTGGGACAAGGCACAATTCCAAAACTCCAGGGGCATCTCCAGACTCACTCTCACCATCCCATTGCTGCCTTGCCCAAGAGAACTTTTCCTTTTGGTTCCCACACTGAACACTGACTTTAAAGGCTGCAGGAATTTCTGTATTTGCTGTGTTACATTCATCATAAACCTCAGGCATTTTCAGTGTACTGATCAATCATTCAGGAAATGGGACATAATTTTTAAATAGTTATCATTGCAATTTCTGATCTGCATTTTGATTTGTTTTTGTTCAAAATCAATTTTTTTCTTTGCTCTTAGAAATCAGCAACACAAATAAATTTCAGCCTTGCAATAAAGAAATCTCCCCACAACTTAAAACTTCATTGAAAGTTACCTCAAAAGGGTTTTAAAAGAGGGTCACATGTATTGGGAGAAAAAAAATGAATAGAAATTCCTTTTCCAGAATATTAAAACTATATTTAAGAACAGCAGAATCCAAAGATTTTCTGGTATAGATGCTCTGGTCTGTTCCTGAATAAGGAAAGCAGCATCTTCCACCAGGCTGTAATTCCATGGCAAAATCCTGGAACAGGATTTTTGTTTCCTCTTAGATGGGGGCTGAGGCTGAAAACTTCAATTTTTCAGTATCACAGGTACTGAGCCATTCTGGAGGAGAGGAAAAAAAAAAACCAAAAAAACCCTTTTCTTTTAAATAGGCAACTTCTTTTTAAATATGGATGCACGAATCTAACTTTAGCTGTCCAGGTTTTCACATTGCTGCTCTCAAATCCAGAAAGTAGAGCACTAATTTAGTCTGTTGACTTCAAGGTTATCATTCATTGAGGTCAATGACTCCATCTCTGAAAAGCAGAACTTCCCCTTTCAGTGTGAGAAGTGCTGTCCTTCCCCACTGCTTCACCAAAACCTCCCCAAAGCAGCAGCCAGCCCTGCTGCAAAGGGATTTATCCATGGAAAAGCAGGGCTTCATCCCAGCAATATCCAAACCCTCATCAGCTGCTTGTATTTCAAACTTCCCTCCTAATGAGCAGCTCTGGTTTGGACATGATTTTTGTGGTGTTTTTATGGCAAACTTGTGAATATCCAGCAGAAACTCCCTGGGAGGATCCAGCTGGGCAGAATCCAACTGGAGCCAGGGTCCCACCAGGAACAAAACCAGTGGCAGCCACTCTGTGCCCAGCAGGGAATCACAGGGGATAACAGGGTGCTGGCCCAGGAATTTTCTGGATTTTCCCTCCAGAGGCTGTGACTGAAGCAGTTCAGGTAACACAGGTGAGCTCCAAGCTCACCATGGACACATTTTGTTCTGACTGCACAACAACAGAGGGGTTTTCTGCTCTGGTTTGTGGGTTTTTTTTACTACTGACATATAAAAACATCCTTTAAAATAGCTACAGGCTCAATGAAATCAGCAGCTAAAATGTGAAATAGGAGATGTGAGAGCTGTGGCCCAATTCTCCATTTCCATTGTATTCTTCCATCAAATAAACAGCTGGACACTTGCAGGCCCAAACTCAACCCAATCCAGGAACTTCCCACAAATCCTTCCTCTGAATTTGTTATATTTTAATAAGGAATACAGCTGGGGGAGGACAGGCATCTGTGTGAGAATTGACTATTTAACTGCTCTTGCAGTATCCTTATTGAAAAGTATTGGATTGGCTTTTTTGGTTTTTTCTTTCCCAAAAATGACCTTTTTTTAAAAGTTAAGAGCAATATGAGCACTTCCAATGTCTTAGCAAACTTATCACATTTCCTTGGGTTCTCAACATCTCTGGTGCATCCAAGATAATTCCAGTTGATGAGAATAATTTGCTGTAACCATTATGCTGCTCTGTTTTCTTACAAAGGTTACAAAAAGAAGCTTTGAGCTCTTCAAAAGATTAAAAATCAGACAACTCAGTATTTTTAGATCCATATTCCTTAGGCTCCAGCATAACTACAAAAGTCAAAACCAGAAAGCTGTTATAAAACCAAATGATTTTTATAAGGAATCTCCATAAAAAAGAGGAAAATAAAAGAACAACCAACCACTGAGCACACAGGAGCAGGACAGGGGTAGCAGTAACTCTGGGAACACCAACTTTTGAACACAAGGTGAATCCCTGCTTGTAGGAACTCAGAACAATCCCAAATTTGATGCCACCACACCATGAAAAGTGAATATGGGTAGGATGATTGACCACCAGCCTCACCCACAAGTGTTTGGCTCTTTGCTTTCCCCAAAGGTCCTGGAGAGACTTGCAAAGTACAAAGTGAAAAATTCCCATTCTGAAAACACTTTTTTGTCACAAATCACTTTCTAAGGCATTACCTGTGTTACCACAACATGACTGAAATACAAACTTGGCTTTTCCTGTAAAGAGCTGAACCCCAGCTTTGATTATTGCAGAGTGTTTCAGGGAAAAGCAGAACAGATCCTAAAAAATCCACAAGTAATCAGAGAATCATTAAGGCTGGAAAACACCTCTAAGAGCATCAAAGTCCAACCACTACCCCAACTCTGCCTGGTCCATCTCTAGGCCATGAACTCAAGTGCCACATCCACACATTTCTGAGCATTTCCCAGGGTTGTGATTGCAGCTCTTCCCAATCCCTGAGCTCCCTTTCCATGGGGAAATTCCTGCTGTGCCCACCCTGAGCCTGCCCTGGCCCAGCCTGAGCTGTTCCCTCTCCTCCTGTCCCTGTTCCCTGTTCCCAGAGCCTGACTCCCCCTCCCTGCCCCTCCTGTCAGGGAGTTGTGCAGAGCCACAAGGTCCCCCCTGAGCCTCCTTTTCTCCAGGCTGAGCCCCTTTCCAGCTCCCTCAGCCCCTCCTGGGGCTCCAGCCCCTTCCCCAGCTCCCTTCCCTGCCCTGGACACCTCCAGCCCCTCCAGGGCTCTCCTGCAGGAGCCACAACTGGACACAGAGGGACAATCCCTGCCCTGCTCCTGCTGCACACACAATTCCTGAGCCAGCCCAGGGCCAGGGGCCTCTTGCCCACCTGGGCACCCCTGGGCTCGTGTCCAGCCCCTGGCACCAGCACCCCCAGGGCTTTTCCAGCCCCTCTGCCCAGCCTGCAGCTCCAGGGGGTTGGTGTGACCCAAGCACAGGACTGGCCCTTGGTCTGGTTGACCCTCACCCACTTGGCCTCATCCCATGGATCCAGCCTGTCCTGATCCCCCTGCAGAGCCTTCCCAGCCCCCAGATCCACACACTGAGGGTGGACTCGATCCCCTGCTCCAGATCATCAGTAAAATTATTGAAAATATTTCAATATTTCAGTATCTCCAAACAGCACCTCAAAGTGCTCTTTTTCTGGGTATATAATATATATTATATTATATGTATTATGTTTATTAATTATATAATATACATTTTATAATATTTTACATACAGATCTATTATATGGTGTATATATATCTAAATCTGTATCAGTATCTATATCTATATAGCCCACATATTATATAGGGCAAAAACTATCTATCTATATCTATCTATCTATCTATCTATCTATCTATCTATCTATCTATCTATCTATCTATCTATCTATCTATCTATCTCCCACATATTATACAGGGCAAAAAGAGAAGTTCAACACACTGCAAGTTTGTTTTCCTGTTGAGTCAAACTAGAAAATAACATTTAATATTCCCGTTTCTTCAAATTTTTACTTTTTTTTTTTCTAAAGCAGTGGACCTTAATACATTTCTGTGTTTTCAGCTTAAGTGGTGATCTAAAATTAAAGTATTCCATGGTGAAAAATTTTCTTCTTTAGGGGATTGTTTCCCCAGTTCTGCTGTGGTTAATTCGGGGTTTAGAGCAGCTTCCAGGACAATGAAGTGAAGCCCATTAAAACAAAGAATTTATTGATCCTGTAGAAGCTTCCCCACTTTAACCAGAGGGAGTTTTGACATTACCAGGCACCTCTGATCAATCACCCTCAAGAAACCTTCTTGAAAATGCAAGAGAGCTGTCCTCAAGAACCACAAAACCTTTCAGTTTTGGGCCTGAGCTCTCCCCAGGTACTTTCAACTTGAGACCAAGATCAGCAGAGTCACCAAATAACTCCTCCTGTCACTGCACCACACAGTTATCACAGGGCAGGGCCTCATTTCAAGGCCTGCAAATCTTGTTCATCCTCAGAACCTCAGCACAACAAGCCTGGCTCTCCCAATAAACAGAAAATGCAAATAAATCTGACTTTTCTAACTCCCAACACATCAGAGGTATAATGGTCTTTGTCCTGGTTTTTGATCTCTATTTATCAAGGGACTTATAAATAAAGAATTTGGGCTGCAGAAGACAGAATTACCACTTAAATTTCAAAATCTTGTATCCATTTCTATTCTGCAAACTCATAATTCTACAAGCTCAACACCATCAGAAATTCTGACCAAAACTGAAAGTGCTTAAGTTGGAAGTTTTAAATCAGATTAACGTACTGCAATGTGAAACTGAATTCTCTCAAACACTGTCACACATAAGGAAGAATTTCATAACATTATCTCTCCTTTCAGTTGTGGGATGAGTATTTTTAAAGCTTTCAAAACACTTCCTCAATATTTAGGTTCTATTTTAATCTGTCACTGCCTACTAGACAGAGCTCCCCGAATCTGATGGGACATCAATTTTCTAGACTTTTAATGCTGCTCCTCTAGATTTAGATACTGAAAATGAAACATGAAAATGAAATATCCCTTTGGAGAAGTTCTTCCTTCTCCTCTTCTTTGCCCAACCTAATTTTAGAATTCTTTAGACCTGCTTTGACTTGAGCTTTCAGCACACAACTCACAAACACGGGAGTGGAATCAGTGATGTTTGGTTTTCAGGGAATGAAATCTCCACTTCCAGCATCTTGGTCCTAATCCAAAGGCTCCATGTAAACAGACCCTCCAAAGCTGTTTATGCACCAACAGCTGATGCAACTGAAAACTGTCAATCAGGAGATGAGCTGGATGCACACGGAAATCTGCCCAGCTTTTTTTTTTTTTTTTTCCAGCCCTAAGGATTCCTGGGGTTTAAAGCTGAACAAGCAAACCAAAGATCTGGTTGAAATAAAGGCATTTGGGTATGAAAAATGAGAGTAACCCTCTTGGATAAACTAGATTTTATTCTATTTCTACTGCTCGTGATTTTCTGTGTTGAAATGTGAACTGTATTTCCAGCAAAATTAAAAATCAACCACTGAATCTGCAAATACACTTGGCATTTCCAGGATTTCTGATTAGCCAAAAAATGGGAGAACTTCCTAAAATATCAACCAGTCCATTTAATTGGCACCTTCAGAAGCATTCCCATAAAAACTTTGAAAACAATATTTCCATTCAGGAAAACCATTTTCTTCCTGGAAGAAGAAGAGTTTTCTGAGCTACAGAAGAGTTTTGAAAGGGCAAAGAAGGATTTCAAAATTCTGCAGGATTTCAAAATTCGACTGAGTTGGAACAACATCATGTGGGGGGACAGAGAATGGAACAGCAACAAAAAGCACATCAAGAACATCCATCATTTCTCATTGTAAAAATCCCAAATATCAAATCACCTGTATGCATCGTCTTCTTTCAAGTCTCATATCATCCTGCGGGGTTGTGGGGACAGGGGGAGTCCAGCAGCAAACAACACTGAAAAAGGGAGAAAAAAGAAAATAAACTTCTTAAACTGCAGCCCCAACTGCACAGTTCAACCCCGAGCTAAACCAAGGAAATCCAAACAGAAAATGAAGTTTTCCAACAGGAATAGCAGAGACAGGCAGGACAAAGACTTATCTTCCATTGATACCTGGTTTTAGAAAAACTTTTTAAAGGATTAACTGAAATTTCAACTGGGCATTGAATAAATCTCAAAATTAACATCATCCCAAATAATCCCAAAAACCCATCTTTGCCAAGCCCTTAAATGTGTGGAGGATTTTCACAGAAATTCAGGACAATATTTCTAAAACACAATTGAACTTGTGGGATTTTCCCAAATCTACAAGCTATAGAATTATAAAAGCATATAAATTCCTAAATGGCAAAGTTCACTTCTCCTCATAGCCTGATGAAATTAAATTAGGTTCACCTTGCTGCAAATAATTAAAATATGCTCAGAAAAATAAAATCATACTTTCCATAGACAGATATAAATACAGGAGTTTCAAGGAAGGAAACCCCAAGAGAAATTAAGAAGAATAGCAGGATTATGAACAAAAAAAATAAAAGTAAAACCCAAAACACAACACCCAGCAACTAAGACTGGTCAAAGCATTTCTCAAGCATTTGTTTTTCACTTGTTCTCCAGCAGTCATTGGTATGGTATTGGAAATATCAAACCCACTCAGAATTACAGAGAGTTTTAGAGAACTCTGCAAATTACTGACCAGCTGGAATTGGAGAGTTATTATTATTTAAACACCTCCTGAAATATGTGACTTGAGGCAAGTGTGACAGCCTGACACGCTCTCAGCCCCTGCCATGTTCGCTCCATTTCCCCCAACACTGCGAGTTCCCAGCCTGCACACCCACCCTGGGCCCTCCTGCCCCACACTGCCCTGTCCCTGTGCCACTCCACTGTCACACACACTGCAGGGAAGGGGGCAGGAGCTGCTTTTTGGGTTTGTGCAGGAGCTGGTGTTGCAGTGGTTGTGCTGGTTTTCTAGGAGTAGGTGGTTTTTTGTTGTTGTGCCTCCCAGAAAAGGGGAAACCCTTAAAGTGGCCATCAAACATCCTGAAGCCACAGGCTGCAGTTGCACAGAGCCCTGGGAGGGCACTGCCACATGCAGAGCTGCCAGGAGCACTGCTGAGGCCACACCAGGCCTTCAGACTGGGCACTGAACCACTGCAGTTTGAGGGAAAGGCTGGGTCTGGTGCAGAGCTGAGCCCCCTGACCAGCACAGGCAGCCCTGGGACTCAGCAGAAGAGCAAACTCTTATTTAAATGAACTAACAATGGCATCTCTGAGTGGTTTGGGTTGGAAGGGACCTTAAAGCTCATCCAGTGCCACCCCTGCCATGGCAGGGACACCTCCCACTGTCCCAGGCTGCTCCAGCCCCAGTGTCCAGCCTGGCCTTGGGCACTGCCAGGGATCCAGGGGCAGCCACAGCTGCTCTGTGCACCCTGTGCCAGGGTCTGCCCACCCTCATAGGGAAGGATTTTTTCCCAAAATCCCACTTAAATTTGTAATTTTTCAGTTTGAAGCCACTCCCTGTGTCCTGTCCCTCCAGCCCTTGGGAATTGTCTCTCTCCCTGTTTCCTGCAGCTCCTTCAGGCCCTGCAAGGCCACCCTGAGCTCAGCCCAAAGCTTCTCCTGTGCAGGTGAACAATCCCAGCTGTGCCAGCCTTTCCTCCCAGCAGAGCTGCTCCATCCCTCTGCTCATCCTGCTGCCTCCTCTGGGCTCTCTGCAGCAGCTCCAAGTCCTGGAGTCACCAGGTTTGTCCATCCCACACAAGTGCTCTAAGGCTACAGAGCCTCAGTCCCATCTGAAAGCTCTCTGGCCATTATCCTTTATTCCCTTTAACTGCAGAACCTCTGGGTTTACACCAGGATTACAGGAAGCCTTTGCCAGCAGCAGCAGCTCAAGGATTGAAGGCATCACTGTCTTGTCTTAACCCCCTGCAGCTCAATCACTGCGTGATCCCCTCCCAGTGCCACCAGTGCAAGACCAGTTTCAATCCTAACCCATCTCAGTTCAAACTATCACCAGAGTTTGAGCAATTTTCAGCCAAAATATCCTGGAGTGTCCAACCATTGTCTCCTGCCCACCCCACACTGGGAATGCTCAGCTTCCAAAGCAGCTGCAGAGGTAACCACAGAGCCCTGAGTTATTTCAGAATTGAGAAGACACTTTAAGAGCTACCAAAACTAAGCAAGAGCTGCTGATGTGAGAAAGTCATTAACAGGTTATTAATAGGAATCAACACATTGGTGCATTTCAGAGCTGACCAGGAACACAGATCCAGCCCAGCTTCAGTCTCCTTCCAACTCTCCACCAGCCCAGCCTGGAGAAGTGGAGAATTCCTGTGGAACTCCAGAGTGGAAAAGCAGGTGAAGCTCTTTTTTCCAAGGAGGGGCTTGAAATCTTAGCAGAGCCCAAAGCCCATGAGTCCCCGTGACAGTAACAGTGTCACAGACATAAAAGAGTAACAATTTTGGGTTTTTTTAAAATAGATACAACCAAATTGCACCCAGTGGCTGCAGGGGCAGCACCTTAAACTCAAAGTCTTCAGCTGTGTCTGTTTTGCCAAGTTCTTAAAGCAAAAGGCCTTTTAGACAGCCTGCACAAAGACTTCCTGGTTTAGATAATAAATTGATGATAAGAGGAGGGAAGAGCAAATCCTACTTATCACACAGTCTGTAAGATCATTACCAGAAGAATCCCCTCAGTAATAACATTTACTGGGCTTCAAGAACCCAGTTTGATCTCCTTACCAGTATAGAACAGAAGTGAATTGGAAATAAAGGAGGAGAGGAAGGAACAGATGACAGGAAAGGTGTTAAAATGCAAATTATTGAAAGTGGTAGAGCAAAAAGAAGAACAAAAGCCAAAGTCTTTTATTTAAATGAAGAGAGCAATTCTTAGAAATCATCTGTGCTAAAACTTTACCTCGTGCTTTTGTTTCCTGCTTTCCTCCTCCCTCCCCAGCCGACACGGGAATGGGATCCCCATCAGAGCCACTCCCTGCCCATGAGCCAGCCCGGTGAGGAGTCACACAGGCTCACTCACACACACCGAGGATGCTGAGCACGCTCTGTCCCAGCTCATATCCAAACATTTTGGAGATGCTGACACTGAATAACAAAACTTTGTCACGTCTCTGGCTTCTCCTCACATCCCAAGCCTGGTTTTCCTGCTGGCCTCTTTGAGAATTAAAGCTTTATTCCCTGTATTCCTCAGGAGCATCCATCCCTTCCTGCAAAACTCAATACCCAACACACATCAACAGGTTCAGTGCAGATCAAAGTTGGGTTCAGAGCAATCAGATTTTTAAACCCCTAAAAGTTAAAGTGCAAAAACCATTATTAACATGAAAATTTAATGAAAAGAGAAGTCTGCTGGGGAGGGGTTTGCTTTTTACATTTTGCTAATTAAAACCCTTTGTAGAGGGACTTATTTCCTTAATTCAGGATCACTGTATTTTAAGACTCAATATGGAATCTTTTTGCAAAGCCAGGTTCAAGTTTTTCCTCTGTGAAAAGATTATTTTGTAATTTTTTAAGTCATACTCGTGGAATCCAGAGAAACCCCTGCATTTCTCATGACTACACACACTGCTGGCAGAGCTGAACATAATTCAGGTCACTGACCTTCGGTGAACACAGGCAGGCCTGTTGCTAGCAACATAAAATATAAATACTTACTTAGAAACCAAATTTTTTTATTTATTTACTAGGAAAATTATCCTGAAGTACCCACCATGAAATTGGGGTTATTAACACACTGGAATAGAATGGATTTAGACATCTGAACTATGCAGAAGCAAGCAGTGATGAGGTTTGATGTAAGACAAACTGAGCAAAAGATTCCTCAAAGACACAGATTCAGTGTTTCATTTCAAACAGTGCACAGTGAAATGTGAAGTACAATCAATCCAATTGGAATTCAGTTAATAAATCTGACAGGGTGCTCAGTGACTGACAGCTTCCCAGAGGGACAAAGCTGAGGAATTCCAGAATCATTGTTTTCCCAGCACCCAGCACATGCAGAGAAATGTTACCAGGGAAATCCCACATGTTTAATGTCCAAATGAACACACATCTCAAAGTTAAACACACCCAAACTCACTGCTGTTCCTGTGACCAACACAGCTGATGATCTATCTAAGGAATAATTCACAAGAATGAAAAGGGAAAAGAAATGGCCATGCTGTACTGAGTTCTGCTTTGTACAGCTCAGGTTCACCTGCAAAATCACAGCAGAAAATTTAAAGTAGATTATGATTCCAGCACTAAAAACAAAGATATCCCTGCACTTTCTGGGCACCTGCAGGTTCCTATGTACCCCACAGCAAATATATTGAGTACTGAAACACAGGTTTTAAATTGTGATCAGCATCACATCTGTCCTGTTCCCAAAGAAGTTACAGATCCCCTTCTCCAGCTTTAAGTTCTGTGGGATTCTGGGACACTTATGAACTGAATGTTTTCACTGAAACAGCAGCTCCTGTAAGATGACAGAATGAGGGAATTATGGAATGGTTTGGGATGGAAGGGACCTTGAAGATGACACCTTCCACTGTCCCAGGCTGGGACACTTCCAGGGATGGGGCAGCCACAGCTGCTCTGGGCAAAGGTTTTAAAACTCGCCATCTTTAGCTTTTAAAATTCATCTTTCAGTAAAAATAAAGTACCTCTCTTCAGGTGACTGTGTATTCTACAGAACCATGAGCAGTCCAATTCTGATGGCAGCTCACTCTCACACTTGGGGTGCAGCTTTCTCCTTCTTAAACATGGAAAGAGAACACGAAAAATTTGGAAACTGAACCTTTTTCTACATCACTGGGGAAAAGTCAACAACAAGCTAAACTGAGTTTATAGCAGACTTCCCCAGCACACCCCTCATCTCCTGAGGAGCTGCAATGTGCACTGGGAGTTTCCAGATCAGGACTTGTGAGATGCTCAACCAAAACATACCCAACCATGATTTTTTGTGTGCTGCAAATGATTTTTGGAGTTCCACAAAGCACTGGTTCCTCTGGAAAGAAGATGCTGTGAATGACTGGTTCCACTCTTATGCTAAATTTACACCACGTGCTGCAAGAAGCCATGGGTGAGGTGTGAAAGCTTGTGGAAGCAGCTTTGCTGAAATCACAGAGTTTCTCACCCAATTTCAGACCTGGCACAGGCAGAACTGCAGTTGCAGCAGAGCAGGAGTTTCTTCCAGCAGCAGCAGAACTGAAGCAGCCTCTGCCCTTCCCACTGCTGCTGCTGCACTGGGACAGGGGCACTCAGCAAACTGCACTGGGGGGAATGGGAAGCAGGAAAATCCAAGGCCATGATTATTAATCCCAGTTCAGTCCTCTAAGCTGGGCCACTGCAGATGCCAAAATACCCTCAAATGCACCTAAAATACAACCAAGGTGATTTTGTCACCCACAGAGCAGTGGTGTCACACCAGGATTAATTCAGGCAGACTTCAGAGTCTCTGAAGTACCTGATTTATAACACAGCATTTGTTTATAATATACAATTTTTACAGTCTATTCATGAAATGCATCACTTCCAAACATGTACTGCTTCCCAGGTGTCTGAAGGAACTGAAATTGTAATTTTATAACTGACCCATCCAGCCAGAGAAGTCAGGATTTGTTTTTTTAAATATTCATTAACTCATGTGAACCCCAGAATAAAATCTGTGGTTTTAGGAAGAATTAAACTGGCACAGTGGGGGGGGGAGAGGAGGGGAAGAAAAGCCCCACAATAAAGGTTGAAATACTTGAGATTTTTTAGATAATTTGCATCTGATGATTTACTTACTCACTGACTAGAAATATTAATTTTAGAAGCACAAACTTCAAATATTTTCAGTCCACTGACCTTATAAGGAACCTCCAATTACAGGAGGGAGTGGCTCTTTTTTCCACCCACTTAATAGAGTCAGACAAAAGTCAAACCACTGGATTTGCATTCCCCTCCCTCCACCAAACAAAAGGCAAAGATGTTAGAGCTGGAATTGCCCATCCCCTGCAATATCAGGAGCATGGGAATAAATTCATATTCCAAAGTGGAAGCTACATGAGGGCTGTACATGAGTTTATCCAGAGGAATATGAAATGCCTTGCAGAGCTGAGATTTTCCTGCAGGTATTTTTTTCCTATAGATGTCCTCAACAAGGCCAATCATTCAACGTACAAAAACTGTTTCTGTTCCTTGTGGTTGGGAAAAGAACTTGAGAAATGCAAAGCCAAACATGCCCTGCTACAGAATTGCATTCATCACTTCAGAACTTCAGACCCAGAAGTCTCAAGGGAGCACAACCTTCCTACTTCTCCCTGAATTTCTGAGCCATAAAGGAAGAAGAATTACAGGAACACCTAAAGCTGCCTCAAGTTTCCACAGAACGTGGCCAAACCACTCAATTTACAGATTTTTACTACAACCTTGATATTACTACAGCTGATTGTTCTTCCAATTTAGTGGTCACTACTACTACTCCCATTTTTTGTTGTATTCTTTATTTACAAACTAAGCTCTCTCAGAGACCTGGCAAGGGAGGGGACTCAGGTGCAGCCACCTGAACATCTCATTCAGGAGTAGAGCTGGAAAAATCAAAATCAACTTTACTCAGACCACAACACACAGAAATACTTTATATATATTGTGAAGAGTCTGTGCAGCTGCTATCCCATGTTTAAATGAAATAAAACTACTTCTACAGCTCCATTTTGGCAGAAGAAGTTCTGGCATTGCTCTCAAAGATTTTAAGTTACTTATTTCCAGTGTAGATGTTTGTTGTCCTGGTACAGCAGTACCTTTAATCTTGAAAGTTTCCAAAATATTTTAATACATGGAGATATGCACAGATTTAGTCTCCCAAATTAAAAAAAAAAAAAAAAAAACCAAAACCAAACAAAAACCACAATAAAATAACCAAACACACAGAACCAAACACACCAAGGTGTAACTGCTGGCTGCCTCTGTACAAAAATGGTGCTAATTCATAAGATTTTGGGTTAGTGGAGGTTTTTTTTTTAGCCATATATAGATCTATGAATATTATTAAGGACTTTTGGACCATTTCAAACACACCAGGAACTGCTGTTTAAATGCTGCCCCTCTGGCAGCTCCCACTGACAACTGCAATGCCACCACCTTTGCCTTTCATTATTCAGATTTGGACTGGACAGACAGAGCTGGGTCCTCTCCAACTGCTCTTCCAGCTCCTTTTAACCTGGAAAACAGCACACCAGCTCCAGATATGTCAGGATAGAAGCACCAGGTTTAAAATCCTTGCTCAACACACTTTCAAACAGCAGTTCCTATGAAATTCATCAGCTTTGAAAACTGACAGTGGTCAGGTTCAGGCTCCAAGATAATCAGAAGCATTCAACTCCATGGGAATAAACAGAATTATTTCATTAAACTCATTCTCTGTAGGCTGAAGTTTCCCAAAAGGCAAAGGTGCTGCTGATCTGGCTGCTGTTCCCAGAGCCCTTCCTGAGCCACACCTGGCAGTGCCCGGCCGTGAGTCACGGCTGCAGCTCGGCACTGGGAGCCTCTGAAAGCTGCTGTGCCACTTTCCTGCTGACTCTGCACAGCTCCACAGCTGAGCCTGACTGACACTCCTGCACTTCTTGGGCTGCAAGGGACCTGAAAGCTCCTCCAGTGCCACTCCTGCCATGGCAGGGACACCTCCCACTGTCCCAGGCTGCTCCAGCCCCAATGTCTAACCCGGCCTTGGGCACCTCAGGGATCCAGGGGCAGCCACAGCTGCTCTGGCAATTCCATCCAAGCCCCTCCCAGGGAACAATTCCTAATTCCCACTATCCCATCCAGCCCTGCCCTCTGGCAGTGGGAGCAATTCCCTGTGTCTTGTCCCTCCATCCCAGTTCCTCTCCAGCTCTCCTGGAGCCCCTTCAGGCCCTGCCAGGGGCTCTGAGCTCTCCCTGGAGCTTCTCTTCTCCAGCCCCAGGTCCCAGAGCAGAGGGGCTCAGACCATCTTTACCCCTCCTCTGGATTCCCTCCAGCAGCTCCACACCCTGATGCTGGGGTCCCCAGAGCTGGAACAGCATTCCAGGTGGGATCTCACAAGAGCAGAGGGGGAGATTCGCTGGGCATGAAAGACATGAATAAATAAAGCTCCCACATTTTCCTCACATTGTTCACTCCAAGCCCTTCCATTTCTCAGAACACACATCCCTGTCAGCTCCAAACGTTTTTCACTAAATATGAATCATCCCTGGGATAATATTTGTTAACTTGCCATCATTCAGGATGGGTTTACGTTCCATCTGTAGCGCATTTGCCATGGCCTTATTCCCCGGGTAAGGAACCGCTGACCTAGAAACTCGCACTGAAGAAGGAGATAAACTAACGAACTTCAGGAAATTTTCATATCATCTGGGGATGGAGTCAAAACACCTTTTTCAGACTTACAATTCCAAGGTCTTGTTGCATTATCTTTCAGGCTCCATCCATCCCTGCTGTTAAGCATAATATTAAAGCAAATCTTGGTATATCCCAAGGTATACTGAGATACAGGCAGGGGGAGGTAATAAGCTGCAAATTCCTCCCTTTTAAGTGATATTATAATCCATAAGAATAATTCAGGCATCCTATCCAAGTGATAAAAGCATGAGGATGCAAGGGAGAAAAGCCAGTACAGACACTGGGTGCATTTACTGTCACACTGAATAGAGATTTCATCCAACATTCACCCCCAAAATACAATTACTCATAGCTCATTGGAGACTCCAGAATATTGGTTCTCCTAGACAAAGCCATTGTCTTTAATGTAAAAAAAATAAGATCAGAATGTACTAATTATAATCTGATATGCACCTAAATTCCTTAGAATCTCCTCCAAGAATTCCTCATCAAGCCTTCATCCATGTATGGATACCTCCAAAAAGAATTCATCATTTATAAAGCCTTCAATCACCAAAAAGCCATGACACTCTTTCAAGTGAACTGATTCCAAATCACCCCCAGAAGTTTATTATCCCTGCTTGCTAATATGGAAAGCAATGATTTTCTGAGCTTCAGAAATCCAGCAAGAGGTTGGATTCAATTCTGAGTGGACAGGTCCTGGATGTGCAGCTCAAGCCCAGTCTGTGAATTTGGGACAGCGCTGGCTCAAATCCCTTTTTGAGTGCAGGCACTCTGGAGAAACATGGAATTCACTCTGGATGATTCCCTGATGGCAGCTGTAAGACAGAAGTCTGAGAGCCATCTCTCAGTGAGACAAAAGCCCAGGAAAAGCCTCTCTAACAGAGCCCTCTCACGTTCATTTGGTCTAACTCAACTTTGATGAGGAGAAATAGAAAAAGCTGAGCCTTTGGGACAAGTTTATGTGAACTTCACCAGGTCCAGCATCCCAATGTAGAGCTGACACTGATCTGACACTCTCCAAGATACTTCTCATTTGCTCAAGAAGTAGCCACTGCACTAACCTCTGACAAACTTACCCATTTAAGTATTTAGGTCATGGTAAGACATACAATTTTTATTGAATAACAGTATCTCTGCCAGCATCAGAGTTGATAAGGGGCTTACCAGAGAAATTTAGTTTCCTGTAGCATTTTTTTCTCTGATAAAAATTCCTAAAATGGTACTAATAAGGCAGGTTGCAGGAAGGAAATGAAGATAAATTGGAAAAAAAAAAAAAAAAAAAAAAAAAAAAAAAAAAAAAAAGGCACTCAAATCCTGACTTTATAACCCTCCAAAGAGCACTCAGGATCACCAAGTCCAAAGTATTCAGGAAATAAAAAAGGAAAGAAAACCTTTAGTGTCCCACTGAAGTTCACACTCCCAAGAATAGTTTGGGATGGATGGAAAGACTCCAAAACAAAGCCACTTTTCCAGCAGATCTTTTCTTTACTTTTGTACTAAGGATACTGAGCTGCTGTATTCCATGGAGTGATGTGCTGTGCTTTTTAGGAAAGAGCACATGGAAAAAGGGAACTTTTGATAGAGTGCTGCTCCTGTTCCCATGTTGTGAAACAGCTCAACAAGAGGGTCCTGAGTGTGCTCTGACACATCCCAGGGGCTCCCCAGGGAGGTTTAGGGTCCCCACCCCTGCAGGTGTCACCTGGAGGTGGCACTCAGAGCTCTGGGCTGGGGACAAGGTGGGCATGGGCACAGCTGGGACTGCCTGGGCTGGGAGGACTTTTCCAGCCATTTCCCAAATGATTCTGTGATTCCCTGATCCAGCAGCCAAGGCCTGGAACTTGCCCTTTTTTTCTCAGACATTGTGGTCTGAAATATTTCATGGACAGTCAACACAAAGCAACTCAGGGAAAAGAGAAATTTGGGGAAATTCAGAAGAAGTGCCACGGGATGCCAAAGGAAGGGGATGGAGGGGGAAAAACAAGCACAAACACCACAGCAGCTACAGAACTCTGTGCCTAAGGAACCTCAGCTACTCCTGGAACTGAGCAGTGCCACATGTTCAGCACAAGACAGGTCTTTAGCTGTGAAACAAAACACACAGAAACCAAGCAGGATGGGCAGAGTTCACTGGAAAACGACTCCAAGGGATTAAGAAAATTAAGAAAGAAAATCATCAGACAAGCTGCAAGTCACCAGAGATACAGTATTTATCAGTAGTAATTTTATTTACTAAGAGGGAACCACTGAACATCTCTGAAGACAACCATTGTAATTCACACTCACTTATGTTTATTATCATATAAGAATTCCAAAGATGTTGTCAATCCCATTTGGCATGGAGAAGGCAGGTCTTGCTGGGAACTTCCCATGCTCCTGTCCACCCAAAAACCCAGAGAAGCAAAGGGGATGGGCAGAAGAATCCCACTGCATTTTTCCTGCTATAAAGAGCAAGTGTATAGCCCAATTTTCCAGTTTTATTTGAAGTCACTTTGGTTGTTAAAATATGGATGGACATTCAAATGGATGGATTCAGATATTAAAGCATAAGCACTTCACTCTACTTTCTCAACTAACAGGTAAATAATGATCATCAAGATTTAAATAATTTGGGCAAAAATATTGTGTTTCTGAATACATGGAGGTGAAACTGTTCATCTATATAAGAGGACAAGCAAGCATGGAATTTCCAAAAAAGTCTGGGTTGGTTTTTAACATAACTGGCCCAGCTGGTGGTTGTATGGAATACAAATATTTTTTATGTCTCCTCTTTTTATGTAGAGCAGGAAGAAAAAAAAAACAAAGCATCTTCACAATTCAGCATCTGGTATCAGTAGGTTCTGCTCACAGCTTACACAGTGAAAATACCTTTTCTCAGAAGTTAACTTTGGGAACTTCAATTCATCTTTCAGTTTGCCCAAAATGGAAAAATACATTTTGTGTGTGCACATCTATCTTAAGGCAATACAGAATTCAAGTGAAAATTCAAAAGTGAATGAGACAGAGAAGAAACCTGTTGTATTGGTTTGTGGTAATGTTTTGGGGGGGATGCACAGAAAACTGCAAACTTGGGGTTTCTTAAGAGGTTTTAGTGTTTAAAATGGGGATTTTTTTCCTATTGAGGAAGAGAAAGAAGAAAGAACAAGCAACTGAGCACATTACAATAAGAGAGGTGCTGGCAATGACCTGGGAGAAAAAGGGCACAAGCAGAAGTTAGAAAATTGTTAAACAGGTGAGGAAAAACTCAGGGAAGAGCAGGAGGGAAAAGTGAGCAAGAAGAGAAGCAGGAGGAGAGCTGGAGCCAGAAGCCATTCCCAAGTGAAGGCTGTGCTGGGAGCGGGAACGCCGAGCACAGAGCTCGAGTCTGAGACAGAGAAAAGTCAGAGGCAGACGAGGAGGGGACAGAGACTGACAGAGCATGATTTACCACAGGAGGGGTGGCAAGAATTCCTGGGAATGGTGTTCTCCATGCAGTGCCAGTGCTGTCAGAGGCCTGTCTGCTCACAGCCCATTCCATGATCCGGACCCATAACCCGATTCCTGCCCCCACACACACCCCGATAGAAAATATAAAATATAAAATTATTGACTTCAGCCAACTCGCCCTGCAAGCCTGATTTGCTGCTGGGCTGACAAACAGCTGTGCCAGCACAGAGCAGGTGGGAGCAGGCAGCCCCAAGGAGGGAAGGGGAGCTGCTCAAGGAGTCACTGCCTTCAAAGAACTCCTGCTCGCACTCTCTGCCTCGGAACAACCCTTCCAACAATTTCCCTCCAAGTGCTCCCCTGTGCAGGAACTTCCCATTGCTTTGCCAACACTTGGAACATCATCAGGTTCATGCTGGCCCTCACCCCTCGCAGATGAAACACAAAACCAATTCTTTCTTTTCATCTTTATGCTTCTTTTGCGTCAATAATTTCAAATTGGGCACAGGTACAGGTTTGGGGAGAGCACGGTCATTTTAACCAGCTCCAGGAAAACATGGGCACATCTGGGTGGGTGGAAGGAAAAAGGGGAGAAAATCAATGTTGCTTGTGTTTTTCTCTAAATATCCTGTTCTTGCTGTGCTGCCCTTCAACACCCTCTCAGCACTGGAATTATGCACCAGCCTATGGCCTTATCTCTACAAGACTGATCTGGATGAAAAAGAGATAATAAAGTCTTCCCAATTTTCACCAAATTTAAGAGGGTATAGCCACAGAAGACCCAACAATTCCAATCTTTATTCCCCAGGACAAGTTACTCTGCTCCCCTCCACTGCCAGCACTCCCAGCAGTGTCTCAGGACTCTGTCAGAAGTTTGGTCAGCTGAAACTAGAACATATTATTTTTAAAGAGTTTAATTTAAAACATTTAACCAATTTTCCCTCTAAAATCCAAGCAAACTCAAGCACAGAAAAAGGTGGGTCACACACCCAGTGGACACTGGCACAGGTAACTCTGTTCCCCAAACTGGTCACTCCTGAAGGCTCAGAACTCAGCCCTGCCAGAGAGGTTGGAGCTTTAGGACTGGAAAGGTGGAGCTGTGGATGTCTCACCCCTGAAATGTCCAAGGCCAGGTTGGATGGAACAACCTGGGAAGATGTCCCTGCCCAGGGCAGGGGGTTGGAATGAGACAATCTTTAAGGTCCCTTCCAACCCAAACCATTCCATGATTCCATGTTCCAATCACACAAAGTGGACAAATCCCATAAATGTCTCCATAAACTCCATATCCATTGAAATTCACATTTATTCATTGCACAGATGCTTCTCGTGTGCACCAGGAGGAGAACACACAAAAAACAACCCATTCAGTCAGTCCAGCTATCCCAAAATGATACCATTTTCTGAAATACCCCATCACTTTGCCCAAAATTGAGATATGTGGATGAAATGGGAAAAGAGGTTGCAAATTAAAAATCAGCTTTTTTTAAAGACAAACTCCATTTGGTAAAAACGAGTTCAAATCCTCATTCCCCCAAATTTCCAAGCAAATCCTAAATTCCTTGAGCAGACCTCTGTGTGGATGTGCTGAGTCACTCTCCAACCTTAAGAGGCTGCTTCTCCAAGTTACAGAGCACTCAGAATACAAACTCCAGGCAAATAAAACTGCAAATGCAAAGAGCATCCTGCTATTACAGCATCAGACACAGAAACCCTTCAGCTCAGCTCCACTCTGAGTCACCAGTGACTTTGGGCACTCACCAGGTGACTTTGGGCACTCACCAGTGATTTTGGGCACTCACCAGGTGATTTTGGGCACTCACCAGGTGACTTTGGCTGCCCACCAGTGACTTTGGGCATTCATTGGGTGACTCTGGGCACTCACCAAGTGATTTTGGGCAGTTATTGGGTGACTTTGGGTGCTCACCAGTGACTTGGACATTCACCAGGTGACCTTGGGCACTCACCAGGTGATTTTGGGCACTCACCAGTAACTTTGAGCACTCACCAAGTAATTCTGGATATTCACAGGGTGACTCTGGGCTATCACTTCACTTTTTGGCTTTCACCTCCTTGCTGGAGAGCATCAGGGAGTTCTTGATCTCATGCTGTGTGCATGGAAAGCACACAAAGCTCTACAAGCTGCCAAAGATCCCTGAATTCCCTCTCTTCATCCCAAAAACCAGGAGCTCGGTGCCTTAGGTCAGGCTGTCAATAAGATACAGAAAGTTTGGTTTTTCTGTATGTTAGATCACAATCACTAAAAAACTTCCATGGGATGCTGAAAAAAATCCATTAAAATTTACTTCATTCAGATATTAAAATGTGGCATGAGAAAGTCCCAAATCTAAAACCAAGTGCAGGGTCTGGACAGTAATCAATTATTAACTTTCACTTTAAAAAATTAAATTTATATATTTACTACATGATAAAAGTTCAGACCACCAAAAGCAAGAGAGAATCCTCCCATCTTTGTCACTGCCTGAATGCTGGACTTAGTTTGGGAATTTTGATGGAAATAATGAATAAAGTCAAGGGTAACTCCACAGAGACAGGCAGGACTGAAATGCTGGGAGGGAGACCATGCTTCCAACCTCTGGAATAAAATCCAGACCTGTTTTCTCAAGTACATCAAGGAAGTTTATGTATTTGGCACTGTCAGGTTGGGGGTTCAGAGGTTTCAGAACACACATAATGACTAAAACAAAACTTAGAAATTGCATTCTGGGCCCACTCTGTGATTGCTAAAAATGTATCTTGAGTTTCAGTCTCACCTCAAACCACAGCCCTCAGATTCTTTTGTTTTATGCAAACAAAAATCATGCAAAGATGAAAATTAAGATTTGTTTTTTAAAGTAGCAGTGGTCCAGAAGAAGAAAATAACAGCAAAACAGTTAAAGAAACCTGTATCAGAAAATATCAAGGGACTTTTTTTCAAATATGGAAGTCTGAGCATTAAATTCTTCATCCCATATTCAAAGTCTTGTATAGAAATAATCACATTCTCACATTTCAATAAAATCAGGTAGGAACTACAAGACTCAAAATTTAACAAAAGAGTGAGGCCAACACAAAATACTGGGTTATACAATGCAGGCCTAGGATTATACTTCTGAGGTAGGAAAAAAAGTGATAAATATTTTAAAAATGAGGAATGACATAAGGCAGGTCAGTTATGTCCCCCCACTCTCTTAGCAGACTTTGGAAATACACATTGAAGGATAGCAAATATAAGCTGAGGAAATCTTTGTCACACACATACAAAAATTATTGGCTGATGTCAATCAGAACAGGTTCCTGATTTAAAAAAAAAAAATAATAAATTAAGAACTGGAAGTTATTACACTGGACAGAAAAAGGGGAATAAAAGAAAGGAAAAAAAACCCAAGACAGAAAACCTCCTGTGCCTCAGAACATGAACCTACCATGAACTTCTCAGTACCAGGAGGAGATTTAATGACATGAACTACTCCAATGTGGTGTTTCCTTTATGTTCAGATTTTTTAAAAGCATTTAGAGCTGACTGAGATTGGGGTTTGTGCTGTGGAATCAAAGCCCCAGCCCTGCCCTGCCAGTCCCCCAGAGCCAGGGCCCAGCCTGCCCAGAGGTCACTGCTCATCTCCCTTTGGAGTTCCCAAACCTGGCAGCGTGGCAGCAGCCCTTGCAAAATGTCACTTTGTCACATCTGGACATTCCCTCCTCCTCGGTGGGGCTGTGGCACTCCATCTTTTACATTTCACTTCATTAGAACAGCAGCTAAACTGAAACAGGCTTTTCAATCATCTGTTCCATTTAAGTGGCATTTTCCTAAGTTTTGCAGGAGGGGGTGATTTCAAGATGCAACACTGGAACATTGTGGACTGTAAGGAGAACTTGTTTTTCTCATTTCTTGAAATAACTGGGTGCTGATTAATAAAATCCAGCAGAAAACTAGATTAAATACTTGCTTTATGCAGGTGTAATACAACCATTATACAATAGTTACACAACTCTTCCTTTGCATAATAAGAAGAGGAAAAAAGTGGGGTTTTTAAACCAGGCTTCAGAAGAGAGAACTTGATAACAACGTACCCTGGCCAACTGGTTTTCCTTGCTTTATTGGCTTCTGCAATTAATTAAATGGAAATATTCTAGCAAAAACTTGGGTTTGGGTTTACTGTGTGACAGTAATCAAGTAAATGGGCACTGGGTAGAACCTTCAAGCCCACTTTTAGAAATCTGTGTCCAATTCTAATGGTTCCTTAGAGGAGAAAAGCATTTCTGGTGCCCATCACATGCAGCAAAGTGCTCTGGACTCCAGAGTGAGACCCAAAGCAGCCAGAGTTGTCAACAAGCACCAAGGAAGGCAGTGCAGAGCCTGGGCTCCATCTGTCTCCACCTGCCCTCCTGGATTTCTCAAGGTTTCAACACCGAGCTCATAAAGTTTTAAAATGTCCATGCTGTGAACATGACTCTGGTTAATTTAACTCCACAGAGATACATAAATGAATGTTGTGATGGGTCAGAGAATGTTGTGCAAGGCTCACATGGACACTGCAATCGTGGAAAACACAGCTGAGAACATCCCCAGACCAACCCCACAAGGACACAGGATCAACCTTCCTGAAGGGCCACAGCAGAGAAATTATTTCCATTCACACCTCCAGATTAGGAGTTTCAGACCTTCTATCATTAAGCTTTTGTACAGCAGACTATCAAATTACAATAATTATCATAACTCACAACCTTTTTATGCACAGAAGAAAACCCAAACCACAAACATACGGATTTCCCCAAGGCTGTCCTAGAAATTCTGCAGAGCAGCACCTGAGGAATGGACAGGGATCTCCCAGTCAGGAAATCTGACACAGAAAGAAATAACACTTACTCCGTGTTGTAAACACAAACCAAAACAGAAATCAGATCCTGAGAAAGGTCTCTGATTAATTCAACACAAACTCAAGCAATTCTTAATTGTCCTTATAAAAAACTTTACCTTAAAACAAAGTCTCTTCTACTTTTTTTCACTCAGACTCCAACTGACTCATTTGTGATGCTGTCTCTAGTAGAGATAGTTCACAAAAGACATTGCTTCACTTTGCATTTAAATTTTATAATTAAATTTATAATTAATAAATCTCAAAAATAATAAAACACCACAGAAGTCTGAGGAGCTGCAAGAGTCATTCCAAGTGAAGCTGTAGTAACTGGGTAGTTGCAGGGTAGTTACTACTACCAGAGCTGCACCTACTACTGCCTCTGATTTTGGGGCAAAGAGCCAGGGAAGTTTGGAGCCTTTGGTTAGAGCTTGACTTCAGGAAAAGTTTAACACACAGAGCCCAGTGGAAGCCACAGCAGCCTCAGCAAGGGACAAGGCACAGAGCTGTGGGGCAGACACAGAGGTGGGGCTGGGAGAAGCTCATGGAGCCAAGGCCAAGAGCCAAGGTGCTGGCACAGGGAATCCCAAACACAGAGCAGGCTGGGTGGGCCATGGATGGAGAGCAGCCCTGGGGAGCAGGATTGGGGCTGTTGGTTGGTGAGAAGCTCAGTGTGTTCTTAGCCCAGAACCCCCCATGCCCAGTGCTGGGAAAGGGGAATTCTGTCCCTGTGCCCCCCCAGGTGTGAGCCCACCTGCAGAGCTGCCCCAGCCCTGCCCCAGCCCAGCTGAGAGCTGGAGCTGCTGCAGAGAGCCCAGAGGAGGCAGCAGGATGAGCAGAGGGATGGAGCAGCTCTGCTGGGAGGAAAGGCTGGCACAGCTGGGATTGTTCACCTGCACAGGAGAAGCTTTGGGCTGAGCTCAGGGTGGCCTTGCAGGGCCTGAAGGAGCTGCAGGAAACAGGGAGAGAGACAATTCCCAAGGGCTGGAGGGACAGGACACAGGGAATGGCTCCCACTGCCAGAAGGCAGGGCTGGATGGGATCTTGGGAATTAGGAATTGTTCCCTGGGAGGGGCTGGGATGGAATTGCCAGAGCAGCTGTGGCTGCCCCTGGATCCCTGGAATGTTCAGTTCCAGGTTGGACATTGGGGCTGGAGCAGCCTGGGACAGTGGGAGGTGTCCCTGCCATGGCAGGGGTGGCACTGGATGGGCTTTAAGGCCCCTTCCAACCCAATCCATTCTGGGATTCCATGAAAAATCTGATCTTACTGGGAAGACAGAGATCCATAGGTGCAATCACACACACATCCAGCATTTGCAGGAATGTTCCTTTTCCTGCCCAGGGCCTGCCATAACAATCTCAGCTCTGAAGGAACACTGTGACATTGACAGAAAGTCACCCCAGTACAAGAGCACAGAATTCTAAGCTTAGGAACATCTGATGATGGTGAAAAATGGGCATTAAGCTGTTATTCCACAACACTGACCCAATGTTTGTCATATTTCTGAGTAACTTCTATAGAAATGAAAACTACTGAGATCTCATAACATTAACAAAGAAATCAATGTATTCCAAACACTAACTCTGGCACAGCATTACATTAATGCCTAATTATCCACAAGTTGGAAAGAATAACAATAAAGAAGCCAGAATCAGACATGATCCTGGAAAGTTACTGAGCTTCCAGTATCAATCAGAGTTTGAAAGAGTGCATGGAAGCTGATTTGGCTGTGACCACACACACCCCCTCTATGTATTTAATGTCTAAGTCCTGTTAAAGCTGCATTTAAAAAGAGGAATACATGTGGTTATACAGCTGTAAGTAGAGAAAAAGTTGTAGCTACAACCAGACAGGGCAGAGATCAGAGTGAGGGAACTCACAGTGACCAGGAAAATACAGAACTGAGGAAATACCAACACATTCACTTCCCTGACAATATTTCTCTCCACCTCTAATCCCTTCCCCGAGTTTTAACTCAAACTGATACCAGGGGCACAAAATTGCTCCCTCTACAGAGGAGATGCTGGATGTTCCAACAGGACCACAGCAAATTAGTTATTAGCAATTTCAGGAGTTCACAGAAGCACAAATCATGAGCTGAACACATACAGGGAAAGGGGATTTGGAATAAAATGTGTTTGCAGTCAGGAAACCACAAAACCAGTGAACAACAGGTTTTTGGGACACTAGGATTTGAAAGTTTCACTGGCAAGTTCAATTTAATCATTAAAATAATTTACTTATGCTTTTGTGAACTAGTCATCCTACTAGTTTGACTTTTTTTCCAGTAACTCAACAAAATTCAGCCTAATTTTTTTCCCATTATTTTCTGAAGGAATGATTCTGCCATCAGAAATCAATTTGTACATTTCCATCCCTCTCTTATTTCACCATCCAAACAGTTACTAAAAAGAAAGAGAAAACTTTTCAACACAAAGAGGTATTAATGTATTATTAACTATTCCTTTAACTGACTCACAACACAGTCTATTTTTATTTGCCTCTGGGGGAAAAGGAAAAAGAGGGGAAAAAAAAGAATACTAAGAGGCTTTGGAACTTTATGTAACATCAGTTGAAAGCTTGGTCTCTCACAGCTGGAACAAAACTGACACTTAATGGAGTTAATTTTACTTTCATTTACTCAGTTTCACTTTCAGGTACTTGTGCCACCCCGACCCTGGAAACTTTGCATGGAGAATGTTTACAAATAGGTGTCAGCTCGTGGTGGTTCAGTTACAGAACCATTTCCCTGCTTTTTCAAAATTCAGAGCTGGGATTTCACTGATTTTCCTGTTTTCATGCAGGGGACTGAAGCAGCACCAGAGTTTTCCCACTGTATAGATGAAGGCAGAGCTGGCTGGGAATTGTCTCCCACATTTCCCTGGCCCTTCAGTGGGGATTCTCCTGAAAATCATCAGGACAGGACACTTTGGAAGAAATAAGCAGATGATAAAGTCAATACCATTCAAAGTGAGCCATACCAAGGGAAGGACAAACCAAAGCCCTGTTCTGAAGGAATGAAATCCATTGGTACCAGCAAAAGCAGTCCAGTCATTTTTCCAGTCATTCTGGGATAAATGAGAATCAGATGCAGAATTTTACCTTCCTTCCCCAAAAGAGGAAAAGATGGATAAAACAATGGATAATCACTGCAATTCTATTGGTATACTGTGTCACCTTGAAGAGCCAGCACTGGAGAACTCCACATATGGAACATGTCTATGTGGAAGTAACAATTCCTCATTTTCCAAAGTTTCTCTGGTGTTTTTAAGCCATCCAAAGACTGCAGTTCCCATAAGCCTCCTCCTGAAGGACCCATGGAGGTGAGGAAGGAAAGGGAGAGCATTTCCCTTTCTCCTGATTACTTCTTTCTCCCCTCAGAAGCTCAAAAGAAAATCAGTTCACTCAGAGAGACTTTTGGTATTATTTCAAATAATCTTAGAAGAAAAAAGAACTCTCACTGCATAAACATCAGAGTCTGAGCAGACAAAGTTATTACATAATTTCTGTGGAAATGTATTTCTTACCAACCTCTTAGTAAAGAAAAGATGAAACTGTAAACTCAACAAACAATGTATTGTACTCAGTTATAAAGACAAAAGCAGCAGTTCTCTGTAAATAATCCTATTCTACAACAACAGAACTATTTACAGAAGGATTTCTGAAGTTATACAACTCCCATCATATAAAGATATCAGAAAGTTTTGTACTTCAATGTGGAGAACAGCTTTCCAAATGGCATTCAAAATGACCATGGAAAGGCTTAACAGACACCAGGCTGCAATTCTCACTCAAAACCACAAACTGTCACCACAACTTTCAGCCTGCAGTCCCACAGCCAGGCTTAAAAACACCTGACATGAACAGGTTTTAAGAGGAATTCCCAAAAGGTAATCTAATTATAGCAACAAAAAGTGCTTTTTTTGGTACCAGTAGGTTTTAGTCTTCAAATCAGCACCCATGTGAGCTCAGATGAAGCTGGGAAATGCCTGCATGGCAAATAAAGGCTCTGGTTTTGTGTGTTTATTCTTTTCACATACCATCCGAGCAGGTGGTCCAGTTTCAAACATGACTTTAAGATGTGGCACATGTAAGCAAGCCTGTCCTAATTAAATGTCACTTGAAAAGCTCCGCCAAGGCACAGTTTTTTCCCGGACACCAGTGGTGTTCTGCTACTTTGTTTAAACTATCAAGCAGCTTGCAGAAGGCGCTGATGGCCATCCCGTGCTGATTCCCACTCTGCACAACTCCCCAGACTTCCCAAAGGGATCAATTCCCAGTGAGTCCCTCCTTGTTGCACACCAGGAAGGGAATCCTGCCCATAAATCGGCACGGAAAGGGAGAGCTCTTGGCTGCTAGCAGGTAAAATTATCCTTGTCACTGTCCAGCGGGGGGGAGGGGATGCCAATGACAAATCCTAAATCCACCCAAGTATTGATGCAGGAACTGTAACACCCGCTGTAACCAACCCTACCTGAAAGCCTGGAAACAATATCAAACTCTTGACCTATTGCCCTCCTGGCTTAAGAAAACCCTCCTGGCTCTTGGATTTCGAACAAGATCTACTTGCTTCACCCAAGGAATATTCCAATGCCATGAATTAAACTCAATAAGTTTCATAAACTTGGAAGGAATTTTTAATTCACAGCAGAAAATGTAAATTCAACATTTCACACACATATTCTACTTCAGACTGCAAATAAAAAGTCTAGTTCTAAATAATTCATATAAACCAAAAACAAAAAGCATAGCCTACAGAAGTACCTATATATACACACACCAAATATATATAGATAATAGTTAACAAATACTAGCTCAGAGTTATTTTCAGTGTTATTATTCTAATTCTATAAAGTATAATTAATTTTCCAAAAATATCCAACCTACAGAGGTTGGGGGGGAGGGGGGCATAGAAAAAGAGAGAAACAAGTTTACCAAAACTTTTTAGGGCTACAGACTATTCTAAGGAGGGAAGTTAAATTCTGCTTGGTTACAGGCAGAGAATTAAATACTACCAGAAACTAAATGTTTGCTAATTTATCGCCAGGTATCATCTACATGTTCTTCAAATTCACACACCTTTCTTGAGGAAAAGGTAAGGAAATAGCAAGAAGAAAAAAAAAAAAAAAGTTGTTAACTTGTACAAATCCAGGCCCTCATGAAACTCCATCCACCTCAGTGTGACTGCAAGTACCTCCTGGTAAAAGTTATCAGCACACTCTCATTCGGATTCAACCAGGATGGTTGTCAAAAACATGCCTGTCGATTTATTTTGGAGTCAGTTATTCCGTCTTTGTTGATTTTAAATAACAATAAATGTTTATTTCCCCCGATGGATGTGGAGTAATAGGAGAACTAAGTAACAGCAGCAATCTAGAGACGTGATCAAAGAACCCCTACATGGTCTTTGGACGGGCTAAACCCAAAACTTCAAAGCCGACTGAGATTCAAAACCACGCCAATTTCTAAATTTCGAATTCCAGGACTTTTAAATGCGTTTTGTGATCCGGCGGCGGCGGGAGGGAACTCTGGCCTCTCCAGAGGAGCACCCAGTGTATCCGAGAAGAGCTCCAATCCCCCCAGCAACACAAAGCTGAATGCCTAAAAGGCTGCGGCCAGCTACTAAAATATGGAACCAGGGAATCATTAATGATGGAGAAGAACCTCCGAGATCATCGAGTCCAACCTTGTCAAGCAGACCATGGCACCCAGAGCCACGTCCAGCCTTTCCTTAAAGACCTCCAGGGACGGTGCCTCCACCAAGCTCCCTGGGGAGTGCCCGTGTGTCCCTGTCTGTCCCTGTGCCCGTGTGTCCCTGCGTGTCCCTGTGCCTATTCCCAACGCTGCTCCCTCCTCCTCCCCACCCCCACCGGAGGGATGACAGGCACCTCGCTCAGGTAACTCCTTCCCCATCTCCCTCCACCTTCCCCACCCGCCCCACCGGCCCCTCACAGGTGCCGGGGCATCCCAATCCTCCCCTACAACAGGTGATGCTCCAAGTCCTGCCGCCCTCCTCGCCGCCAGCCCGGCCCGAGCCCTCGCACCCGCCCACCGCAGGGCGTTGCGCATAACACCGAGAGGCTCCGGGCGAGCTCCCTTCCTCCATCGCCGCTCCCAAGGCCCGGGAAGCCACAGCCGCGCTCCAAGGGGAAAAAGGCCGCGGGCTGCGGAGGGGCGGGCGGGGATGAATCCCGGCCCTGCCGCCGCTCCCGCTCTAAGATGGCAGCGAAGCGCTGCGGCCCCTCCGCCGCGGGCCCGGGCGAGGCGGCCCCGGCTCGTCCCGCGGTGCGGCGTCTCACTCACCCGTGCGGCGGCTTCTCCCGGGGCGAGGCCTCTCCCTCCGCGGGGCGAGCGCCGGGCGCGTCCTCCCGCTCTTCCCCGGGGGCCTCGGCGGCGGCGGCGCCTCCTCCTCCCTCGGGCCGCGGCTCTGCCCGCGGTGGGAAGGGAGCCCGGGCGGCCCGGCGGGTCCCCGGCCGGGCTCTGGCTGTTCGCTGCCCTCACAAAATGGCGCGCGGTCCAAACCTGCGCAGCGCCCGGCGGCGGCTCGGCCTCGCCTCGGCTCGGCTGCGATCGGCGGCCTGAGCCCCGGCCGGGAGCGCGGGGACAGCGGCGGGGGGAGCGGGAGGAGCGGGAGGAGGAGGAGGAGGAGGAGGAGAAGGAGGAGGAGGAGGGGATGGGGGGAAGCGCAGCGCCGTACCGAGCCCCCGGGAACTCCTCGCTCCCTCCCTCCCCCCCCCGCCTGCCAGCCGCTACCTCCTCCCCCCTCCCTCCCTCCCCGCCCGCTCCTCCTTCCTCCCTCCCTTCTTCCTCACGAACCGGCTTCGCTTCCCGCACCGCCGCCGCCGCCTCAAGCCCGGCCGCGCATCCCCGGCGGGACCCTCGGAGCGCACTTTTTTTGCGTCCCTTCTTTTCCTTTTCCTTTCGCGGTGGAGGTCGGAAGAAGGAGAAGAAAAAAGAAACTTAAAAAAAATAATAACCCTAGATATTCTGGCGGAAATTCAGCTCTTTGCTCTTGCTTTTTTACTATTACTTTATTTTATTTTAATTTTTAAACATTTTTTCAAATTTAAAAAAAAAAACCCAACTGACAAAATGGCGGCGGGGGCGAGCCTGTTGCCGTGGCAACTGTCAATCACCCGCGGCCGGGCGGGAGACGGCGCTGACGTGGGGAGGCAAGGGCGGGCCGCGCTCGCCATGGCAACGGCTCTTTCCCCCTCCTTCCCGATCCATGGCCGCCCGCCCTCCGGCGTGTGACGGTGTCGGCGGCGCTGCGGGCCGGGATGGCCCCGGCGGGGCGGGGAAGGGGAGCGGCCGCCATTCCCGGTGAAGGGGAGAGAGGCGGCGGCCGCAGCGGTGCCGGGCACGGCCCGCAGGGGGCGCCGGGAGCGCGAGGCCGAGCCCGCCGGGGCTTCCCGCCCGCCGCCTGTGGGGAGGGACAGGGCCGGGCACGGCCCCCTCGGAAACCGAGACGCTCTCGATAAACCATTCAAAAAACGCACTGGAAGTAGCTGCGGTAGGAGTCTCGAGCTGGTGAGGGAAGGCTCCGCTCCCCTCCCCTCGCAATTGCGTCTTTCTCGACCCGCTTAAAATATATCACCCCTTAAAAACCAGTTGGGAAATGTCCTAAAAGTCGTCCGGTGTGGGAGCCCCGACGTGCTGGGGCAGTTACAGGATTCTAGAAGGTTTTTTTCCCCTCAGAATGGTATCCAGGGGTCTTTCTCGTCCCTTCAGAAAATCAATATATTCCCCAAGAACAAGTTAAGAAAAGCACTAAAAGTCACCTGGTGTGGGAGCCTTGAGCTGCTGAAGGAATGCTCCTTTCCCCTTGGAATTCCTTCCAGTGCTTTTTCTAATTCTCTTCAGGAAAAAAAAAAAAATTCCCAGAAGTGTTTTAGCTGTGGGAGCATCAAGCTGCTGAGTCAAAGCTCCTTTCCCCTCAGAGTTGAATACAGGGGTCTTTCTCATCCCCCTCTGAAAATCAATATATTTCCCCAAATGTTTTTAAAAATGCACGAAAAGTAGCTTGGTGTGGGAGCCTTGAGGTGCTGAGGGAATCACAGAATAAAAGGCCCTTTTCCTCTTGAAATTGCATCCAGGGGTCTTCCTCATCCTCCTCAAAAAATCAATATATTTCCCAAAAAATTGAGTTAAACGATTGACTATAAGTAGCCCAGTGTGGGAGCCTCGAGCTGCTGATGGAAGGCTCCTTTCCCCTCAGAATTGCCGTATTGGTGCTTCCAGCCTAAATCTGTGATGGGATTTTTAATGTTTTTTTCGGGTTTTTTTTTGTTTTTTAAATTTCTGGAATGCCCACAAAGATCAAAAAGTAGAGTCTGGCCTTTATCTAATACTTTAATTCTGACGTGTGATACTTTAATCTAGTCATTTCAGTTCCCAGCCAGCCTCCTTGGAGAAATTAGGACATGTTACTTGTTCCATTTGCTTTTTCTTCTGGTTTTTTGGGGGTTTTTTGTTTTGTTTTTTTTTTTTTAATCTTGGCTTAAAAGGTGGAAATAAGCAGCCAAGGATTGGCATATGGATGAAGCCACAGCCCCCCAAATAATTGAAGTGTTGAGAATTTCATGTAAATTGTGTGATCACAGAATCCCAGAGTGATTTGGGGTGGAAAGGACCTTAAAGCTCATCCAGTGTCACTCCTGCCATGGCAGGGACACCTCCCACTGTCCCAGGCTGCTCCAGCCCCAGTGTCCAACCTGGAACTGAACATTCCAGGGATCCAGGGGCAGCCACAGCTGCTCTGGCAATTCTGTGCCAGGGCCTCACCACCCTCCCAGGGAAGGATTTTCCCTAATATCCCATCTAAACCTCTGTATTTTTCAGCTTAAGGCCATTCCTGTTTGTTTTGTCACCTCAGTCCCTTGTGAAAAGTCCCTCTCCAGACACAGGGAAGAGCAGGGGAATCATGGCACCACCCCAGGAGTGACAGTGAGCTGTTAGGTGAGTTGAAATTATCTATGGAATTGCACCTTGCAGCCATGGGAGGTGCTTGGGAGAACCAAGATTTAAGTTGTCCTTTCTTATTCCCCTTGGTCCTGGAAAGATTTGAGGTCACTTGGAGGTGCTTTTGACACTTCTCTCATTGACTCTAAGTGTGGCCAAAATGTTGGATGTGGAAAGCAACACCTGAGGGAGCTGGAAAGGGGCTCAGCCTGGAGAAAAGGAGGCTCAGGGGGGACCTTGTGGCTCTGCACAACTCCCTGACAGGAGGGGCAGGGAAAGGAGGAGAGGAAATGGCCTCAAATTGCACCAGGGCAGGCTCAGGGTGGAGATTGGGAAAGAAAATTTCCCTGGCAGAGGGGTCGGGATTGGGATGAGCTGCCCAGGGAGGTTTGCAGTCACTGCCTGGGGGAGTGTTCAGGACAGGCTGGATGTGGCCCTTGGGGACAGGGCTTGGGGTGATGCTGGTGGCACTGGGGTGGCACTGGGGTGGCACTGGGGGATCCTGAGGGCTCTGCCCACCTTGGTGATCCCATGAAATAAAAGCAAAAGGCACCTGCACACCCAGCAGATATTCAGGGTGCTCCAACTTACAACTCATCTGCTCCCAGCCTCAGCACCTTGAGGGCTGTGAGGAGTCTCCAGGATGGTCCCTCCCACCCAAAGGTCAGGTTCCTACAAAGTCAAAGGGATCAGGTGAAGTTCAGGTGAGCTTCAGAGTGACAGTCTGGATGTGGCCCTTGGGGACAGGGTTTGGGGTGATGCTGGGGTGGCACTGAATGATCCTGGAAGGCTCTTCCAACATGGACAATTCCAAGCTATCAAAGGCCAACCTCTGCCCAATCTCTCAGTCAGGAAGGACAGCTCCACTCTCAGAGAGGAGCAGGGAGGGGGCATCCCCTGGGAATTTTTTCCCCCTCTAAAATCTCCTTCTGGTCTGTGTGAGTGCAGTGACAGAATAGTTTATCTGTTGCTCAGTGCAGGTAACTACAAAGCTCACAGAAATTTGTTACACTTTTCACTGCATTACTGTAACTTCTGGGGGTTTTGTCAGGTTTTGAAGTTTTTTTTGCAAACACTTAAAAATATTATCGAATTTTCAAGAGTTTGTGCATATGTTCAGTCATCCTCTACTTTTATTTTCTGGCTACACCCAGACTCTGGCACCTTGGGCAGAGATAAAATGTCATTTAAATGGTGATGGTATCTTGTTAAAAAGTTATTTTCCAGCACAAACAACTAGATATTTTTTGTTAATTTTATTTGGATAATGAAGAACCTGCATGGTTATTCCCTTGTACAAAAGTGTTCTCTTCAATATCCATTTCATTAAAAAGCAAGGGGAGTTTCAGGTTGGACATCAGGAAGAATTCTTTCATGGAAAGGGTTGTCAGGAACTGAACTTGTGTTCTGTGCTGGAGGTTTAGGGCTCAGGTTAGGGATCCTCCAGGCTGGGATTCCACCAGAATCCTGCCTCACCTGGAAACTTTGCACACGAGTTGTGACCTGGATGAAGGGAATCCAAGTTCTTGCTTATCAAAAATTATCAAACCTTAGTCTTTCTTAAATTTTCTTTAGGAAGGGAGGGACTGCCAAGATAAGAAAGACAGAAAGACTGTGAGTGGGTTTTTTTTTTTCTCCACCACAAACCACCTGGAGTAGGTTTACAGTACTTGAAAACAGGAGTTTGTGTACATTCTATATGAATTAGTGGATAGGCTTGTAAAAAATATTTGAGTTTCTCTTCCTAAGAGACCACACCTCAGAAAGCAGAATATTTGGAGCCAAAAGAACCAATAATAAGCAGAAAACTTGAGGAAAAAAAAAAAAAAAAAGAAGAAAAAAGCACATTAAAAATGAGGAGGAAAGAGAGTGGAGAAATGAGCTTGAAGAGATAAAATAATGCCCAGCAGTCTAGAGCAATGGAACAGATGTGAAAGAAGCAACAAAACAGCTGAAAAGGGAAAAAATGGGACATGTTACCCATAATCACACTCCACTACCATAGAATCATAGTTTGGGTCAGAAAGGGCATTTAAAACCATCCAGTGCCACCCCTGCCATGGCAGGGACACCTTCCACTGTCCCAGGGTCTTCAGCCTGGGGAAGAGAAGGTTGTGTGGAGACCTCACAGCACCTTCCAGAGTATGAATGGGCTGCAGGGAAGTTGGAGAGGGACAATTCATGAGGAACTGGAGTGATAGGACAAGGGGGAGTGACTTCAAACTGAAATAGGGAGATTTAGGTTAGATACATGAAGAAGGTGGGCAGGGCCTGGCAGCTGTGGCTGCCCCTGGATCCCTGGCAGTGCCCAAGGCCAGGCTGGACATTGGGGCTGGAGCAGCCTGGGACAGTGTCCCTGCCATGGCAGGGGTGGCACTGGATAGTTTTTAATGTCCCTTCTCACCCAAACTATGGTTCTGTGGTATTCAGACTTCCTGCACAGAGTAAAGGGGCCCCTTTGGCTCATCCCTGTGTGCTCTGGAAGGCTTCATTCCCTGATCCAACCTGCCCTTGTAGCCCTGCAGTTTTCCTTCTGGAGCATTTATATCTCTGCCTGAACTCCAGGCTTCCTTCACAGCACCCATGGGCACCCTGACTTTTCCAGGGCTCAACATTTGTACTTTGGGCACAAGTTTTCATGTAGATGCTGTGTTGGACCAGCAGCAATTCCAATAATTCTCTGTATCCTGCTGCAAGAGGGCCCTTCTTAGGTCACCAGACCCAAGCTGGAAGATCTTCAGGAAGAATTCCATCATCAAACAGAAAGAAAGATTCTGCTGTTGTATTTCTCCACCAAAGGCACCACACAGCTCAATTCCTTTGGTGCTGGGCCCCAACCCCAAGTGAAGTCCCAGCAGAAATTCTCCTCCTGTTGATGAGTTACATCATCAACACTTCTCAGAGCACCACAGCAGCTCCCAGACAGCCTCAGTTCTAAATGAAACCATCATCTGGAGGGAGCAGCTTGTGTTTCGCCTGTCAAAAAGGTGCTGCTAAGTAACTAATGTGGTCCAGCTCTTTTTAGGCCAGAGGGGTTGCCATGGTAACCCATTGGGCTGGAGCTAGATCAGCTTTTGAGTCATCACCAGAGCCCGCTCCGCTAGTTCTGGCTCTGGATTGACAGCCAGAGCTGCACGCTGTGGAGGCTGGCACGCCTCTGGACCAGCAGCTCCTGCAATTGCTGCTGGATGAGCCTTGTTCCCAAAAAAAAAAAAAAAAAGTGCTTCTCCTTGAGTTCTCCCTGATACTCTCTGGAATTGTGTTCCTGTTCACTCATGGTGAAGATCACACTCCTGAGTATGAAAAGTTTCATTTCTGGTTTAAAACATCAGGCAGGAATTTCTGGACATCAGGACGATTTTTTTTTTTTTTTTTTTTTTTTCAGAAATGGTTGTTAAGTATTGGCAGGAGCTGCCCAGGGAGGTTTGCAGTGCCCATCCCTGCAGGTGTCACCTGCATCTGGCAGTCAGAGCTCTGGGCTGGGGACAAGGTGGGCATCAAGCACAGCTTGGACTTGATGAGCTTGGAGATCTTTTCCAACCTCAGTGATTCTGTGAAAATCCTTCCCCAAAACCATGGAATTTTCTGGGGAAGAAGTCTCGAGGAAAAAGGCTGTGTTAGTTATCCTAGGGAAAATGCATACTTGGAAGTTGTATCCCAGAAATCTTCCTAAGACCACTTTCCAGGATAAATACATTTTTGAGAGTGCAGAACAGAAATCAGGCATTCTGAAGAATTGTGATTCTTTAAAACTTTTGTAAATCAAGTGCTACAATGTCAAGTATTTCCCATCTAAGAGCTTCTTTACACCCTCAATTTCCAACTTTTAGAGGAATCTGGCTTCCTTGCATTAAAAAATATGGAAAACAAACAAAAAAAAGTTTCATAAAGTTCCCCTCACATCCAAGAGGACCAGTACAATCCATGGCTCTTTAAAAATCTTTGGTTCTGCTGACTGTAACATCATTAGATCTACACCTGTTCAATGCCCAGCTTTTGCTTCTCTTTGGAATTCCTGGAAGAGTCAAAAACTGTCCTCAGTTCCATTAAAATCAGCTCCTCCACTGGCCCCTTCCCTTCTCAATACCAATTCCCTGCTCTCTTGTGCAGCAGGATTGGTGTCTTTGCTGGCCAAAATAAAAACTTGGTTCTTGTGACAGGAGAAAGCTCCTTGTGCAGCTTCCACAGGGATTTTGTTCTTGAAATTCCAGACCTTGATATTTGTGGTATCCTGACATAAATCTGTGCAAAAAAAAGTTCTTACAAGTATGTTCTGCTTGGTGTCCACTTGATCAAACTCCTGCTAGCTCAGAAAAAGAAATTGTGATGAATTTTAAATATTTTTTTCTAAAATTGTCATTATGGAGCTTCATTAGGCTAAGAAGTCATTCTTCAGTAGAGGAAGCAGTAGAAGCAGGAATGCTTTGCTGTCTGTTCATTTTTCCTTCCCAGATCCTCCATCCCATCCCAGTTCAGAAGAAAGATGGAGAGAGACTTTTTTACAAGAGCATGGAGTGATGGGACAAGGAGGAATTTGCCTTAATCTGAAAAAGAGTAAATTTAAATTAGAGATTACAACAAAGTTCTTTACTATGAGGGCTGTGAGGACCCAGCACATGTTGCCCAGAGAAGTCTAGTGCTCAGTGAGTGCACAGGAAAGTTCTTCCTGATGTTCAGGTGAAACTTCCCATCACAGTTCAGCTTTTCCCAAAGTGAGAGATGGTTTAGTGATTAGCCAGGATCAATCCTCCACCCAGTCACCAGCTTCCAAAATTTATTTATTTATTTCTTTATTCAGCCCCTCTGCCCAAGGTGGGGCTGTCAGAGGTGGCTGAGCACTGTGAGGAATACAAAACCATTGCAAGAGCTGAGGGTCTAATCAAGGGGTGATGCACTCTGAATTATTAACCCAGAATAAAGAGTTTGTGGTTTGGGCTGTGCACATAAACCAGAGGAGCTGTGTGTACCTCACCTCCCTGTGAGGTGCATTTCAGCCCCAGTTCCCTGGGTGTCCCCACTGCCAGGCCCTGGAGCTGTTCTGAGGCATCACTAATTGAGGCTAATTGCTCTCTGGGCCAGCACTCCTCTTTTGTAGGGCACCGTTTTCAGGGCCTGCATTTCCCCTCTGTGAGCTATTGCAGGGAGCTGGCAAGGCAAGGTCAGTGCTGACTGACCTTCTGCTGAGATCCCTGCTGAAATCAATTCCAAAGGGACCAGCTGGGCCTGCAGGGCCCAGTCCTGGCAGGATGGAGCTCCTAAAATAACTGCTGGGCAGGGCTGTGCTCCCAGGGCAGGGGTGGCCCTGCAGCATTCCCAGGGCAGCTTCTCCAGGCTGCCTGAAACCCTGGAGGGGCACAACCCCACTGTGGGCACCAGGCTGAAACTGCTGTAAAACATCACAGGTCTCCATCCCCATCCTTTTAAAGAAGCTTCAGAGTTCCCTGTTCACTGTCAGTGACTCCCAGCTGCAGAACTGAGTTTAAAAACAACCATGGAGAAGTCCTGGCTTTCAGGTCTCAGGACATCAGAAAACTTTGCAAAGGGTCCCAAAAACAAATCTGGAGTAGAATCACAGGATCTGGTTTGGGTTGGAAAGGACCATAAAGAAGTGACAGGACACAGGGAGTGGCTTCAAAGTGACACAAAGTAGGATTATGGGATATCAGGAATGATTGGTGAGGGTGGGCAGAGCAGCTGTGGCTGCCCCTGGATCCCTGGCAGTGCCCAAGGCCAGGCTGGACACTGGGGCTGGAGCAGCCTGGGACAGTGGGAGGTGTCCCTGCCATGCCAGGGGTGGCACTTGGATGATGTTTAATGTCCCTTCCAACCCAAACCATTCTGGGATCTATGATACTCTGATATAAGGAATATTAAAAAATGGGTTTAAACTGGGGACAATTGGCAGGCACTGGTAGCACAATGGAAGATGAGGTGTGTTGCTTGTTGTAGTGATATTTCATAAACACTTCAATTGTTTCCCAAGAAATCTGTCAGGTTTGAAGTTGTCCAGTGGCCTTGGTAAAGTTGGCAAATCTGTGGAGAAGGAAAAGATTTCACTGAGCAGCAGCTGCACAAGAAACTCTCTGAGGCAGGGGCTGCACCAAACCACTGCTGTGCTCTGTGCTAACAGCATTGCCCATAAATCCTTTCCTTTCCTTTCTGGACAATGGAATTACCATAACTCCAGGTATGTGATATTTGTGTGTGCAGGGCCCATGAGGTTGATAAATACAATTGAATTTGATGATGGTTTTAGATCTCTTTCCACTAAAATATCCTCTCCTGAGCACTCACATCCTGGAGCAGGACACACAACACTTGTGCTCCCAGCACAGAAAGTTTCTCTCTTGGTTTATAAAACCCAGTTATGAAAAACAAAAGCTGAAAAATCATCTCAATATCATTGTTTTTCCCTCCTCCAACCTATGTCTTTTCACAATAAAACTCCACTGAATTTTGATATAGTGACAGAGCAGTTTGAAAGGGATTACCTCAAATAGGTGAAACTGGACTGAACCCAAATTTCAAGCAGAACATAAAGATTTCCAGTTAAAAATTAAAACAAAGCTAAATGAAAAGCATTGAGAAAATTCAAGTAGCCAAATGCACCTATAGTAGTATAAATATTTTTTAAAAAATCAGTGTAATATAACCTACTCTGGATATTTATTTTATTTATTCTGTTGGAATAAACTCTAGTCCATTCTGGGCATATGAGTACCAAATGTAAATTTCATATTTGACATATAAAAGTCTGAATTAATATATTTTGAATAATTCTATTAATTAAATACTAATTAATATTTAAAAAATGCTCAAATTTACACAGGAACTTTATATCTGGGATGGACAGAGCACACAGGGGGTTTTCCAACATGAAACATCAGGAACAGAACACTTCCTGACCTTATTTTGGTGCTTTTAGGATAATTTGGGAGGTTTTTGTGTGTGTCCAGAACATTCAGGCTGAGACAAACATTCAATTGATCCTTGTTTGTTTGTTTTCCATTGTTTGCAGGTTTGCCAAGCTTTAACTGCTTGGAAGAAGTTTTCTGTCCTGGGTGTTGCTTCAGGCTGAATTTTTTATTCTTTAAACCTCCCCTATCTTTCTTTTTTTTTTTCTGTTTTAAGTGGAAGGAACAAGGAGAATCTGGGGGGTTTCTTTGAAGGGTAATATTTTGGTCAGGGAAATTTATAAGCAACTTCAAGTTTCAAAGGCTGAAAACAGCAGCAAAAAATATTTCTTGCTTAGATTGTCAGAGGAAAGAATTTTTTGTTGTCTTTTTTTATGTTGTTTTTAAGGCAGTGAAATTGATATGTAATAAATTACAGTAAATATGCCAACTCTATGGTATTAATTTTTAGCTAAATTCCAGATTCTGAACATCACCTTCTTAGCCAAAGGGACAACAATACAAGGTTTTTACAGGCATTGTGGATCTGTTCCACAGGAGAAAAATTCCTTAAAAGTTAATTCTGAAGTGGGAAACTTTTCCAAGCATTTGTTGTTTGTTTTCCCAAGTGTCATAATCTCCAAACCCAGGGCTCTCTGCAGCAGCTTCCAGTTGTCCTTGAGGGCCATGGCTAAGGGGGTAAGGGAATGCTGGGATGAGAGGAGTTTTCTCCAAAATCCTGTTTTTAAGAAGCAGCATGTTGAGATCACAGAATTACAGAAATACAGAAATCACAGAATCCCAGAATGGTTTGGGTTGGAAGGGGCCTCAAAGCCCATCCAGTGCCAGCCCTGCCATGGCAGGGACACCTCCCACTGTCCCAGGCTGCTCCAGCCCCAGTGTCCAACCTGGCCTTGGGCACTGCCAGGGATCCAGGGGCAGCCACAGCTGCTCTGGCAATTCCATCCCAGCCCCTCCCAGGGAACAATTCCTAATTCCCAATATCCCATCCAGCCCTGCCCTCCTTCATCTTTAAACCATTCCTTGTTTCCTGTCCTTCCATCCCTTGGGAATTGTCTCTCTCCATGTTTCCTGCAGCTCCTTCAGGCCCTTTTTAAGATGTCTGGAAAAGAGCTGCACACACTGCTCAAATATACAGAGAGCTATGGATTTATAGCAGGGCAGGGGTGCTATAATGTTCTATGGTTTGTTCTTTATTTTGTGCTCTTAATAATTCCAAATATTTGGTTTGTTTCTCTTAGTAAAAGAGAACATTATGCTGATATTTTCATGAAAATATTAATCAGAACCCAAAGATCTCATTTGTGAGTGGGAAAACAACTTATAGCCCATCCTCATGTACCCCACAGGCACTACTTTACCACATCAGATTTTCTCTGCCATTTTATTATCCAGTCAGTGAGTCTTGTAAGGTCTTTATTCAGTTCTCCAGTTCTCCAGCCAGCCCTTTAAGTGCACTCTGTCCTCTACCTTTCCTTTACCTGAATACCTCAGTACCTTCAGCAGTCTGTGGTGTCTCCCTGCTCAGCCCCTCTCCAGATCACTGAGGAATACATGAAGCAGCACCAGGCACAGCACAGCTCCCTGCAGACTCCTCCTGTGATCTCCCCAGCTGTGAAAACTGACCTTTTACTTCTGTTTTATTTCTCTTTCCTCTCATCCTGCCAGGTTTTGATCCATTCTTCTCTCACTTCTTTTGCATAAAGGTGCTTTTTTATTATTTTCCACATGATGCTTTGTCTGGGAACCTCATTGGCCTTGGAAATCCTGGGAGCACTTAAACATGGATCTTCATCAGCTCTTGTACAATATGGATTTGGGACAACACAGATTTCACCTCGAGGGCTGTGTCCAGTTGTGGCTCCTGCAGGAGAGCCCTGGAGGGGCTGGAGGTGTCCAGGGCAGGGAAGGGAGCTGGGGAAGGGGCTGGAGCCCCAGGAGGGGCTGAGGGAGCTGGAAAGGGGCTCAGCCTGGAGAAAAGGAGGCTCAGGGGGGACCTTGTGGCTCTGCACAACTCCCTGACAGGAGGGGCAGGGAGGGGGGGTTGGGCTCTGCTCCAGGAACAGGGACAGGAGGAGAGGGAACAGCTCAGGCTGAGCCAGGGCAGGCTCAGGGTGGGCACAGCAGGAATTTCCCCATGGAAAGGGAGCTCAGGGATTGGAAGTGCCCAGGGAGGTTTGCAGTGCCCATCCCTGCAGGTGTCACCTGGAGGTGGCACTCAGAGCTCTGGGCTGGGGACAAGGTGGGCATGGGCACAGCTGGGACTGCCTGGGCTGGGAGGGCTTTTCCAGCCTCAGGGATTTGGGATTCTGTGGAACTGTTGCACTGTGAACTCGGAAGCAAGAAGAGGAATTTTATTTTCTCTGTGATTTTCCTTTCTCTGTGTGTTCCTTTAACACCCTGATGGCCTTTGGGCCCTGCCCACTCTGTTCTTCATCTGACAGAGAGGATTTGGGTTTGTGAGTCATTCCAGAAATCACAGAACCATGGAATGGTTTGAGTTGGAAGGGACCTCAAAGCCAATCCAGTGCCACCCCTGCCATGGACAGGGACACCTTCTACTGTCCCAGCTGCTCCAAGCCCCACCCAGCCTCCTCTGAAAGTTAAAAATAATTTCCATACTGTCCTTTAGTCCAGTCTAAAATACTGAAAATACATCATTAAAAACATGATATCACTCAACATTTTTGGTTGGTGTCTCCTATCTATAATTTACCAATGGAGCTGAGTTACATTGTTTTCCTCCTATTTGACAAGAAAAAAACTAAAAATTTGTGTTCACTGCCTCAGGAAGCTCCAACCACCTGAGCAGTCAGAGTGGAAATACCCTTCCATTAACACACCTCACACTGCACCCCCAGTTACACCCTCCTTACAACCAGGAGAAAAAAACTGAGCCATGGATTGCAATCTTACACTGGGAGTTTCAAAAGCTATTTATGTCACAGGAAAATGTAAACAGCTTAGGGTGTGGAGATCACTCACTGGTACAATTTTTTTCCCCTGGTCCCAAATCAGTATTTTAAAAAATTAAATTTAAAAGTTCTGTTCCATTCCAGTCAACTTTGAGGTCACTACAAAACTTTGCTTTCACATAAATGGAATGTGGGCACCACAATTTTTGTTTATTACAACTGTCAATGTTTTCAATATCTGGATAAATCCCAAATTGTTTTTTCAAGGGCTATCAGCACTCAAAGAGTCAGTCAATTTTACACATTAACTTTTCATGATTATTTTAATATTATTTCAAAACACTTTTAACAAAACACCCCTTTAAAAAAAAAAAAAAAAAAAACAAACGACCTACTGCAATTCAGTGCTGCTGGCAAAATATACAAGTTTTGGTTGGAATGTGCATTTATTTTGTATTTATTTGTGTTTTTATTCTTCATACCTGTATCCTGCCATAGGTTATCTGCCAAATTCCCAAACAATTTCTCCATATCCATCAGTTCTCACACACAAGCCTGCAAAATTCATTCTTTTGTAAAGAGGGTTTTTTTCACAACATTTTTAAAAATATCAACTTGCCCATCATCATTCAGAATCTCACAACATCCAGTAACAACTTTTACTATGAAAAATAACCTAATTAATACCTTTTTTTTTTTTTTTTTCTGATTCCCAAGTACTTTTCATTCAGGATATCCAGTCATTATTTTCTTTCTCTGCCAAACCCTTGCAATATTTTCTTTTAATGTGTAAACCACTTCTTTTGTTTTATCCACTTTTTTTCTGTTTGTTTGTTTCTGTCACCCCTACACATTTAATAATATTATTTTCCTTATTTGCTAATTTTCTTGAGTGGCAAGTGAAGCTCAGTGCAATTTTCAGTCAGTTCAAGCCCTTTTTGAAGTATCTAATGACAGTTCCTCTGAGGGAATTCCCTTCAAAACTGTGTATTTTGGCAGGAAAATTAGTTCATTATAAAAAACCTTTAAAAATCCTTGACCAATACTATATTTTATGGGGTTATTTGCTTTTAAAACACTTTCTTTAGATTTTTTTCCTGGATATTCCCCAGCTTTGTTTCATCTCAATCAACTCTTCTCACCTTTGCTGTGTGAATAAATAAGTTTATTTTGTTACCTTCTGTTGTATTTTCTCATTAGTTCTTTGAAGTCTGTAGTATGTGTACAGTCCCACTCTGTGGTGCAGAGATTTTAATTTCTTTTTTGTTACCTTCTTCCTTTCAGGAACTTGTGTGGTGCAGTGCTGGGATCTGCTGATTTCTCCACCAAAAAGAATGGATTTCAATTTACTTCCTGTAAATTTACTTCAGGGCATCACTTCTTTCTTCTTCTCCCTCCTTGGTGTTAAAGAACAGCCTTTCCACCCAGGTGCTCTGAAAAATAAATTGTCAAATGTGCTTGGAGAAACCATGGAATGATCTCAAAATTGTCCAACACATGAACAAGATTTGAAATTTTCATCTCTGAGCTCCTTAAAAGTGTAGTTTATGTCATGACTTTGTATAAACTGTAGAATTTCTCCCACTGAATTCCTTAAGTCAAATCCCTTCCAATCCAAACCTTTCTGTGTCCTCCAAACAAAGATTTCAAAACTAATAAATAAAACCCAAAAAACAGAAGAAAATGTTCTGGGTTCCCAGAAAAAGTTTGGGTAACCCCAGCTCCCCTGTGGTTATTGTAAATGAGGAATGCTGTCATTCTAAACTAATCAATCCATTCATTTCAGCTCTGGGTTGAGACAAATATAGAAATGGAATTATTTTAAACAATTTAAATCTATTTATTAAAGGATGTCCCAGAAATAATCAGGTAGAAAAGTAGAAGGGGGTTGGAACTGATGATCTTTAAAGTCCCTTCCAACCCAAACCATTCCACGAGGATTCTGTGATAATCAGGAACAAAAACAAATGTATGGATCATTCTAAGTTCATACAGTTTTCCCCTTTGCTGTCAGTTTAGGTTCATTTGTTACTGGAGTTCTTCTATTCAGTTCTGGCTCAGCAAAACTTGAAAACGACAAATGAAGATCCAAGTCAAGTTCTGATCTGGTTGATTCCACAAGTGGAATTACATCCAAAATGGATTTGGGCAAAATCTGTACCCTCCAAGTTAGTTCTTTGTGATAAACTCAGGAATAATCAGAATATATTTATTTAATTCTGTTCTTGCAGCTGAACATAGCAATGCATGAACCAATTGCAGTAACAATTATAGAAATTAAGTGATTAAGAGCAGTCCAACTGCAGCAGCTACCACATTTCTACATGAATGCAGAGCTCCCCAATCCCAGGATCCCAAACTGGGTTGGGTTGGAAAGAACCTCAAAGCCCATCCATGGCAGGGACACCTCCCACTGTCCCAGGCTGCTCCAACCCCATGTCCAAGCTGGAACTGAACATTCCAGGGATCCAGGGGCAGCCACAGCTGCTCTGGCAATTCCATCCCAGCCCCTCCCCACCTTCCCAGGGAACAATTCCTAATTCCCAAGATCCCATCCATCCCTGCCCATCTGTCAATTTAAAACCATCCCCCTTGTCTTTATGAAACTTCCCTCTCCAGTAACAGCATTTCTTTTGATTTGTCCAAATTATAAATTTACAGGGTATCAACCTCCCACTGAATTATTTTGGAGGATTTCAGTAAAATCAGTGAAACAGTTTGAGCATCAGAGCAAGGCTGGAATTTTTGGCACTGAGCCCTCTCATTGTCAGGAGCCTGCTGCCTTCATCCACTTGGAAAATCTTCCCCAAATTTGGGCAAATGATGAGACTGACAATTTTAGGCTTCATTTGGGAATGGGAATTCCTTCAGAAAATCAAAACTAAAGGGGAAAGGGGCTCCTCACTGGAATACTGCTGCCCACAGCCTGGAGGTGGGAAGGGAATTCACCTGTCTCTACATCTGGGCTGACAGTGATTACCTGTCCCACATGGGGATATTTCTCTCCTTGAACTAGTTGTTTTATTCCTCCTGCTTTCTGGGAGGAGGTTTTTTTTTGTTTGTTTGTGAGTTGTTTTTGCTTTTTTGGGTCTTAGTTTTCAGGGGGTTTTGTTGGTTCGTTGGGGTTTTTTTTTTTTGTGGGGTTTCTTTGGTGTGGCTTTTTGTTTATTGGTTTGTTTTTGTGGATTTTGCTTTTTGTTTTTTTAAAAATAATTTTATTTATTCCACCTGCAGAGCTGCCCCAGCCGTGTCCCAGCCCAGCTCAGAGCTGGAGCTGCTGCAGAGAGCCCAGAGGAGGCAGCAGGATGAGCAGAGGGATGGAGCAGCTCTGCTGGGAGGAAAGGCTGGCACAGCTGGGATTGTTCACCTGCACAGGAGAAGCTTTGGGCTGAGCTCAGGGTGGCCTTGCAGGGCCTGAAGGAGCTGCAGGAAACAGGGAGAGAGACAATTCCCAAGGGCTGGAGGGACAGGGCACAGGGAATGGAGGGGCAGGGCACAGGGAATGGAGGGACAGGACACAGGGAATGGGCTTCAAACTGAAAAATTATAGGTTCAGATGGGATCTTGGGAATTAGGAATTGTTCCCTGGGAGGGGCTGAGATGGAATTGCCAGAGCAGCTGTGGCTGCCCCTGGATCCCTGGAATGTTCAGTTCCAGGTTGGACACTGGGGCTGGAGCAGCCTGGGACAGTGGGAGGTGTCCCTGCCATGGCAGGGGTGGCACTGGATGAGCTTTAATGTCCCCTCCCACCCAAATAATTCTGGGATTCTTTCAACAGCAGAGCCACGCTGAGGGTGCTGGGCTGTCACCTGCTCCCTGGGTTTGTTTGTGGGATCTGTGTTGCCAGGCAGAGGAGCAGCTCCTGCCTGCACCAACAGGAGCTTTTTCTGGACACGAGGCTCCAGTTCCTAGAAATGAGTAACTGAAGTACCTTGGAAAAAGTTTCCCAAGAAAAACAGCTGATTGTGAAAGTGATGGGGAAAAAAAAAAAAATCATCTACATGCTCAGAAGCAGCTGTGCTGTCCAGGCTTTTATTTTCCTCTTCTGAGCTCTCCTTGGATGGGGTAAAAACCAAAACAAAAAAAAATCCCTCTTTATCTGCCCCACACTAATTAATGACAGTATTTAGCCACCTGAGTCCTGCCAGTAATATTCAGTGATCCCAGTTAAATGCTCCTTTCATTTTACAGTGACCACTTTCCCTCTCTTCCCTTAAATGTGGAACAATTTCGGTATCTCACTCTTTTTCTCAAAACAGGAGCATGCAGGGGCTTTTCCCAGTTTTCCGTAACACTGCAGGAGGAGGGGACATGGATGAGTTTCAGTACTGAAGGGGTGAGGAGGAAGAGGACAGAACCATCTGCCAGGTACCCCCACCACTGACACGGCTGTGTTTATTTTAATGATGTTAATCTGAAGAAAATCTACTTTTAGTGAATAATGTGTGAAGAATGAGGTGAAAATAATGACTTAGGAAATCAGTAAAATTCAGAACTCGACCCCTGCTTTAGAGATTTCCTTCAGGACTTGCAATTCCACCGATGGACAATTCCTGGTTCCGCTGAAATCACAGGAATTCCGTCTGAGGCCACACCTGGAAGAGGTGGAAGTATTTCCCTCAGCACTCGGGCATTTCCACCCCGTGCTCCAGGTTTTTAAGGAGAAATTCCTCTCTGCGTACTTTGCGAGGCGTTGCCTTCCTGAATTTATCGGACAAGTGCGGGGAACTCTGGGGACCGAGGCCGGGCCGTGTTTGGAAATTCAAAGCCATAAATCCCGCCTGGAATTAAAACAGAGACAAGTTCTCTCCTCATTTATATCGGTGCTTGTGGCTGTACAGTGTCGTCAGAGGGATAAATGTCAGGGCAGCGAGGCCTTTGCCGAGCTCCCATTGTCACCGCCCTGCTCCGTGCGCGGCCCCACAGTCGCGACAAGCCTCAGTCTCAGCCCGCGTAAGGCGGTGGCGGTCCCGCCTACAGCTCCCGTCAGCCCCTGCGGTGCCCCAGCGCGCAGCGGGCTTTGCCGGTGCGCAAAGCACGCCGGGTTTTGTAGTGCTCCGAGGGTGCCGGCGTTGCGTCACTCACCCCGTCCGCACGTTGCTATAACAACTGGGGCAGTAGGCGGGGCCGCGCGGGAAGCGGCGTCAGCGGCTGGGAAGTGACGGCGGCGAGGACCCGGATGTGAAGGGGGCGGGGCTCACGCGCACCCCAGCCCCGGGTCACGTGAGGTGGTGTCACGTGACGGCGCGATGGGGACGACGCTGGACGTGCGGGTGAAGCGCGCCGGGAAGGTTTATCGCGATGGGGTGCGTCTGTCGCGACAGCGCCTGCCGACATCGCGCGGGGCGAGCGGCCAGGGAGGCCAGTGCTGTCCTGGGGGGCACTGGGATGAGCATTGGCACAGGTCAGGGCTGGTGCTGCCCCTGTGCCCAGCCCTGGAGGCTCCTCTGGGCTGCTGAGCCCAGCTCTGGCTGCTCAGCACAGCAGGGCCAGGAGCTCCTGGAGCTGAGCAAGGGCCTGGAGCAGCTCCGTGCCCAGGAAAGGCTGAGGGAGCTGGGGCTGCTCAGCCTGGAGAGGAGCCAGAGAGAGGGGCTCAGCCCTGGGGGTCCCTGGGTGTCACTGTCTGTCTGTCTGTCCCTGTCTGTCTGTGTGTCCCTGTGTGCAGGGAGGGCAGAGCAGTCCCAGGCTCTGCTCCAGGGCCCAGCAATGGCCCCAGAGCCACGGGCAGGGGCTGAGCTCAGCAGTTCCCCCTGCACAGGAGGCACAACTTCTCTCCGTGGAGAAGAGGTGGCAGAGCCCTGGAACAGCTCAGGGAGGTGCTGGAGTCTCTTCACTGGAGACATCCCAAACCCACCTGGATGCGTTTCTGTGTCACCTGCTCCAGGTGACGCTGCCTAGGCAGAGGGTTGGGCTGGATATCTCCAGGGGTCCTTTCCAAGCCCAGCTGTTCTGGGATTCCCTGGGAATCCGCAGGTACCGGGGTCTGTCGGGGACACTCTCGGGGCCGTGTCTTGGCCCGGGCTTCCCGCTGGGAATGGCCCGAGCCCGTCCTTGGCAGCGGGGATTCCTCGGGAAGCGGAGTCGTTCGCCCTCTCCTGTCGGTGCTGTCGCGGTGTCGGTGCCGTGTCCCGGCGCTTTCCCGGTGCCGTGTCCCGGCGCTTTCCCGGTGCAGTGTCCCGGAGCTTTCCGTGTGTCGTGTCCCGGAGTTTTCCCGGTGCCGTGTCCCGGCGCTTTCCCGGTGCCGTGTCCCGGCGCTTTCCCGGTGCCGTGTCCCGGTTTTCCCGGTGCAGTGTCCCGGAGCTTTCCGTGTGTCCCAGAGCTTTCCTTGTGTCGCTTCCCTTGTTTCCCCCGAGCTTTCCCTGTGTCCCTGCCCTTGCATCCCTTTTCCTGAGTCTCCTGAGCTTTCCTTTTGTCCCTGCCTTTGTGTCCCGGAGCTTTTCCTGTGTCCCAGAATTTTCCTTGTGTAGCTTCCCTTGTTTCCCTCGAGCTTTCCCTGTGTCCCCGAGTTTTCCCTGTGTCCCTGCCCTTGTGTCCCTTTCCCTCTGCCCTTTCCTGGATATTTTCCCCTGCTCTGAACTTTCCTGATCCCAGAACAGTTTCCCAGTGTTCCCCCAGTGTTCCCCCAGTGTTCCCCCAGTGTTCCCCCAGTGTTCCCCAGTGTTCCCCAGTGTTCCCCCAGTGTTCCCCCAGTGTTCCCAGCAGGTGCTGAGCCCCGGGATTTTGGGCATTGCCTTTGGGATTAAGTGATGCTTTTTGTCTTTCCTCTTTTCCTGTGTACCACAGGAAGATCCTGACCCAGACCCAGCTCTGCAGAGATCGATGTGGCTTAAAAGAGAAGAAATATTTTTAATTTTTATCACTATTTATCTAGAAATCCTGAGTTGCTCAGCAGCAATGTTCAGATGTGGCTTTTCTCTTGCAGTTGTGTCAGAAAAATCCTTTCCATCCTTTCCTGAAATTCCATTCATTGAATGGTTTTAATCCTGGAAAACTGGATTTGTAAGGAAGGGTGTACAGCATCTGTCCTACAATTTTCAGATTATCTAGAGAATGGCTTTGGCAAAGCTGAATTATTCCCCTTAGGAATGGCTCCAGAGTGGTAAAATACTGTGTGTCTCACACAGCATTTTGTGCATTAGCAAATTAAAAATTATTAGGACTTTGTTTATTTATCTATTTCAGTTTTTCAGTGCTGTGTCCATTTTCAGTTTGAGTGAACTTGACTTGCTTTGTATCACTTTTAAATTGATTTTTTTTATGAGAAGGAATATTCCTTCTGTTTTAAGCTGAAATTAGGATATTTCTGGTCAGTCAATCTGTCAGTTTTGTTTTTACCTTCCACTTTGACTCCATGTGGAAAGGTTTGTAATTTTAGTTCATTAACTCAGCCTGGAATCTGTAAGTCTGGGATGAAAACACAGTGATGGAAGAGCTGGACACCAACATGAATTTTTAGTAGGAATCTTGTGGAGAGAGAAAGGAGATGCAAACCTCTAATTAGGCATTGAAGGTACCTCAAACCCCATCCAGTGCCACCCCTGTGGCAGGGACATCTTCCATTTTCCATTTCTAAAGAAATATTGAAAGAAAAAATTGGTATTTAACTTCAAGTCACCCTTCCCTTTCCTACTCCCAGGCTGTGCTGTGTGACAGGAAACTTCTCCTTTGTTAAAGCATTTCTCATGTTCAGGCTTGTCCTTGCTTCTCAGAGTTGAGCTGGACTCATTTTTTAAAAGCAATAACCTAATTGCTTGTGCTAATTAAGGCCCTTTAGCAGAGCAGTGCAGAATTTAGGTCAGCTTTTCTTTGCTGGCCCTTTGTGCTCAGTTCCGGCATTTCCCACTCACTGCAGGTCCCCTTCCCAGGCTCTCAGGATGTCAGCCTTGCTTGGATGGGGATGTTTTCCTGCTACCACAACCCCCCTGACCTGTTTTTGCCATCCTGCACCACCAGGAAAGAAAAAAATCTGCCAGAATTCCCAGTCTGCTGGAGAGATCCTGGTTGGAAGTGGGCAGTCAGGATTGTCCCCTGGTTGGAGGGAGCTGTGCCTTGGGGCCTGTTTGCTGGGGAAGGAGCAGGAGAGGAGCTTCATCCCCAGGAACTCTGCAGTTCTCAGTCCCTGTGTTGGGTTGATGTGACCAGCAATGTGAATTCTGTCCCCATCTGTGGGGCAGTGCCCCTGATCTCCTGGCACACATTATCTGCTCATGGGCAGCTTTAAACCAGCTGGGGCAATCATCTTTATCTTTGCCACAGCCCATCCTCCCTCCAGGAGAGATCTCCTGTTCATGGCCAGTGAGTCCCAGGGCATGGCTGATAAAATTCCATCATCCCATGGGAGATGCTCCAGCCAGGGCAGGAGCCAAGCCTTTCCTACCCAGAGAAAAACTGACATTTGGGACACCAAGGAACCTTCTTCCCACTGCATTCCAGAGGAAAGCCAGACCTTTCCACATCATCCCTGCACCTTCAGAGGAAACTGCCCCTTCTCCAGGAGCACTGCTCCAGCTGAGCCACATCTGCCACTGCAGGAGGATGCAGCCACCATGGAATGGGACTGTGCCAACACCCTGACTGACTGACGGGTGTCAGCTTGGATTCTGACTCTGGCAGGGTTTGGGATTGTTCTTTGTAATCCTGCATTTCTATTTTAATTTTCCTAGTCAAGAACTGTTATTCCCAATTCCCATCTCTTTGGCTGTGAGCCCCTTAATTTTGAAATTATAATAATTTGGAGGGAGGGGGTTTACATTCTCCATTTCAAAGAGAAGTTTCTGCCTTTATTGGCAGGCACCTCCTTCAAACCAGGATGGTCACCTGCTGCCCTTTCCAGCTGGGAATATTTCAGGATTGAAGCAGATTCTCCAGTGTGGGAGAAGGGAAGGATAAACCATGGAGTGTGTGAAGGGAGCTGTGTGTTGCTCTCCTGCAGTTCATCAGTTTTTCAGTGTTGAAAAGACTGAGTTGACACTTTGAGGATGCAACATTTTTTGTGCAAAGGATTTTTTGTGGACAGCACATCCTTCATGGGATGAGTGACAACATCCCTGGAGTCACACAGCTCCTGCCTTTCATTCTGATTCACTTTGAAACTGTTTCTTCATGTTCATTTTTTCTATTTTAAGTCTCTTCTGCTCACTCTGGAGGTGAATCTCACCTTCAGCTTGGCCATCCATTTCCAGTTGTGCCTTCTGTTCCTTATCCTGTGGCTGACCATCCCAATTTTCATACAGCAATTCCTCCTGGCAGTTTATTCCAACACATCAAACAGAACTTGGCTGTTACCAGCTGACCCAGTGAGAGGGTTTCTCATCTTCCTGAACAGGAAAATGAAAAATTTTGGGAAGAAGTTGAAGCTCAGGTTAATACTTCAGCCAGGAGGAGGATGATATTTTTAAGGACAAACCAAAAGTGCAGAGCTCTCATCCTGAATTCCTTCATCAGTGTTTGTCTCTCCTGACAAGGTTGCACCATTCTTTGGGAACAGGAGTTTTTTTTTCAGTTTGGAGATCTCAGAGTTCCACAGTCTGGCTGACAGCTGTGAAAAAACAGATTTAAACAAATGTTTTTCTCTTTCCTGCAGGAAGTTCTTTCTGGAGTGGTGGTCATAACCAGTAAGGACACAGTGCAGCACCAAGGGATCTCCTTAACCATGGAGGGCTCAGTGAATCTGCAGCTCAGTGCCAAAAATGTGGGGGTGTTTGAGGCCTTCTGCAACACTGCCAAGGTAAGATCTGCACAGATAAATATTTTTAGCACAAAAACCTCTCTTTTCTCAGATGAATCCTTTCCTTAAAGGCTCTCAGGTGGTCAGAGCTGCTCATGGTGTGGAAGTGATGGAAAGCAGGAAAATGCTGAGTTTTATCTGGAGATCACAGAATCCCAGGATGGGTCAGGCTGGAGGGGACCACAGAGGGTCCCTGGTGCCACCTCCCTGCTCCAGCAGGGCCATCCCAGAGCACAGGAGTGTGTCCAGACAACTCTGGAATATCCCCAGGAGGGGATTTATGAGGACATTTTGGGGAAGTAACTCACACTGATGGCAGAATTTCCTTTCAGGCTGAAATGCACTGCCATAAATTGTTTAAAAAGTTACTGGGTGATGCATTGAAAGAAAAATTATTATTTGTGTGATGCTATTTTGTTTTTGCTGAAGTGACTGGATTTAACTGGACTTTTGTGCCAGATCAGACCCTGTCTGTGGAAGCTATGGAGGGATTCCTGGGCATGAGACAAGACTTGGCAGATCCCTCTGGAGGGAATGGGATCTGTGGAGCTCCTGGAAGGGCTCTGAGCTGCTCCCCAGGTTTGGATCCCAGCAGGGCAACTTCTCCCAGGCTCCAGAGGGACAGGGCTGGCTCTGGCTGGGGGCAGCTCCATTGGGAAAAGTTTGGTTCATTTAGGATGGCATTGAAGCAGGGGTTCACAGAAAGTTGGGGGTGAAAATGACCTTAAAGATGATCCATCCCACCCCAGCCATGGCAGGGACACCTCCCACTGTCCCAGGCTGCTCCAGCCCCAGTGTCCAACCTGGAACTGAACATTCCAGGGATCCAGGGGCAGCCACAGCTGCTCTGGCAATTCCATCCCAGCCCCTCCCAGGAACAATTCCTAATTCCCAAAATCCCATCAAACCCTACTGTGAAGCCATTCCCTGTGTCCTGTCCCTCCCTGCCTTGTCCCCAGTCCCTCTCCAGCTCTCCTGGAGCCCTTTAGGCCCTGCAAGGTTTCCCTGGATCCTTCTCCTCTCCAGGTGAGCACCCTCAGCTCTCCCAGCCTGGCTCCAGAGCTCTCCAGCCCTGGGATCAATTTAGTGGCCTCCTCTGGCCTCACCCAAGAGCTGCATTTCTTTCTTGTACTGGAAGCCTGGGGACAAAAATGGAAAAACTGCAGAGAGAAAAGAAATGTCATCTCCAAGCCACCTGCCCAGCCAAACCACAGTTAACCCTCATTGTAGTGAGGGTTCTGTTCTCCCCTAAATAATTACAAACTTGAGAGGTCAGAGGGGATGGCTCAGGGCTCAGCTGCACAGCTTTGGTCATTCCTGCTGCTGTTAAGGGTTGTAATTTAGGAAATGAAGTTCCACTTCCCAAAGCTGGAGCTGCTCCTGGTGAGCTCCCTGAATGTCTTTGGTCATTCATATGCTGCACCCATAAAATGAAAATGGTTTTCTTGAACAAAACATTAATGTTTCTTTTCATTGTGAAAAAATACTCCAGCACTGGGTGTTCTGAAGAGGTCCCTGGGATTCTGGAAATCCAGGAATTCTGGTGGAGTTTGGATGTTGTTGGTTCTCTGTCTCAAGCTCTTTAATCTTTATCCTTGCAGCCTATTCAGATTATCAACAGCACCATTGAAATGGTGAAACCAGGGAAGCTCCCCAGTGGCAAGACAGAAATTCCCTTTGAATTCCCACTGCAAATGAAGGGCAACAAAGTTCTGTACGAGACTTACCACGGAGTCTTTGTCAATATCCAGGTGAGGAGGTCCTGTCTGGGGAAAAAGCCAGAAATTCACCAGCACAATATCTTCTAAAGCAGCTCTTAATCTGTGGAAATTGAGGGTGAAGTTTGGTGGTGGTTTCTTTTCCCACTGACTGAACCTTCCACCCTTTATCCAGTAAATCTTTAAGGAATAATGGCACAAACAAGATGTTTTACCTGAAATCCCTCAGCAGGACAACTGTAACCTAAATTTGATCCATCCTGGTGTTGTAGGCAGCTGTTTGCATTCCCTTCCTAAAAAAAAAAAAACCAAAAAAACAACAAAACAAAACAGTTCCACTCTGTGGTTGTATTCCAAATAAATGTGTAATTTCATAAGGGAAAATCCAAATATTGAGGACAACACAAATCAGGAATTGTTTGCTGAGTAACATTCCCTGCCCAGATCTGTATGGAATAACTGGACACAGTCTTGTGGAAATACTTGGTTTGAAATTTGATCTTTTCTGGTTAAAAATTGCCTTATCATAGGTGGGTTGATTTGTTTGGGTGATTTTTAGTATTTTTTTTTAAAGGGGAAAGTTTTCCTCCAGCCATCTCTTAAAGGTAAATTCTGTGTTAGACAATGAAGTTTTATGTCACTGGAATGGAAAAAACAACCTAATAAACCAAATTACCCCCCAGCAGCCTTTCTGAAGTAACTAAAGAAAAAATCCCTTGGTTTTTTTCCTGTTTGGATGTTTTTTAAATAATTCCCATTTATTTGCTCAGTTTTGGCTTCTTCCCTCATGTAGCAGCTGTTGTTTGTGGTGGGGATGTCAAAAATGATGCAGCACTGGTTGAGTTGCTTCCCATATCCCAAATAACTTGCTGTGATCAATCAGTCAGTTTGAGGTGCACTTTCATGAGGAATATCTGTTTTATTTTGTCATTCCTCCTCTCCTCTGTGTAGCTTTTCTTGGATAAAATATCATTAAAATTTCATGATTTAAACTTCAGCCAAACTTTGAGGGTCCTGCTCTCCTGAAGAGGGAATTGTAACACTGATGGGCTGGTTAAGAGACACTTCCTAAACCTCTGGGCACTTTTATTGAGCTTCTCTTTCTTTATTTAGGGATTAATTGTGGGTTCAAGTCTCTGTTCTGATGCAGAAACCTTTAATCAGACACTGCTGGGAGGTTGTGACCATGAACCAGAAGTGAGGAACCCAAATCCCTGGTCTGAGGGGGGGAATTAAAAATCAAACAAAACAGAAAAACCCCATCCCAAGAAATTCCTTGTCCTGTAAGGACTCTGAGAGGCTTTGTTGGAGATGAAGTGCAGGATTTCTGAGATAAGCAGTAAGAATTTGGTTTTCATCCACTGGTTTATGGCTCCCATTTTAGGGGAGCAAATTGGAAGCAAATTCACCTCATTGCCTGATTTTAGTGCTGCTGTGAGCTCAGCTGTGTGGCTGAATTTCCCCATGAAATACCCCAACAACTTTTCCCACTGAGAATTCAATCCCACAAGAAAATCAAAGTGAGAGGGGCTGTGAGTGCATCACACTGAAAGAGGGTGAAAAATCACCCTTAACTGGATTTGACAGCAACAGCACTGTGCACAGAGGCAGGAGGGGGGTGAAAAGTTGGGAAAGAGGGAGGAAATGTGAATTCAAGCTCTTTTTTTCCCATTCCTCAGTACACCCTGCGCTGTGACATGAGACGCTCCCTGCTGGCAAAGGACCTGACCAAGACTTGTGAGTTCATTGTCCACTCCCTGGTGAGTGTGGTTCCTGTTCATTTTGCACTTAATTAGTGTTTCTTGATTGATTTTTTTTTTTTTTTTCCCCCATACTTCACTTTAAGGGAAAAAACCAAACCTCAAATAAACCCGTGGAAATTGTGATAGTGACACGAGGGATTACAGAAGTGTAGAATCAGAATATCCTGTGTTGGAGGAAACCCCAAAAATCATCAAACCCAACTCCTGGCCTTGCACAGGACACCCCAAAATCCTGTGCCTGATACTTTTGTCCAAAATGTAGGAGTAAAGGAAATCTGCCCCAAAACAAAACCACCCCAAAGAGCTGTTGCTTCTGATTAGTAAAACCCATCCCTCTCTTATTTTTAAAGGACAAAGAGGACTTGGATTTTCAGATGTTTTTACAGTGCTCTGAGTTTATTCTCTTATTCATCCTTTGAGTTCTGACACAATGGGCTGGTCACATAAATAGGATGTCATTTTTCCAAACACTGCTTTGAATTCTCCCAGGAGTTCTCAGCCAAAGGTTCCAGGCTCCCAATCCTGCCAGTGGGAGTTGGGTGGTGAAAAGATCTGATTTCTGTTCTTCAGCTGAGGAATTCTGATTCAGAGCCCTGCCTCAAAAGTGCATCAAGGTGCAAATCATGGAATCCTCACAGTGGGAGAGACCTTGAGCATGATCCAGTTCCATCCTCACTCCAAACCATGTCCCACATCCAGACTGCTGAGCACTTCCAGAGACTCCCTGAGTCTCCTTCCAGTGCCTGACCTCTCCTGCAAGGGAAACAGGGAAAACTTCTCATTTCTAATTCTAGAATTTCTAATTCTTGCTTCTAATCCTAATCCTTGGGGGAGGAGCTTGGACTCCCAGAAGATGCTTTGCTGGTTGTTACAGAAGTTCCTGTGTCACATATGGGCTGTGCCTGTCCAGAGCAGCTGAGGACAGGACAGAGCTGATGAAATGTCCCTTTTTCCATCTGTAACTTGCTGGAACATCCTGCTTCTATAATCCTTTGAACTCTTAACAGAACAGTAAATATCAAAATCCTTTGTGTTACTCAGGACTTGGGGTGGAAATGTTATTTTAATTCTAAAGTACCTTTTTAAAAGATTTAGTTTGGTGTCACAAACAAGTTCCCTGTTGGTCAGATTTCAATATTTTCTGCAATATCTGATGCTACATTTTATTGGTCCATTATTACATTTATAAGTGAGCCACACTTGTCAGAGGAGTGACAAATCACATCTCCTGCAGTTTTCCTGGGTTTATTTCTTGTTCCCACTACAGCACTTCTGAGCTCACCAGTCAATAAATCATGAATCTCCCTGTCAGGGTGAATTAATGAGGTTTTACTGAACATATAATTCTCACTGTCAGTGCTCAATGTACCATTTCCCTTCAGCTTATTCTGTGCCAGAATTTGTCATTTTGGGAAAATGCAGCCAATCTTCTGCTAATCTCTTCCATCTTGCAGCTGGGCAGCAGCAGCTATTTTGAATTCTTGAGCAGTGAGGGCAGATCCTCACTCAGAGTTCCAGATCAGCCCCTTGCTGGTGGAGAAGAAGAATTTATAAAGCAAATTTGAAGCAATGGACAAAAGTTGATTTAGACACTCCCTTCCCAAATTTAACAATGAAAGGAAATATTCATGTAAAATGAATTTATTTGTATGTACAGAAATGGGAAATTGAACTTTTTTTTCCTCTCTGCTTCAGATGAGGAGGGTATTCCTGCTTTTCCAGGTGGTTTAGGGCAGCCATCTGTTGTGGTTTTTAATATTCTGTGTTTTGGGGATCAGATTTCAGTTTAACCCTTCCATTCCCTGCAGTCACAGAAAGGGAAGCTGCTGCCAAGCCCTGTGGACTTCACCATTACTCCTGAAACTCTGCAAAATGTTAAAGAGGTAAAATGATTTTTTAAATTATTTTTTTAATATGTAAAGTTTGTGTGTTTCTGAGTGAGACCAGAGGAGTGATTAAATTCTGGCTTTTAGATTAACAGGCAGATGATAAATTTTTAATTTTTCCTTTTTTTTTTTTTACTTTTATAAACAATCAATTGGTTCTGCCTCATTTCTTGTATGTGATGTTGAAGGTGGAACTTTGCTCAGGAGTGGTTAAATATTTTTATCCCTTTTGTGAGTGAAAGATGGGAGTGGAGCAAGGAAAACATTCTATACCATGGACAGCCTTTAAAAATGTGTATTTTGAGCCTTGATTATGCCTTTTTTTACAGCCCCCTGTGGTTTTGGGAAGCCTCAAGGAGGGCAGGGCTGGATGGGATTTTGGGCAGGAATTGTTCCTGGGAGGGTGGGGAGGGGCTGGGCTGGAATTCCAGAGAAACTGTGGCTGCCCCTGGATCCCTGGAAGTGTCCAGGGTTGGACATTGGGGTTTGGAGCAGCCTGGGACAGTGGGAGGTGTCCCCACCTCCTTCACCAGGTTCCAGCTCCTGGATGGATTCTGACAGCCAAGTTCTGTCAGTTCTTCCCAGGAAAAGTCCATCCATGGGCTGGATGGAGGAGCAGGAAGGATGCATGTCAGGACAAGATTGTAGGAGAAATCCTGGCAGAGTGAAAGAAATAAATTGAAGCTCCATGAGGAATTTCTGAACTCTTGAGTTCTCAACTTTGGAACTTTTGGGGGGAATTTCCTACTTGTCCTAATAACTTCCCGTTAGTTGTTTTTTTTTTTCTCCCTCTTAGTCTGCTCTTTACAGTGGCATCTTTTTCTCCTCCCTTCAACCTTTTCAGAGAGCCTCCCTTCCCAAATTCCTGATCAGAGGGCACCTGAACTCCACCAACTGTGTGATCACGCAGCCGCTGACGGGGGAGCTGCTGGTGGAGAGCGCCGAGGCGGCCGTCAAGAGCATCGAGCTGCAGCTCGTGCGGGTGGAGACCTGTGGTAGGAACCCTCCATCCCTGCCCAGGGAACCTGGGAGCAGCAGCAAAGAAAGGCCAGAGCACTCAGGCCTTGCAGGGTGTCACATTTCATCTTCTTTTTGCCAGGGTTGGGATGAAATGCTCAATACGGTTTGTTGTTCGGACTCAGATGTTTGTTAGTTCTTATCTGTGTTACAAACTGGGAGTTCTACAGAACTTCAGCTAACAAACTAAAAATGGAGCCCTATCTCTGTCTCTACAAGGCCCTTTAAGGGTAAACTGCCCAATTAAGAAAAGCCACCTAAATGATTTTTACTTTTAACCCAATAACCAAACACCTGTGGCCTGCAATGTGGAATTTTCTATCTGATCACCAATATCACCCAAACCCATGAAGAAGAAAGTGAAGAAGAAAGAAACCTCCACCCTAAAACCTTCATCTTGCTTCTATATATTTCTGTATTCTAAACCCTTAAACTCTAAGTTTTCCCCCATGTGATATCACACACTTTCATTCAAACTGCACACCCATGATCCCAGTTCTGTCATTCCATTTTGGAAGCTTCTCCACGGCCTTTCTCCAGGTGAAATGCAGAGCTCTCCTGGGGGTCAGTGCCTGCCAGCACAGAAAGTCTCCAGTTTTCAGTGACCCAACAGCAGGGTTCTGCACTTTGGAGGAGCAGCCCTGATGTTCATTGAAATTACCTCCACAATCCTTAACTCTGTGAAAACTTGCAGGGCATATTTTCCCCCTTTATCCTGGTGTTTCTCCATTGTAAATTTTGGCTGCTGCTTTCTCTCATGTCCCCCCATTTCCCTGCTGTCCCTCCTTGCCCAGGCTGTGCTGAGGGCTATGCCAGGGATGCCACAGAGATCCAGAACATCCAGATCGCCGACGGCGACGTCTGCAGGGGCCTCCCCATCCCCATCCACATGGTGTTCCCCAGGCTCTTCACCTGCCCCACCCTGGAAACAACCAACTTCAAAGTGGGTGAGTGGGGAGACACTTTGCTGGGAGGGGAGTGGCCACTTTCATTCCCTTTAGATGGGCAGGTGAGGGGGTAAATGCAGCAGTGCTGCAGGAGGAGCTCAGCACATCCCTCTGCTTCCCTGAGCACCAATCCTGCTGCATTTCAGACTGAGCAAACACAGCCCCAACACTTCTGACACTAAAGCTGGGCAGCCACGAGCTACTCCTCATAAAATTCCATCATCAGGGGACAGGAGGAGCACTGGAAGGAACACTTGAGGAATAGTCCAAGAACAAAATTTCCTCTTTTCCTCACCAATGAGAATCCCTCTTCCCATTTATTCTTTTTGTTTCCCACTCTCCTGCTGAAAGCAGCAAGGTTGGTCAGGATGTGACTTCTCTTATTTACACCATGTGCTCCTCCCTGCTCATTGTCAAAATCCAGTATTTTTATTAACAAAAGCAGGGTTTTCCTCACCTGTTCAAATAAGCACTGCAAGAATCCATTTGGCTGGTTTGTATTTCTTCCCTTCATCCTGCTGGAATCTGTTGGCACAGAATCTGTGCCAACAATATTAATTTTCCCAAAATAATAATACTACATTTTTGCCATTTTAAGCTCTTCATTAGCAATTTGCAGGGAGAATTTGAATTTATTTTGATTTCTCCTTCCCTTCATTTATTAACTCTGCCTGGCTTTTTATTCTGTCTCCAATTAGGATTGATTATTGATGTGATACTGGTTTTGGCTTTGAAGGACACAATTCAGTATCCAGGAGTAGATTTTCCTCTGAAATTTTTGTTCCCCAGTTTGCAGGCCTGTTGTATTCCAGTATTTCAGTTCCTGAGGCTGTGACATGCTGGAAACAGGGAATGGGGCTGTCCTGGAATTCTCCCATTCCATGCTTTAAACACTACCTTGGTGGAGCTATCAAACATGCTTTAAACACTACCTTGGTGGAGCTATCAAAACATAATTTTTTTTTTTAAAGTCTGAATCCTCTTTTCCAGAGGGTTGTTTTGCCATAATTTATCAGTGACAAAACAATCCAGAAGAATCCCAAAGATTAGAACAAAGCAGGATTTTCTAGGAATGGTCCAAGGGCTGGGATGCCTGGGTGAGGTTCTGCCTGGAATGTTTCTGGAGCTCCTGCCTCACCCTGCTCCTAGATTCAGCTTTCCTGTGAACTGAAGTGGGATTGCTCCTAGATTCAGCTTTCCTGTGGGATTGAAGTGGGATTGCTGCTAGGATTCAGCTTCCCATGGAATTCTGTCTCTGTTTTTTCCCCTCCTTGCAGAGTTTGAAGTGAACATCGTGGTCCTTCTGCACGACGACCATCTCATCACAGAGAACTTCCCCCTGAAGCTCTGCAGGATGTGAACACCCCCTGGAGAAGCAGGGAAGGATTTTCTGGAAATTCCTCAGAGGGAAAGTGGAACTTTATCCATGCCTGACTTCAGCTGGAGCCACCTCAGTTCCTTCTTCCTGTGGGCACTTTTTGTGCTTTCACTTCCCTGTTAACCTGGCCAGGACTTTTCCTCTCTGGCTTTCCCAATCCTGCTGCCTTCAGCAAAACCATTCCCAATTTCTCTCAGGCAGATCCTGAAGGAATCATTCTGTAGCTTTCTACAACTTGTAGAAGTATGTAGCAAGTTCCTCTCTTGATTTAATTTTGTAATACTTGTTCCAAAGTCCTTTGAAGACCCCTTAAAACTCATAAATCCCATTACAGCCATACTGGGAGGGTGTGGGAATTGTGACAGAATGAGAAGTGAGGTCTTGGAAGGTCTAAAAAATGGTGCTACAACTCTGGGAGGTGGTGCTGTGGGATCTGTCCCAAGGTGAATGGGAAATGAGTGATTTCAAATCACACCAAAGAAATTTTGGTCAAATTGGGAACAGGAGTTGGTGTTGGAGGAAGAAATCAATGTGTTTGTGACTGTACAGCTCAAAGGAGAATTCAGTAAGAAATAACCTTCCCAACACAAAACAGGTTGTGGATTTTGATGTTGATTTAATGGAACAGCCACAACTCATGGATTTTCCATTAATTTTCCATGTGGGGTAGAGGCAGGCTCAGTCTATATTATGGAAACTGGAAGTGTAAAGATGAGCATCTAGAAAGGCAGAATTAAGAAAACTAAGAAAAATAATTTCCTTTGCTATATCCAGCAGCATTGCCAAGCAGGACAATGTAATTCCAGTTTGGGAAGAAAAAGCTGAAATCTTAATTTCAATGTCTGGGAAGGGGGAGGAAAATGCTACTTACTGAAACTTGGCACTTTTCCCTGAGACCAGGGATGGTTCAGGGGAATTTGGGGAAGAGCTGCAGCCCCCCAAAAATCCTGGAAGCTGGAAAGGATTCCAATACTGGCATTTTTAGGTCTTAATTCTACAGCACAGAGTAATTACTCACCCCCAGCTCAGACTGAGCAGAAATACAACACAAAAACAACATGTTTGGCTGCAGCAGTAACTTTATTTTTCATTGAAGTGGTAATTTAATACACTGATTAATGAGAGAGGAGTTTAAAACTTCAACTGGAGGAGATGTAGCAGTGTGGGGAACAAGTGATCCCTGGAATTAGCCAAGAGCTCCTAATCCATGTGATGCTCCCTGGATTCAGACAACAGAATATTTGAGTTTCACTTTAAGATTCTCAGGCTCTGATCCTCACCTTTTGGCTGTTTGGGACAACTTTGTCAGTGGTGAAGGTGCTCTGGCCACCAGACTCAGAAAACAGTGGGAGAACAATTCCTTGAGCTGCAGGAATTCTGCCCCTCCTGCTATTGGTGACCATTCCTGCACAAGATACAGAGGAAGTGTCACTTAAAAAAATTCCTTTTAAAATCCTTCCTACTTAAAACAGACCAACTCTTCAACAAATGGAGAAATTCAAATTTCAACTCTATTTTAACATAAAAGAATTGATCCATATGAATAATTTAAAATTCTTGCTTCAAAATGTGACTAAAAGTAATTATTTAAACATTTTGAATTCTCAGCTGTGGATTTATGCAGAGAGAGGAGCTACAAAAACCACACCAGGCTTTAATTCTGAATTGTTTATGCCAGAGGAAGGGAATGTCTTGGTTTCCAATTCTGTTGGTCCATCCTTTGGGTCACCTACTTGATATTGGAAAAATCTGAGAGAAAAGCCCTCTCTTACAGGAATTATGCACTGGCCTTTCAAATTAAAGAACTTGTACTTTCAGTGTCCCTTAGCAAAAAATCCACCAGTTTTGTGTGCTGCCAGCCCTGAACTCCACAGCTTTAGGCAGGAACCAGGAGAAATCCTGGATCTTGGAGTCAAATCCCAAGGCTGCTCCCATGGCCAATAAACCCAGGGTTCTGTCCTGGCCCCCAGCACTGGGTTGTGCTGCAGCCCCTTTGCATCTTTAATTCTAAAGTGAGGAGGTGAAGGCAGGTTCAGCTGTACTTGTTCCATGCAGGAAGCTCAGGGAAGTCCTCAGGCAGCAGGGCATGGACACGGCAGATGGGGCAGGTTCTGGAATGCTGCTTGAGCCACGTCCGGATGCACTGCGGGGACAGGAGAGGGTCACAGGCACAGGCTGGGGACAGGAGAGGGTCACAGGCACAGTTTGGGGACAGGAGAGGGTCACAGGCACAACTTGGGGACAGGAGAGGGTCACAGGCACAGTTTGGGGACAGGAGAGGGTCACAGGCACAACTTGGGGACAGGAGAGGGTCACAGGCACAGTTTGGGGACAGGAGAGGGTCACAGGCACAACTTGGGGACAGGAGAGGGTCACAGGCACAGTCTGGGGACAGGAGAGGGTCACAGGCACAGTTTGGGGACAGGAGAGGGTCACAGGCACAACTTGGGGACAGGAGAGGGTCACAGGCACAGTTTGGGGACAGGAGTCCAGCTGGGGGCTGACAGTTACTGGCACTAATGGGGGAGCTTTTCAACAAGTTCTGCACCACTGAAATGTGGGGCTGGAGAACTGTTCTCCTGCTCTAATCAAATTGATTCCCTGAGAACAATTCAGCATTAAAAAAGGTAAAGGGGAAAAGTCACAGACAGAAATGTGGAGTTATTCCAGCATAATCCTGGCTTTTTTACTTGATGAATTGCCAGGAGATTCCAGGGATAACCCAGTCCCTGAGTGTGCTGCCAGCAATCCCAACCAAATCCATTCTCTGAACAATCACCTGAAATCCACTCTGATGAATCATTTCACTTTAAAAATACTTAAAGCTTTCTGACAGGCTGGCTGTGGCTCAGGTTTGGGGGGCAAAGGCTGGACAAGGAAACTGTGCCCTGTTGTTTAAGCACTGGAGGGTAAAGGGGTTGCTTTTAGGAGGTGGAGATGAGGAACAAGAGCAGAACTCACCTCTCTGTGGAAGTGATGGCCACACTCGAGCTCACAGCAGTCTTTGCTCAGCTCATCGTGACAGATGGCACAGGGATCCTCACTGGAGGCCTGGCCAGGAAAGGAATGCTCATTTATTTAAAAACCATCAGCAATTAACCAGCACATTCTACTCAATTAACAAGGTCACTAACTTTAACCAAATCTATTGAAGCTTTTGTACACAAAATAAACGAGGCAATTATTTTTTTTTTCCCCAGGATTATTTCATGTATTGTCCAAAGCAACAACCCCACTGAAACAGAGGAAAACTTACACCATCATCCTGCTTTTTCCATTTGGCTTTGGGTGTAGCTCCAGCATTGCCCCAGGGCTGCAGGTTTGGCTGGGAGGGGTTTTTACTGGAGTTGGTTTTAGGGGTGGGTGCTGCCCGGGGGGAGCCGGGGGCGACTCCTCCCACGGGAGCAGGGCGGCTCCGCGCCGGGGCTGGGCCAGCAGAGCCCGGGGAGGGCACAGCTCTGCCTGCTGGAGGTGCTGCCTGCACAGGGAGCAGAGAGCAATGGTGTTTTGGGGCTGTGCTGCTGCATTTCCCACCAGGGGAAGGGGGGCAGCTGCAGCCCCAGTACCTGCTGCTGCTCCAGGATGAGCTCCGTGACCCGGCTGATGGTTTCATCGGGGCTCAGCTCTGCCCCCGTGTTCCCATTTCTCCTCTGCACGTCCTTGATGGAGGCAAGCAGCTCTGAGCTGGAGGCACAGCAAAGGCAGGATCAGGGATGGCCCCTGGGGAGCACTGCAGGCTCCCTGTTTGATCCCAGCAGGATCAAGAGACACCAATTTCTCCCATGAACTGGAGCCTGCTCCCAGTGACTGTCAGTAACCAGGATAAAAGCCCTGAACAATCACCAGAATCATGGAATGGCTTCCATGGCTGGGAGAGACCTGAATGCTCATCTCATCCCACCCTGCCATGGCAGGGACACCTCCCACTGTCCCATTGCTCCAGCCCCAGTGTCCAGCCTGGCCTGGGGCACTGCCAGGGATCCATCCCAGCAATTCCATCCCAGCCCCTCCCAGGAAAAATTCCTAATTCCCAATATCCCATCTAACCCTGCCCTCTGGCAGTTTAAACCCATTCCCCCTTGTCCTGCCCCTCCAGAATCAATTCTTTTTGCACTTCATCTCTGGCTCTTCAGCCCTTGTTTCACAGCACTCCAAACCAGTACCTGCTGTAGTTTGGGAATATAGTCTGGAGCTGGGCAAAAATATTTGCAATCTTTTTTGGAAGCTTTTTGTTTAGAGTTCCAGAAGGCCTTGGTTGCAGAGCTGAGGGATCTTGGTAGGTCTGGTTAAGCTGGACCTGCTGGGAGTTACTTCCAGAATTCCCTGATGGGCAGGAAGGTGAGAATTTATTGGAATGTGATGCCTGTGGAGCTTTGGGATGTGTTTTCCCAGCTGCAGAAGAAGCCTCAGAGGTGGCAGGTGCTGGCTTAGCTCTGGTCTGTGCTTGGAGTGGAGGCTGGGCTGGAGCTTTTCCATCAAAACTGGAAAATGCAGGAAGGGCACTGGGATGTGCAGATGCTGAGGAACAGGTGACAATGGCAGGGTCACATATGGGAGATCTGCCAGGTATTGTCTAGGAAACAAACACATTGCAAGGGAAACAGTGATTAAAACAAATTCAGCTGAACCCTGGAGCATTTGCAGTGTGAATTGTCACAGGTTTGGTTGTGCCCAGGATCTCAAAGGTGACATCAGTTCATCTTAAGAACTCCCTCACATCAGGGCAGTTGTTTGACCTCGTGATTATTTCTCTTCTAAAAGGTCACTCTGGTGTTACTGCAGAAAAAATAAATTCCAAATGCAGAGCAAGAGGCACAGAAGTTGCTCTTTCCCAATAAACTGGTGGTGATAAAGTTCTCTCCATAGTCTGTGTCAATAAATAGAAAGGACAGACCTAAAAATAAGTGGGGAATTATGCAGGAGAGCAGGAGTGGAACTTTCAGAAGGCCAGAAAATTGTAACAATAATCTCAAATATTAGACCAGAGACCTGAATCTAAATTACACCCAGAACAAAAAAAAAAAAAAAACACCCAACAACAACAACAAAAAAACACCCAAAAAAACCCCAAACCAAACAAACGATAAACACCAAAAAAGCCACAAACCAAGATTTTCTACAGAGAAAGAAAACAAAAATAACCAATCAGAGAGGTCAGAAGAAACTGCTTTGATTTGAGCTAAGCATTGGTGGAGCTGTTGGGCCATGAGGAAACTCTGACCAGGGTTTCTGGGGCTGTTCTCATTCCAGCTGCATTCCCAAAAATGGCTCTGCTCCACCTCCTTCCTGACACACTTGGCTGGGAGCTGGGCTTGGTGTTTGCCATTAGTGCCACACGGTGGTGCAGGAATTCCTTCAGAAATTCCTTCAGGAAAGTTTCCCCATGGAAAGGGAGCTCAGGGAGTGCCCAGGGAGGTTTGCAGTGCCCATCCCTGCAGGTGTCACCTGCAGGTGGCACTCAGAGCTCTGGGCTGGGGACAAGGTGGGGACAGGGCACAGGTTGGGCTCCATGGGCTGGGAGGGCTTTTCCAGCCTCAGGGATTTGGGATTCTGCATAATGAGACTTATCCCAATGGATTTTGGGGCTGTTCAACCTGGAGAAGGGAAGGCTCCAGAGAGCCCCTTCCAGTGCCTAAAGAAGCTTCAGGAGAGCTGGAGATGGACTTGGCACAAGGAATGGAGGGACAGGACACAGGGAATGGCCTCAAACTGAAAAATTAGAGTTTTAGATGGGATATTGGGAAGGAATTGTTCCCTGGGAGGGTAGGGATGCCCTGGAATAGAATTCCCAGAGCAGCTGTGGCTGCCTCTGGATCCCTGGAATGTTCAATTCCAGGTTGGACACTGGGGTTTGGAGCAGCCTGGGACAGTGGGAGGTGTCAGGGTTGGAACTGGATGAGCTTTAAGGTCCCTTCCAACCCACAGCATCCTGGAATCCCAGGATTTTGGTGCTACAGGAACCCTACAATGGACAAAACCAGCATTTTCAACTTTAATCAGCTTGAGCCTCTCACAGGAGTTGGGAATTTGCTGCTCCCAGCCTCATCTCCATTCCCTTCTCCTCTGGAGCATCCCCTGGCTCAGGGAGAGCTGGCACTTGGTGTGTCCAAGGCTGCCCATTCCAGCTCTCCCTGGACACACCAAGGGCAATTCCAAGGCCTGGAACTGCTCTGGAATGTGGGATACTCACAAGTGCCTGAGGATAAGGAAAATTCACAATTTCCACTTTGCTGAGGCAGTCCCGGGCACCATTTTTCACCAGCTCAATTTTTTCCTCATACTCAGCCTGCAGAAGGAAAAGCAACCATCAGCACCAACCTAAGCTCCCTCTTCATTAAAAATCACATTTCACTGTGAACTTCTCAGAGAGTTTCCTGTTGGCTTTTTCTTTAAGAAGTTCCATTTCTAAAGGTCAAAGTGGGACCCAAAAGTGTATAAAGAGCAGATTTTTGCCTTTAAAAAAGTAAATATATCCACTCTAAATTACCAACCTGGACTCCAAACTGTCTCTTTCTTTTGCAATTAAAAAACTCCCCTCAGCATTTGGAGGACAATTTACTGGTGTTTTCAAAATCAAATGCAGCCTTACTTAATGTTTCATTAAAAGTTCAACTGAGAAGCTTGTGAAGAGAAATGAAGTTTTACCTCAACTTTTTCCAGTTGTTTCTTGACATTTGAAATAAATATTTCCCAGGAATCAATCTGGGACTTCAACACAGGAGCTGCTGAAGCTGAGCTGCTGCAATATTGAAGATTTGCAGTTAAACTCCAACTTTCCCATTATTTTTAAGACCAGTGGTGATGTCCCAACAGTTCCTCCCTCAACAATTAATCCCAATTCAAATCTTCAAGGGATTTCAGGTTAAAATCAGTTACACTGCAGGGATTACTGGAAATATTATTATTATTATTATTATTATTATTAGTATTATTATTATTATTATTATTAATCTGATTTTCCCAGCTCAGAAAGGCACAAGGATAATGATGAGACTCCAGCTGAATTTTGTTTGGGGCAAGATTATTTACCCCCAAACTCTGTGCACTTTTATATTAATAATTTTATATAAATATTATATATTCAATATAACTACAGAACATAAAATAAAAACTATATTTGATATAATTATAGAATATTAAATAAATATGATATAGTAAATAATTAACAAGCAGGAGTAGTGGAATTCCTGGTGGGAACTCCCAGCACCTGCTCAGTGCCTTCAGCATCCTGAGATTTCCTTCTGCCTTGGCAATGGTGCCCTTGAGCTTCCAGACTTCAGTTTCCTTCCAGGTCTGGAGCACAGAGACCTGTGAAAAACAAAAACAAAATAAAACCAAAAAAACCCCAAAACCAAAACAAAAATCAAAACAAACCAAAACACCAACAAAAACAACAAACCAAAAAGAAAAAAAATGAAACAAAACAAACAAAGTGTTTAAAACAAGAGGAAAAAAAGGGATAAAACCTTAAATAAGATTTTAATAAGAATTTAAACAAGACTTTGTGGATACAAAGTGCACACATAGTTCCTACAGTGAGGAATTTTCAAGTGGAATTTCCATCCCTGGCTCTTCCAATATTTAATCAACATCTTTGATATCATTTCCCCACCTCCAATCAGCACAACCCCAACTCTAACAAAAGGTTTTGAAGGATTTTTTTGGTTGTACCTCTGCTTTGACAGCTCTTTGCTCACACTCCTGGCTGTCATCTTGACTCTTTTTTATCAGCTCTTCCAATTTACCTTTCTCATTAGCAAATTTATTACTGTGAAAGAAAAATAAATGAAATATTTGAGTAACATTACAGCAGAGCAGTATTTAAATTAATGTCATCTTAGAGGTTTTTTTACAGCTCCTTAATGTCATTAATCCAAGGAGATGTATGAGGGTATGCTTGTCTTTATTCTAAATATTAATACTTACTCATGGCAAGTAAAAACAAACTAACTTAGAATAAAAAATATGGGCTGAAAGTGCTTATTTTCCTCTAAGCTTTTACCCAGAGTGAAGCAGAAAAATGTCAATATTGCTGAAAGGGATGCGAGTTTTACCTGGTCTCCAGAAATGTATTTAAACATGCATTATATTGCTTTTCCTTGTCATCAATGGCCTTCAAATACCTACAGGAATAAAACATGGATTAAGCTTCTTGTGGAAAATGTTTATTGGCAAATCTGGAACATGTTCCTCTGTAAGCACCAGGACAATCTGTAGGTTTTAGATCCCCTTTAATCCCAGAGGAATTATGGAATTCCCAGCCCTGGAAGTGTCCAAGGCCAGGTTGGAGCAACCTGGGACAGTGAGAGGTGTCCCTGCTCATGGCAGGGAGTGGAACTAAATGGTCTTTAAGATCCATCTCAACCCAAATTATTCAGGGATTCTATTCTAAATACATTTAAATTAATTGCTAATAAAGCAGTCATTAATATAAAACAGGCTGATGATTTTTCAGGAGAGATTAGGCCCAAACTACTTAAGAATAAAGATCAAACAAAGGCATTCAAGGACCAGAGTCTGGGCTCTGTCAACAGAGAAAGGACACTAAAATACAGTAGGAACTGTCAAACCTGATTGGGAGAATTATTGCTAAATCAGTTTTATCAGTCATCAAAAAGCTGTTTTAGATGTTTACCTGTCATTTGCCAAAAAATTCAAAATAACTAAGTGGCCATGTCCATATTTCAGCCTAATACAGTCAGAAAAATCTTTGGCTGGTTTCACAGCCAAGGATGAAATTTCCCAAAAGAGTTCTGAAGTCTCTAGCCTGTCAGGATGAGGGGATGTAAATCTATTTCCAGCCATACCTCTCATTGGTGTCTGAGTGTTTTTTCACTGTGCCCCTCAGTGCTTTTAAGTTCTCTCGATTTTCTTTCTTCTCCTGCTGCCATTTCTTCATTTGTGCTTCTGAGTCTTGGTGGAACCAATCCAGCTCGTTCTGGGACACCTGAAGGCAGGAAAGAAGAAAACTTCATTTCTGAAAATTGTGCTTTATTCAAATAGAAGCTGGAGCAGACAGGATATGTGTGCTCAGGCAGGGAATGCTGGAATGGTTTGGGTGGGAAGGGCTCCAAGTGCTGCCCAGCCTGGCCTTGGACACTTCCAGGGACCCAGGGCATTCCACAACCATGGGGAAAACCTTTACCTCAGTCTCTTCAATACTTTTTTTCAGGAGCTCTTCCAAAGCACTGATTTCCTCCAAGCTCCTGCTCTGTAACTGCTCAAATTTCTCCTCTGCTTCTCTGAGTTGTTCTTTCAGTACCTGGTGCTCCTTTTCCATTCGGAGAATATCTCCCTGGAAATTAATCAGTTACAAAAACCAGGCTGCTTTAGAGCTGTTCCCAGGTCAAAGGCCACATTTTCTCACTTTTATCTCCTGGCACAGACATAAACCTGCCAATAACACCACTCTGACCTGTCTCTATGCCCAAATGGAGTATTTCAATCCAGGTTTTGAGAGAGGAAAAACCTCATAAACATTAAATCTATCAGAACAAATATCAAATAGCAGAGCAAAGCTCAAAAATCATCTCCTTGTGGGGCTGGGTGATGTTTCCAAGAACACCACAGAACACAAAAACAGCCAAATAACCCCCAAAATATCTGTTAAAACCTGCTGTTTTCAGAGAACTTTCATTTCTTCACTATTCAGTTTTTTGGGCATTCCTTCAATCTCCTTCGTGAAAAATGTAAATGAGGATGCAGAAAACTTACTTGTTGATTTTCAAATGGATGGAAAGGCAAAGTATTGGTTTCCCTATCAGCAACTTCCTTATTTACCTAGAACACAAAAAAAAAGAAAATGAAGATTTGATTAAAAAGCTTCTCAGTTCATAGATGAGCTGCTCTGGTTTGGAGCTTTTGTACCTCACTGAGGGTTTCACAAATCCAACTCTAGCTGGATTCAATCCAGGCCTATAAAAGATGTTGGAAAACACTGTGGAGGTGTTTATGAAAGGGATTTTTCTTTCTCTGATTTCATTGACCTCAAGCAATTCCAGGGAGTTCTGTGAGTCATTACACAAAGCCATGCTCTAAATATCTGAAAAATTAAGATTTGCAGGAAGTGTCTCATGCTCCTGTCAGGGAGTGGTAGAGTGAGAAGGTCCCCCCTGAGCCTCCTCTTCTCCACAAATCCAAATCCTCAATTGTGGTAGTGAAAATAAATCCCTGAACTCATCACAAAAGGAAAAATAATGACACAGAAGGACTTTGTTCATCTCTTAAGTGAAGCTGAAACTTCTGTGCAGCAGCTCCCTCTGATACAAGGGAAAAGAGCTGCAAGAACTTCAGGCACAACAAAATTCAGTGAGCAGCTCTGAGGAATTCCAAATGGAAAATGAGTGATCACAGAAAGTGGCAGCAATTGAAAGTTCTCAGGAATCCCAGAATGGTTTGGTTTGGAAAGGTCCTTAAAAATCATCCAGTTCCATGGGCAGGGACACCTCCCACTGTCCCAGGCTGCTCCAAACCCCAATGTCCAACCTGGGACACTGCCAGGGATCCAGGGGCAGCCACAGCTGCTCTGGCAATTCCATCCCACCTTCCTAGGGAGGAATTTCTCACTAATATCTGATCTGAACCTGTAAATTTTTGGTTTGAAGCCATTCCTTGTGTCCTGTCCCTCCATTTCCTGTGTCCTGCCCTCCATTCCCTGTGTCCTGTCCCTCCATTTCCTGTGTCCTGCCCCTCCATTCCCTGTGTCCTGTCCCTCCATTCCCTGTGTCCTGCCCCTCCATTCCCTGTGTCCTGTCCCTCCATTCCCTGTGTCCTGTCCCTCCAGCCCTTGGGAATTGTCTCTCTCCCTGTTTCCTGCAGCTCCTTCAGGCCCTGCAAGGCCACCCTGAGCTCAGCCCAAAGCTTCTCCTGTGCAGGTGAACAATCCCAGCTGTGCCAGCCTTTCCTCCCAGCAGAGCTGCTCCATCCCTCTGCTCCATCCCCAAAAATCTCTCCAGCATTGCTCCCTTCCCATTCCTTACCTGAACAGCCACCATCCTGGTGTGAGGATTGCTCTTCATCCCAGCTTTATTCATCCTTTCTTTTCCCTCTTTAACCCCTTCAGCTCCATCTGAAGCCCTTGGCAGAGCAGGATCCTCATCCCTGTTCTCCAGGCTTTGGCACTCCTGGCTTTCACCAAACCCCTCAGGGCTGTGTTTTCCATGTGGAATTGCTGATTTCTGATTATCCTGATGAGCTGCAGGGTCAGCACAAATAAAAGCAGCCTGTGCCAGGGGCAATATTCCATATTGATAACCCCAGGAGCTCTGGGGCAAAAACAAAGCTGGAGCTGCAGGCTCGAAGGTGTTCACTAAAACCCCAGGAAATGGAGCCTCCATGGAATTCTCCATGGAATCAACATCTCCATTTTCCACAGGGTTCCCAGCTGGGCAGGTGCAGGGCAAATATGATATAAGATCTGATAAATCAATAGCTGCTGCTGAAGGGGAGGACAGAGGCTTGAACTCCTGGGCGTAGGGATTCAATGGCCACTTGCTGTGGGATAAATCCCCAGATTTATCATTTTCTTTTTTATTCCCAGCCTCATTCCTGCTTGGATCTCCTTCAAAAAGGACCGAGTGCTTCCTTAGGGCAATCAGGTTATCCACCATGATGAAACGAGGGGATTTCAGCAGGAAGGGCTCCAGGCCACCTGCATCCTCCACCACCTTCCGTGTCTCCAAAGGGAAATTTTCATATTCCCCAACCAATAATTTATTATTCATTTCCAGAGGGCCATGTTCGTCCAAGATTTGAGAGAAATAACTTAAAAAAAAAAAAAAAGTTATAATTAATTCAAGTTTTTTAATGTATTTCATAAACATTGAATCCCTTCCTTTACAGGCACCAGGATCCCAATTAACACAAAAAATAAACAGTAAGTAAAACAAACAGTAAAAAAAAAACCAGTAAAAAAAAAAAAGTAAAGTAAAATCTATGCCCCTGTAGTAGTTTAGATTTGTTAATTTTAATTAACAAATTAACTTAAATAAATACTTATTCAATACTTAAATTAAATACTTAAATAAATACTTTTTTTGTTGTTGTGAGATACAATTAGGAGTAAAAGTAAGGAAGGCCTAAAACTTCAAGGATGTATAGAAAAATTTTCTTAACAACATAAATAAGTAATAAATTTAGAATAAAATTTTTAGACCATCCTCTCCTCCCTCCTCCTTTTTTTAGCATATAGAAACACTTCAGTCAATTGGTAACTTAAATCATCTAACTTAAATAAATAATAAACATACAGAAACACTTCAGTCAGTTGCTAAATTAAATAATCTTTTTAGTTTACTTTGGGAGAGAAGTTTTTTTTTTGTTGTTTCTTTGGCTATAGGGATTTTTTTTTTTTTGCAAGAAGACAAAAAACCAGATTTTTTGTGGCTTCACTTTTCACAAATTCCTCTTCTATTCACAGCTCCTCCAAAAGCTGTGCCTTATGGGCTGTGTTAAACTGATGGGGTATTTACTTTAATTTCTTTTTTTCTGCCCAGTTTCAAACTGAAACCAAGACACCCCCCTGAAGCTGCTGAGTCAAGAAATTGATACTCACTCATATAAATTCTCACAGACTGGATCTGGATGATGATGATGATTATTGATTGGATAATTGTTACTATTGGAATCATTATAGAGAGCTTCGAATTCCTCCAGCTGCTCCCGGAGAGATTCTGGGATTACAAAGGGTTCATTGGGAAAATCTCTGTACCTTCCAAATCAGAAAAAAAGAAAATAAATTAACTCAGCCTTGGTGTTTTTAAGGGATTCTCCACTTGCAGCTTATGAGTTTGGGCAATAAAATCAGAATCAAATACTCACAGATTATTTTCTTCTATAAATATCTTCTCTTCTTCTCTTGGTGCTGTGCTAACTCCACTGGATAATACTAAAATAGACTAATTAAAAACAGATTTCTTTCAGTTTTTATCTCAAACAAGCTCATGAAAAATAATCCAATGCAAAGTCACTTATTTACACTGAATTTTGTTCTTTAAATTTCCAGGGAAAATTATCAGCGCTAAGCCACAGCAAGGAAATTCTTAATTTAAAATTATTAATTTCTTCTTCAGAACTTATTTGGGGAAAAAGAAATTGGGATATTCAGCCCCAAATCCATCTTTTTATTGATTTTATCAAAATTTAATCAAACTTTCTTTTAAATTTGAGGCTGTAACAAATTTATTATTCAATTCCACATGTGGCTCTGGTTATTATTGTCTATAACACTACAGACATTTTAGTTGTCCTCATTTTTATCATCTAATAATTTAGAAATACACAAATAAATGCACCTAAATCAGAATAATAAATCTTGAGGAAAAATCTGAAGTTTACTCTCTGACAATCTAGAAAAAATGATCAAAAGGTGAGGGCATGAGGCTGGATCTGAGGTTTACAATAAAGCAAAATCCTCCAAAAGGCAGCAGAAAATTCAGAATAATAGTCCAATAAAATCTATCAAATAATGAATAATGGATAATGAATAACATTCCTGAGCATGAAATGGAATTTTTGTACTGATTTCCCATCTTCCCACATGGAAAATTAAAATCACATTAAACAATAATTCAGAATGAAGCCAGTGGAAGGTGCCTCCAGTCAGAGGCAAAGTTAGGAATAAATTAATTTAAAGATAAAATTTATCAGTGTAAAAGCCAACAAAATTATCATTTGAGTCTTAACAGTTGAATTTTACTTCAGGAAAAGCTCCTCCAGCAGAGTCTCCTCAAGGCATTTACAAAAGCAGCTCCCATCCCTCTGAATGTCAGAAATTCTAAAAAAATCCCAATTTTTAGGTGGGTTTTTAGTAGTAAATAAGTGATATCTGCTTTAGCAACTTCCAGAGTTACTGACCTTTGAATCTTTCAAATTCTTCTTCCTGTTTTTGTTTTTAACTTTGATTTCATTATTCTGAAACAGAAAAGAAAATGAAGGCACAGGATTGGAAAATGTTGCTTCAGTTTTCCAAGGAATACAAAGATGAAAGAACTGAAATCTGAATTAATTCTTTAGCAGGACTGGAGTTACACATGAACAGAATAATTCCAGGTTAGTTCAGGCTGTACCACTGAAATCAAAGTTTTATTGTGCTGGTTTTCATTTCATTCTTGGATTTTCTCAATTCATGAAAAGAAAAAGCAAAAAAATTCTGCATTTTGTTTAGGTGTACATTTAGAAATCTGCATTTTATTAATGTGTACATTAACAATTCTGCATTTTATTCATGTGCACATGAAAAATTCTGCATTTTATTCATGTGCACATGAAAAAGTGCATTTTATTAGTATGCACATTTAAAATTCTTCATTTTATTAATGTGCACATTTAATTAATATGTACATTAATTAACTCTACAGCTTTATTCTGAATCCAAAGTAAATCTTGGATTTGTAAAGGTAAATGTAGCTGCAGACAAGAACTTCAAGTGAGGGGCCCTCAAACACAGAATTAACTGAAACACAAAATATCCATTTCTGCCAACTGGGAGGGATTTGAATGATGACACCAATCAGAAAGTGATTCAGAATGAGGCACACTTGAAAAAATATTATTAAATAACTCAAATATCAAATAATTTAAGAAAAGGGAGATCAAAGAAGTGATTAAATCTCCAGTAAGTCTGAAGGACAAGGCTGTAAAATATTTCCTTTTCTAAAATAGCAAAAAGTTCTTTTTGAGCTGAGGCCAAACAGAAATGAAGTTCACTTACTGATAAATTCTCATTTCCTTGCTTCTTTAATATAATGGTTGGGTCATCTGTTGAAAAGATAAAAGTCATGGTGATTGATGGAAATAGGAACATTTCATTTAATTCACAATTTAACTGTGAAATCACAGGAATTATTGTTCTAATCCTTTATCCAACACCACCAAAGCAGCTCCAAAACTGCAGCTGCACAACTTGAACATTAAAAACTGCAATAAAAATGAAATTTTACTGGGAATGTTCAATCCCTTTGTCCACTCACCCATTTTATCAAAGAATTCATCTAAAGCTTGATGGAGGTCTGGAAAATGTTCTCTGTTTTCTTCTAAAAGCCATATAAAACAACGGGATTTCTCTAGGGGAGGGGTGAGGAAATAATCACAAATTTCTTGCTTTTCACCATCAGCTGCCACATAATCAAATTTACTGCCATATTTCTGGTTCCACAGGGGGGTTAAAATAGAAAGGTCAAGCTCTTGCAGAACTTGGCCATATTGAAGGAGAAAGTTTTTTGTAGCTTTCAGACCTGAAAAGATGGAAAAATCCCAATATTTCATTCCAGCTTTCAGTTTTTAGTGCTTCAAATGTGATATTCCTCTTCAAAGGGGGGAAGCTTGGTCTAGAAATTAAATGTACAGATGATGTGAGAGCTTTTGTGTCTTGAAAATGCAAACAAAAAATGAGGAGTGGGGTTGATATCAATTCCACTCTCACAAGTTTGTATAATAAAACCAAGATTTAGATCTGTGAATCCCTGGAAGGATATGGATGTGATAGAGCAAAATGAAGAAACCCAAACCCCCAAATTCCACCTTTCTAAAATTATAAATCCAACAGGAAACTGCAGAGCACCAACATGAAATTATTTCTGAGCTTTAAAGGCAAAACCCCACCATTATTTACCCTCTAAAACCAGATTATTGTTACAAATATCAGCATTTAAACCCACTCTGGAATTTTAAGACCATTTAAAAATTGTTACATTTTCTCTTTCCTCCATGAGCCAAAGCCCTGCAGAGCTCCTGCCTCACCCAGGCTGTGTTTCCCTCTCTGTGCTGGGTTGATGAGCCCAGCAATGTGGATTCTGTCCCCATCTGTTGGAGCCGGGTGGGGCAGTGCCCCTGATCTCCTGGCACACATTATCTGCTCATGGGCAGCTTTAAACCAGCTGGGGCAATCATCTTTATCTTTGCCACAGCCCATCCTCCCTCCAGGAGAGATCTCCTGTTCATGGCCAGTGAGTCCCAGGGCATGGCTGATAAAATTCCATCATCCCATGGGAGATGCTCCAGCCAGGGCAGGAGCCAAGCCTTTCCTACCCAGAGAAAAACTGACATTTGGGACACCAAGGAACCTTCTTCCCACTGCATTCCAGAGGAAAGCCAGACCTTTCCACATCATCCCTGCACCTTCAGAGGAAACTGCCCCTTCTCCAGGAGCACTGCTCCAGCTGAGCCACATCTGCCACTGCAGGAGGATGCAGCCACCATGGAATGGGACTGTGCCAACACCCTGACTGACTGACGGGTGTCAGCTTGGATTCTGACTCTGGCAGGGTTTGGGATTGTTCTTTGTAATCCTGCATTTCTATTTTAATTTTCCTAGTCAAGAACTGTTATTCCTAATTCCCATCTCTTTGCCTGAGAGCCTCTTAATTTCAAAATTATAATAATTTGGAGGGAGGGGGTTTACATTCTCCATTTCAAAGAGAAGCTTCTGCCTTTATTGGCAGACACCTCCTTAAAACCAGGACACTCTTGAAAACAGGGAAAGCACCAAGAGGAAAAGTTTCATTTTGCTGTTTACAAGGAATTGCTGCTGCACAGAACCCACCCAGGTTATCCAGGTGCTGCAGCCACTTGTGCACTTTGGGATCCACCTCTCCCAGCTGGCTCAGCACGTGCAGGAACCCCCTGCTCTGCACCCGGCACTGCTCCTGCAGCAAGGAGCTGATGAGCTGCTCCAGCACCTCCTGGGAAGTGCCATTCATTTGGGAATAAGAGGTGAAATCCTCCTCTCTGATCACACCCCAGGCCAGTAACTCCTTCAATAATCTGGCAGTGTCAGGGACAGCAGCTTTGATCTGCTGGGAATTCCGCTGGATGTGCTGCAGGACCTGGTCCCCAGTGTAAAAATCCTGCCCATCACCTGGAAAATTAAACATATGGGATTACAAAAAAAGCACAAAACAAGCAAGATTTGATGTCCTTACCACCATTCAAACCAACTTAAAAGCACAGACAATTTGGACTAAGTGGTGTTTCTAATTACAAAATTACAGGATTGAAATAATTATTTTTCTCCATATATCCTGAGCATTATGAATTTGATCCAACATTAAGTTTTTGTTTAAAGAAACAAATGCCTTGCCCAGATTTTTGGATGAAGTCACAGTGTCACAGTGACCTGCAGTGGCTCCAAGGATCACAAGTAAAGATGAGCCAGAGAAAAGGAGAGAGCCAAGATTTAAAACAAAACAAACAGGAAATAGCTGAAAGTGATTTTACAAATCCACAAGGATTTGTAATTTTTCCCAAATTTGTAAATTCCCTAATTTTCAGGATATATCATTGAACAGGAAACAGGCACCCAGAGAACCCTAAGCATGGGATTAAAAAAAATACACCCAGAGTATTTAACAGGGAATCTTAGGAAATTATAAATTAATCCTATCCCATGTTGATAATACAGACAAATAATAAACTTTCCAACATCCCCCTTTTTTCTTTGCCCTGAGAAGCTGCAGGGGAAGTTCCCAGCTCTGGAATATGGAGCAGCCAACATCCAGCAAAGCAAAAGCTGAAGTTTTAAATGCCTACAAAGTCACAGATTGAAATATTTTTATTTCCCCCAATCATCTGAAATGTACTTTTCAAGTCACTGCAGGTAGGAAATCAGCCTGTCTTTATTTGAGGTGTTTTTTTTCTCTAACAGGTGCTTTTCCTGAATTTTCCTATTTTCCCTTTTAAATGGGTTCACTCAGAATTGGAGCCTTTCCCCTCTCCAGGCTGACTCTGCAGGAACCAGCCAAGGGGAAAAAAAAAAATCAAAGTTTTCTACATTGAATTAAACCATACAGAAATTAAACCACACAGAAATTAAACCACACAGCAACATCCCCCAGCTGTTGGGACAATAAAAACAGAAGGGAAATGAGATTTGTCTTAAGTAAAAATGCAGATTTTTCCCAGGGGGTGATGTTCAGTGTTAGGATTCTGCTGTGACTGAACTGGGGATATTCAGAATGCTGCTTCCATTGCTTTGTGAGAACTCAGAATCCCAGGAGAAGTGGAAGAAGAGGTTGGAAAAGTCCTCCAGGAGCACCAAACCCAAACTTTGATCCCCACCTTGTCCCCAGCCCAGAGCTCTGAGTGCCACCTCCTTCCTTGGGGGATGGGGACCCCAAAACCTCCCATTCCATGGAGAAATCAGCCCAAAAAAAAAAAAAAAAAAAAATCCCCATTTCCACCTACCCCTGTGCTGGCTGTACTGGGATTCCTCATTTCCCTCCTGCTTTTCCTCAGCTTTTTTCCTGGCAGAATTCCGAGCCTCTTCTCGCGCTCGTTTTCGCCGCGCTTTTTTTTCTTGTTTCATTTTTATCTTCCTGAGACTGCAAAAAGCAATTCAGCAGCGAGCCAAACATGAACTGAGGTGAAAATATCACACTGAGAAGTATACACAGAATACAAGTGGTCTTCATTTAGAAGCAGACCACAAAACTTCATTAAAACATCAATGTCCTCAAGATGTAACAGCTTTGATTCCCATTAAAGATGTCTAAATTAGGATTGGCTTCAATTCTTAATTTATAACTTAATTTATAATTCTTAATTTATAACCAAATATTAACATCTTATTCCTTTCCTTTCTAAAAATCTGTTTTGTTTGTCCCCTCAGCTTGATTCCTCATTCTTTAAAGGTTACTTGACCAAAAAATTGCAACCTCAGTTATGTCAAAGGTGTGGGTATCACTAACTACAGCAGCAGCATAAAATACATTTTTTATTTACACACTCACACAAAATTAATTATGTGGAACAATTTAAATGCTTTTACCATTGGATTAGAATGGATTCTACCAGATTTTTTGGTTTATCAGGCATGAAAATCTCTCCAAGTTTTGCTCTCAAATCGACTCAAACAGGACAAATCTTACCTTGAACATTTCTGTTTTATACAGGCCCTTGGTGGCTCCTTCGAGTTTTGGGATTTTTTGTTCAAACTACCAAAATAAGGGATAGACAGGACAGGAATTACATTTGGGTTATGACACAACCAACCCCATAATCATTCCTGCTTCTCTCAGGTCAATATTGCCCTGGGGAGAATTTGCCATTTTCCTGGGGAGTTATTCCTGAAGGATTCTTGAATTTATTGAATTCCAGTCCCCATCCATGACAATCTGAGCAACACCACAAGGCAATCCCTGCTCCACTTGAACAGGAAATTAATATTCCTAAATAATCCTCACATTCTGGAGTCAATGCAGCACATTTTTTTTTTCAGTTACATACTCATCTTCCCTTTATCCCCCTTAATATTCTAATTAATTTCATATAAAATATGACCATACTTACTTCACATTTTACCAGCCCAGAAGAACTGAAAATAACTATTTTTGAAATAAGGCCTTTACAATCAGGAGTAAAACACATTTCCTTAAGGAAATCCTGCAGGAGAAAAGGACACACACACCAAAGGCATTTAAATCCACACACCATTCATGTCCTGACACAAATTAATTACTTAATTTGAGGTGACCAAAGCAATTAAAGGAAGCACAATCCTAAACTCTTCCTGGATGCTGACTGAGAGCTGACTTGGGAAGGGCTGAAAATCAAAAATCATGGGAAATCTGTGGCACCTTTTATTCTTTTACTCCCTCTTCCAACTTCACACCCCAGAGTCAACTTCCAGAACACTTCTAGTTCTTTATTTCCCTTCATTTGATCCTGGCTGCTGAATTTTGTGGAATTCCTTTACATATCTCAATGTTTACAAAAAATTAAAAATTCCAGTCTGGCAAAGGCCTCACCTTATCATTTTTATCACTGTAGCTTGTTGCTTTCAGCTTTTTCCAGCAGTTGATGTGGAACTCCACTCTGCACTGCTGACTGCAAATAACACGTATAAAACCCTAGAAATGGCAAAAATGGAACATCTCTCAATAAAATCACAACAAAAAGCAGAGCTCAGCTTAGCAGATCATAAAAAGGGGCAGAAAATACATCAAGTTTTACTTCTCAAACCTTTCTCAGCTGAAAAGTTACCTTAAAGTTTGGGTCTGTAAAATATATTTGGATTTTGAAGTAGCCATGGCACTGCTCATATCGACAAACAGCATCTGGCTCTGGAGGGAATTTACATTCCTCAATATAATTCCTTAAAGCCATCTGGAAAACACAAAATTATCAGAGACAAAACTGCACAGAAACCAGGAAAATATTCAAAATCTACTCACAAACTCCTGGGGACTGCAGTGAAACACATCCCTCTTGGAAAAGCAGTGACTAATCCCAAAAAAACCAACCCTTTTCTACTGAAAGTCTGGGAAGATTGGCCTTTTATGGCCAAAATATTCCAGGGATTGCTTGAAGTGTTGGCAGCTGAGTGCTCACAGCTTCACACACACACACAAAAAAAAAAAAAAAAAAAAAAAAAAAAAAAAAAAAAAAAAGTAGGTTTATTCTGAGCCAGTGTCCCACATCCTGACCCATTCCAAAAGGTTTTATCATTGTCCAAATGATACAACAGATTCTGGGGCATAAATAAATAAATAAATAAATAAATAAATAAATAAATAAATAATAAAATAAATAATAAATAATAAAATAAAAAATAAATAATAAAATAATAACTGGAGTTTTGTGGTCATTTCTGAAGATTCCCAGCATCTCCAGAGTGTCTCACCTGGCACCTGGGCTAAGGATCAAGCTCAGCCCTGGCCCTGGGGAGGCAGAGAGTGTCAAACACATCAGCACAGGGTGAATATCTGCAGGTGCTTTGGTGGAAGAGCTCTGGGAATCAGAGCTCCAAACCCAGATCTGACCCCCCCATGGATTCCAGATGGACATGCTTTATATCCTTTTAATTACAGAACTATAGATTAATAATGAAACCCATATTGTTCTATTCTACACATTGATCTTATCCAATGTATTGTCATTTTCATCAGGACCCCCCAAACATCCTTTCTCATGATTATTACAATTAAACAATAATTATATTTAATGACCAAGCAATCATTACATTGAACAATCACATTATTTATCATGTGATGATTACCCAGGTGCAGTTTCAGATTATCTAATAAAGACAAAACTCCACATTTGTTCCCAGGCCTACCAAACCCAACCTTTCTTTCCACCCCCTGGATCTATTGCACACCATTCCCATGTTTTAGAAACATTTTATATCATTCCTGAGGGAAAGACATCAGAGTGAATGTGGAAATGTGAAATCAGGGCAGGGCTGGAATTGAGCCCAGAGCAGTAAAACACCACCAAGAGCAGAGCCCTGATAAGCCCTGGCAGAATCTGCATTACCCACAGGTCCCAGACCATGGATTTCTGTATCCTCATTGTCTGTGAGCAATCCTCAGGTTGGTTTTTGGCAGGAAAAAGCCCAGAATTGCTGCTTCTACCACAAACTCAGCTGTGCCAAAAATGCCTCTGTGCAGAGCAGCTCCTGCTGCCAGATTTTTCCAGTCAAACTGGGAATTTTACCACAGAAATCCCAATGTTTTAACCAGGAGTTATGTGTCAAAGTCTCCTATTTTAGTTTTATATTTTCAACTTCCTATTTTTGCCAGCTCAGATTTTTAACCAGCTCTCCCAGAATTCTGTTGTGTGTTCACACCTGGAAGTTTGGGAGCATGCAAGGAAGAGAATCAAACATTATCCCAAAATCACTGGGGCTGGAAAAGAGCTCCAAAATCTGACCTGTGACATCTTTGTCACTGAGTGTCACACCCAGGCCCTGCTTGGACACCTCTGATAAATGATAAATAGAAAAAATGGTAAATGGAAAAAATGATAAAATGGAAAAAATTATGAAATGGAAAAAATGATAAATGGAAAAAAATGATAAAATGGAAAAATGATTAAAGGAAAAAATGATAAATGGAACAAAAAAGATAAATGGAACAAAAATGATAAAATGGAACAAAAATGATAAATGGAAAAAAAAATGAAAAAATGATAAATGGAAAAAAATGATAAAATGAAAAAAAATGATAAATGAAAAAAAAGATAAAAAAAGATAAAATGGAAAAAAATATAAATGGAAAAAAAATGATAAATGGAAAAAAAAGATAAATGAAAAAAATGATAAAATGGAAAAAATGATGAAATGGAAAAAAATGATAAATGGAAAAAAACGATAAAATGGAAAAATGATTAAAGGAAAAAATGATAAATGGAACAAAAAAGATAAATGGAACAAAAATGATAAAATGGAACAAAAATGATAAATGAAAAAAAAAATAAATGAAAAAATGATAAATGGAAAAAAATGATAAAATGAAAAAAAAATTATAAATGAAAAAAAAGATAAAAAAAGATAAAATGGAAAAAAATATAAATGGAAAAAAAATGATAAATGGAAAAAAAAGATAAATGAAAAAAAAAAATGATAAAATGGAAAAATGATAAAATGGAAAAAATGATAAAATGGAAAATATGGAAAATGGAAAAATGATAAAATGGAAAAATGATAAAATGGAAAAAAGGATAAAATGGAAAAAAGGATAAAATGGAAAAAATGATAAAATGCAAAGTTGCCACACCTGGTGAGCTCACCCAAGGCTTGCTCTCCAAACCCCCTGGCCTGCACAATTCCCATTGTGTAGGAGAAGGAGAACTGGAATTTCAGCCTCAGGTCCTGCCAGCTCCCTCTGAGCTCCCAGAGCCTGAAGGGCTCCTGCCCTGCTGCTCCCACCCTCCTGCAGCCAGATCTCCCCTGGAGCTTGGCAGGGCCATTTCCTGTTTGCTGTACTGCACACCTGTACATTGAATATTGCACACCTGTAAATTCCCTACTGCAAACCTGTACATTCCCTACTGCACACCTGTACATTGAATATTGCACACCTGTCCATTCCCTATTGCACACCTGTCCATTCCCTACTGCACACCTGTACATTCCCTACTGCACACCTGTCCATTCCCTACTGCACACCTGTACATTCCCCATTGCACACCTGTACATTCTCTATTGCACACCTGTACATTCCCTATTGCACACCTGTCCATTCCCTACTGCACACCTGTACATTCCCTACTGCACACCTGTACATTCCCCATTGCACACCTGTACATTCTCTATTGCACACCTGTACATTCCCTACTGCACACCTGTCCATTCCCTATTGCACACCTGTACATTCCCTACTGCACACCTGTACATTCTCTATTGCACACCTGTACATTCCCTATTGCACACCTGTACATTCCCTACTGCACACCTGTACATTCCCCATTGCACACCTGTACATTCTCTATTGCACACCTGTACATTCCCCATTGCACACCTGTACATTCCCTATTGCACACCTGTACATTCCCCATTGCACACCTGTACATTCTCTATTGCACACCTGTACATTCCCTACTGCACACCTGTCCATTCCCTATTGCACACCTGTAAATTCTCTATTGCACACCTGTCCATTCCCTATTGCACACCTGTACATTCCCTACTGCACACCTGTCCATTCCCTACTGCACACCTGTAAATTCCCTACTGCACACCTGTACATTCTCTATTCCATACCTGTAAATTTGCCATTGCATACCTGTAAATTCTCTATTCGTGTCTCCTCGATGACTTGGGTTGTTCCTGGCCATGTCAAAACTCCAGGGACAATCTTGAAATCAATCAGCAGCTTTGCTCTGGTGAACTGGTCCAGGGCATGAGCAAACCTGGAGTTTGGGACAGGTAAAACACACTCACATCCCCTGGGAAAAACTCCCTGAAACTGCCACCACTCCTTTCATCCTCCCAGGAGCAAACAGGGGGGACTGAGAATGGGGGATGAGAGAACACCTGAGTGTCTGAATTTCCTGTCTGAGATCAAACAGCCCAGGTGAGAGGCAGGCAGGGATGAGCCCAGGGCATCCGTGGATGTGGGGATGCAGGGTGAGGACGCAGGAATTTGGGTTTTCCCTGAGCTCAGAGTGTGGGAATGGCTGTGCCTGGAGGAGCCTGGCTGCCCACAGAGCTGTCACCTGAGCAGGGACTTTCCTGGGGCTCAGCACTGCCAAGGAAATGAGCCACAATCACAGGAATGGGATTCTTGTGGTTTTTAGGAATGGCATTCCTGGGTTCCATCCAGGAAGGTGGAATCAATTCCCCTCTGAGCATCCTCCACCCCCTGATGCTTTCAGCCATCCCACAGGAGGGTGGAGAAGGTTTGGTATCAAAACTTCTTTATTTGGCATTATTTTGGCACAGCAAGGGTGGGCAGGGAGGTGGGGACCATTCCCTGAGGAATGGGAGAGCCCCAATTCCAGGTGGGGCCAACAAAGGCAGCCCAGGCACAGCTGGGCACAGCTCTGCCTCCTCAAGGACAGCAGGGATAAAAGGAAAAACATCCTGCACAAAACCTCCTTTTTTTTTTTTTCCCCTGTGAGGAGCAGAGGGGAAAAAACCTCCCCCAGCCCTCATCCCTGTGGGCAGCTCAGAGGGAGAGGAGTCAGGAATGAGGGAGTGAATTCCAGCCTGGGATAAAGAAGAGGAGGAGAAAAGTGATTTTAGTTGTTTGACTTTTCCCACCCTCCACTGGGTTTCCTACTCTCCACTTGTATTTTAATGAGCAACAGAAGTTATTTTTCCTCCCACTGAGTGTTCCCTGTGAGTGCTCTCCCTGTCTTTGCCTCCACCCCGGAGCTCTTCCATGGAATTTCTCCCTTTTCCCACAGAGGAGCAGCACCCCAGCTGGATAAGGAGCTCCCAGCCAGCCCACCATGAGCCTTTAGGGGGGATTTGGATCCCACAGAGCACCAGGGATACCCCAAAATCCCTCCAGGAGCCCCCCACAGCTCCTGCCCCCATGGCAGCTGGGATTCCCAGGAGGGAATAACTCCACCAGGAATTCCTGGGAGCAGCTGCAGCTTTTTGCTCTCACTTTGTTTCTTGTCCTGTCCCTGCATTTCAGACTCTCCCTGTCCCTCTGGAGCACATCCCTGCCTGTCTGCTCCAGGGAATTTGTGACTCACAGAGCCTTATCTCAGCCCAAGGTCACTCTCCAGCTCCCCAGGGATGAGATAAAGTCACATTTCTTTAGGATGCATTTTTCCCCCAGAACAAAGAGGTTTTGTTCTTTTCCTCTGAGCTCTCCCCCATGCAGGGCTGTGATCCCTGAATCCCAAATATTCCCTCAAATCTGCTCCTCAGCAGAACAAACTCCCACTTGTATTAAATCCACTGTCTTAAACCCATTGCATTAAATCCACTGCATTAAAACCATTGCATTAAATTCATTGTAATAAACCCATTGCATTAAATCCAGTGCATTAAATCCATTGCATTAAATCCACTGTCTTAAACCCATTGCAATAAATCCATTGCATTAAATCCACTGCATTAAATCCATTGCATTAAACCCATTGCATTAAATCCACTGCATTAAACCCATTGCATTAAATTAACTGCATTAAATCCACTGCATTAAACCCATTGTGTTAAATCCATTGCATTAAATCCATTGCATTAAATCCAGTGCATTAAACCCATTGCATTAAATTAACTGCATTAAATCCACTGCATTAAACCCATTGTGTTAAATCCATTGCATTAAATCCATTGCATTAAATCCAGTGCATTAAACCCATTGCATTAAATCCATTGCATTAAATCCACTGTCTTAAACCCATTGCAATAAATCCATTGCATTAAATTCATTGCATTAAATCCACTGCATTAAACCCATTGTATTAAATCCATTGCATTAAATTCATTGCATTAAATCCACTGCATTAAACCCACTGCATTAAATCCATTGTATTAAACCCATTGCATTAAACCCACTGCATTAAATCCACCTGATGGATGAATGTAACAATTTACACTGAAAAATTAAAGCCCCCACCACGCACAGTTCCTCAAACAAAAAGATTTTTTTCCCAACAAACTCTGAAATCTTCCATCAGACCAACCTGTTTTGCCTGAGGTAAATCTTTCCAATTCCATAGTGTGCCAAACAAAAACACCTTTGTTCTGGATATTCCTCAATTATTTTCCTAAATTCAAGTTCAGCCTTTCCCAATGCCTTCAAAAGAAACATGAGACACAAATACATGGAGTTTTGCCAGAATATTTCCACTTTTCCTGTTTTTTTTTCCCCTTTAGAGTAGGTCAGTGAGTCCTACTCCTTGATCAGCCTTAGGAACAGTCAATGGAATTACACACCCTTGTGATCACAGCCAAAACTTCCCTTTCTTTTTAAAAAAAACCCAATTTATTCTGTAAACATGGACTTGCTGTAACATAAAGGAATTAAATGACTGAGCTCATATATTTTTAAATCTATTGTAAGACACTGAATATTACCAAACACCCCAAAAAAACCAAACCCAGTTTTGGTTTGGCATTTTCCACAACCCAAAGCAATTCCTGGCTCTTGTTTTAGGAGCAGAATATTTCTGTTCAAAACACCAGTGCAGAGCAGAAATAAAAATTATTGACTGTCATTTCTTAATACTTAGATGCTCTCTTGAAAGCTCACAAAGAAATTTTATTTGATAGCCTAATTCATCCAAAATCATCAAGGATTTAGTCCCAGATATTCAACTGGACAATTCCAAAATGTGACCTGAGGTTTCCTCCCCCTCTCAATCTTCTCAGTTGGGAAGAGACAAAAAATGGATGGAAAACTGCTTGAGCTAGAAATTGCAATTAAGGCAGTATTTAAATAGAAAATAAATAAAAAGAAGTATGTAAATCAATAAAAATACAAATAAATTCATATCCTACCTCAGGATGTCCTATTCCCAGGAGGGCAGTGGCACGTCCATAGAGGAGTATAACATAATTAATATTAAGAATATTCACAAACTGAAAAAAAAAAAAAAAAAAGTCAAATTATAGTCATAGCACAACAAAACCATGGTAAAAATACTGGAAATTAATGAGGAGAAATCCAGGATGACCTTTGGACAGTGGCTGATTGGGTAAGGATACACAGACACCAAATTTCACAGAATTTGCCTTCACAACCCTTTTTACCCTTCATTCTTATGAATCAAGGTTCACCTGACAATCTCAGGAAACACCCTGAAGATCATCAAACCCAACCAACAACAGTGTTTTTATTCAAAACCCACAATATTTGATCCAAATATTTGGCATTACTCTTCTAAGGATCTTAGTTTGGAATATTTTGGAAATAAATGCAGGTGTGTGTGTGTGTGGAACATTCCCCAAATATTTGGGAATATTTTTCCCCAACACTATTTTTCCCAGCTAACAATTCAATAAAATCATGATTATTTTGGGGGGAAAGGAAGAGTGGCACAGGATGGTGGAGGCTGAAACCTCCATCACTGTCCCAAAGAAGGGAATTTTGCTGATTTTACCGAAAATCCAGAGTTGTAGAGGATGCTCAGGAGCTGGGAAAAGGCTCTCTCAGCCCCATAGCACTGCTGCTCCAGCAGGGACCTGCAGCCCTCCCGAGCCAGGGACTTCACCTCCTCTGGCAGAGTGTTGAAATCCCCCTGGAATGTGCAGGCAAAGTCAGTCAGTCCTAAAAAAATCTGAATTTTCCTCCTTTTTTTTAAAAAAAATTAATATTAATAATATAAATAATAATAATATAAACAATAATAATAATATAAATAATAATAATATAAATAATATATATTTTATATAATAATTTTTTAATAATAATTTTTTATTATTTTTTTAATAAAAAATAATTTTTTTTATTTTTTTATAATAATATAAAAATAATAACAACAATAATAATAATAACAATAATAATAATTTTAAATTATTATTAATAATATAAAAATAAATATTGATAATATAACTAAAAATAATATAAATAATAATATAGTAATATAAATAATAAATTAGTATTGATAATATAAATAAAAATAATAAAAATAATAAAATAATAATATAAATAAAAATAATATTAATAACATAAATAAAAATAATAAAAAATATAATATAAATAATAAATTAATATTCATAATATAAATACAAATAATAATATAATAATATAAAAATATAAAAATATAAAAATTAATATTAATAATATAGATAAAAATAATATAATGATAAAAATAAATATTAATGATATAAATAAAAATAATATAAATAATAATAATATCATAATATAGATTAAAAATAATAATATTTTGGCAAATATTCTGACACAGCACCCAAAACACATCCTGGGCTGCTGTTGCTTTGGTTTTTTTCCCCCCACCCTTTTCTCACAATTTGCAGGGGAACACTTGGCCCTGCAGCCAGCACAATAATCAGGATTTATGGGGGGAAGGAAGGAGGGGAGCAGGTGTTGAATGCATAAATTTGAATTTCTGGGGGAAAAAAAAAGAAAAACAGGTTATTTCTCCGAGTTTACCGTGAATTCTTGAGTATTCAAGGCTCTCAGGGAGGGCAATAAAAAAGATTTCTCACTGTCCACCATGGCTGCAGCACCCTCCAGCCCCAGGGATTTTCCAACTGCACCAAAATCCCCCTGCAAGGTTTAAAAGACAGTAAGTTCAAAAGAAAAAAAGCATATTTTTTTCTTTTTTTTGTTTTTTGTTTTTTATTTTGTTGTTGTGTTGTTTTGTTTTCAAAGCAGCCAACGAGGTGCATTTTTACAAAACTCCTGGATTACATTTTCACAGAGCTGCTCATCTCTGAAAAAATCAAGTTTTTCTTGGAAATTTCTCCCCAGAAAGCTGCAACTTCAGTTCAAGCATCATTCTAATTCTTCTTCCATATAAAAAAACCCAAAAGCACAGCCCAGATTTCTGCTTTTCCTCACTTTTTGTATCCAAATGTTTTTGGAACAGCTGAGAATTGGTTCCTCCTGCAACACTTGGTGTCCAGCTCAGCTCATGCTGGGAGGTTTCAGAGTCCATTATTTTATTCTGCTTTTTGTTATTATGTGATATTCAAATTATATTTTGTTTTCACTCTTGATACTTCCTGAAATCTGCAGGGATTTCCAGCAGTGACACTGTAAATAATGAAGATTTCTTTTCTTTCCTGAAAACTCCTGCCCCATGCAAGTTATAGAACTGAAAAAAATTATATTCATTTCCTGGGAAATTACATGATACAGAGCAGATTAAATTAATGAAAAGGTTCAACACCAGCTATGAATTAGCAAAATAAAAAGAGATATTTCATGGGAAATAAGGGGTCTTAGTGCAGGTAGAACCTGCACCTTCTCCTAAATTCACTTTTGTCCTGTGAGGTATTTAATCAGAAGAGAGATTTTTTTGGTATCTGAATTCCCCAATTAACAGGGATGAAATAATTAATTATGTGCATTCCCATGAATTCCTTCAGGAGTTTCTTGGAGAAGGAGAATTTTCCTTCAATGTTTGAATTTCAGAGTGTTCCCAACCAAAATTGGCCATTCCACAAAATTGGTTCTTTCCAAATGCATCCAACACTGGGAAACATTTAGGCAGAAATTGAAATCCCTGGATGAACCCAGCCAGGTTTTACAGCAGGAGAAAAAAAAAAAAAAAACAGAAGAAAAAGACAGAATAAATCAATTTAAATCAGTGCAAGCACAGAATTTCTGCCTCTGATCAAAGCCAAGCAGAGCACAGAGCATTAAATTTTGGAATTAACCAAGATTTGGTGCAATGTTCCTAAAAAATGACAAATCACTTTTAATTCAAGGCTGAATTCCCTGAATTACCTGTGGCACAGCATAGAAACCTTTATCCTCCATGGCTTTAGATTCCCTCTTCAAATCCACATGATCCCTACAAAAAACAGGCACCAAGGGTTTGTAAATGGGCTTTAAATCTCAATTTATTTCCAATGCATTGTGCTTTTCACAGGTCTGGTCAGCTCCCCCCAGCAGAGAAGCAATTGAAAGATGATTTAATAAATAATAAATAGAATAATTCTATAATAAATATAATAATAAATAATAAATTATTATTCCATAATAAATGAAAGAAAGTGAGAGAAATTTCCTTTCCTTGAAGTGAAAGGAAAAAGAAGTCACTGAGAACTCAGTTAAATGGCAAAATTTCAATTCTCCTACCTACACTGGAACTCAAAAAATTATGGGAAAACAACAGGATTGTACTGAAATAAACAGTGATTAAAAGAAATTTGGGGTTCTGGTCACACAGATTAGGACTGGGAATAATCAGGTTTCCTAAAGGCTTGGGCTCTTCTGAACCTTGAAGAAATTATTTTTAATGGAAACTTCCTAATTTCCATGTAAAAATCCTATTTTGCTGCACTCTCATCCTAAACACAACCAAAAATCTCTGCAGTGGGGTGGGCCCAGCAGCACTGGAAACAAGGAATGATTTCCTCTGATAAACTCTGTTTGAAGTGGAAGCAGAAATATCATCCATCAAATCTATAATTTTACCTCAATTCATTGAATTTTGGCCCCATTCACATTCCTGTTCAACAGGAGTATCCCTGGCCTTAAAAATCAGATTTTTGATGGTGCTTTAAGTGAAATTTGGAACCAACAAAGAACTGAAGGACTCCAAGCAAAGTTCTTTTCTCAAATAAAACTCATAAAACCAAAATTCATCTTTTTCCTGAGCTCAGGGAGTGTCAGAGGAGTTTGAAAAATTCTTTGGTGCAAATTGGCCTTGGAAAGGAGGAGAAGTGAGTTACAATTATTGCTGTAACTTTGGATGTAACAACTGAAACAAAACTCCTGGTACCCCTCTGCTTTAACAGCAAATATTCAAATTATGCCTTCATTTACTAAAATTCAGCTGGGCAAGGAAGATATTCAGTTTTCAAGTAGTAACTGTGGAAAAACTGGAATTTTGGGGACTTTATCCACTCTTAGGATGTAAAAAAATGACACAAAGCCTTTAGCAAGGAGCAAGCAGTAAATCCAAGTTGTATTGATCCCACATAAAATAACTCAAAATAATAATAGATTTTGAAATAAATTGGATTTCTTACCTCATCTTTTCATAGTCACAAGTTTTGGTTTTGGGCTTTTGTTTGTTTTGCTGACTTTGGTCTGTAAAGAGGAAAAGGATTTTAAATAAAATGATCATTACCTACAATAAGCAAACAAAAAAATGCACTTGGAACTCACATTTGGCTCTAGAAACTGCAGATCTTAAAAACTGACAAGGTCAAAACTAACACAACCAAAAGGTGTTAATACCACAAATTGGATTTTAGTTTTGTTCAATTGTAAATTGGATTAATAAAATCCTAAAAGGGAAAGATTTCAAACAAATAGAAGAATCTTAAAATCCTGCAAGGTATGACCTGATTCCAAAATTGTGATTATTAAAGTGGTCTACAGGCTAAAGAAATCAGTCTGTCCTATAAAAGCAGAGTTGATAATATCATACATGTATTTCCAATTATTAATTATATTAATTATTATTATTATTAATAGTAATTATACAATTATATTATTATTATAGTATTGTGTATTAGAATGCATACATTATATTCTAGGTTATATATTATAAAATAATATTATGCAATATTTTATATTAATTTTTTTAATATATATTTTTAGTGACCAATCAGAATTTTCAAAGGGAATAACAGATCCTTAAGGAAGTCCAAGTTTCTCTGGAAAAAAATTATGAGGATGGATTTTTTTTCTTCAAAAACCTCTGAGTTAAAGTGAAGTTCAAGCCCTGTCAATCTCAAATGTAAATAAACAGAGACAGATTATTTTTGGTGCCTTGGCTACAAAAGTGGAAATATTGGATGACAACAACAAGCAAGATTTATCATTTTTAACTCCCAAATTTCACATCAAAGTTTAATGAAACATTTCAGAACTCCAGAGATCCAACCCAGCTGTGGAACAGCGACTGGGGAAACAATTCCTGAGCAACAAAGAAGGAGAAAATGTGGTTTATTGTTTAATTGTGATGGACAAACCCAGGAATTCCTGCCATTAACTGCAAAATCATCTTTTTTATTGGACACACCCACAGGAAAAACAAGCCAGCACCTGAACTGCAACTTTTGGGCACTGGGTTATTGCTGTGCTCAACCACCAGAAAATCAAATTTGGCAAAAAGGAGAAGGAGTTATTTGTGTTATAGATGAAATTTTAAGCAATCTGTGATTAAAAATGATCCTCAGAGGATGTGAAACACAAAATACTGAAAGGTTGTGGGAAAATGCAGTGCTGAGAGCTCTCCCTGCAGGCAGGGGAGGTGTCCCAGAACATTCCTCAGCTCAGCCCTGCCTGGGGCACCCAAAGCCCTGTGCCAGCAGCCACTGCTCATTAGCAGCTCCTTAATGACCCCAAATTTCAGTGAGTCAGCACAAAAATCAGAGAGTCACTGACACTCAGGATTATTTCATGGAGCTCTCCTTGAGTGGGTGGCTGCTGGAACACACAGGAAAATCACACAAATTCCTCTGGGTAGAGATATTGAAATGATGGAAAAGCAGAATTCTTCTGAAAATCACACAAATTCCTCTGGGTAGAGATACTGAAATGATGGAAAACCAGAATCCTTCTGAAAATGACACAAATTCCTCTGGGTAGAGATACTGAAATGATGGAAAATCAGAATCCTTCTGAAAATCACACAAATTCCTCTGGGTAGAGATACTGAAATGATGGAAAAGCAGAATCCTTCTGAAAATCACACAAATTCCTCTGGACAGAGATACTGAAATGATGGAAAACCAGAATCCTTCTGAAAATCACACAAATTCCTCTGGACAGAGATATTGAAATGATGGAAAACCAGAATCTTTCTGAAAAATCACACAAATTCCTCTGGACAGAGATACTGAAATAATGGAAAATCAGAATCCTTCTGAAAATCACACAAATTCCTCTGGACAGAGATATTGAAATAATGGAAAATCAGAATCCTTCTGAAAATCACACAAATTCCTCTGGACAGAGATATTGAAATAATGGAAAACCAGAATCCTGAAAATTACACAAATTCCTCTGGACAGAGATACTGAAATGATGGAAAACCAGAATCCTTCTGAAAATCACACAAATTCCTCTGGACAGAGATATTGAAATAATGGAAAATCAGAATCCTGAAAATCACACAAATTCCTCTGGACAGAGATACTGAAATAATGGAAAATCAGAATCCTGAAAATCACACAAATTCCTCTGGGTAGAGATATTGAAATGATGGAAAACCAGAATCCTTCTGAAAATCACACAAATTCCTCTGGACAGAGATATTGAAATGATGGAAAACCAGAATCCTTCTGAAAATCACACAAATTCCTCTGAATAGAGATATTGAAATGATGGAAAATCAGAATCCTTCTGAAAATCACACAAATTCCTCTGGATAGAGATATTGAAATAATGGAAAATCAGAATCCTTCTGAAACACTTCCAGCTCATCATCCTTTAGCCATCCAAACTCAGAGAAATTTCACCTTCTCTCCATTTGATGTGCTGTTTTCCTTATCACAACAAAATCTTAGTGAAAAGGAACCATCTCAGCACTGAAGGAAGAAATCAATCACCATTTTTTTTGCACTGAACGATCCCATTTCAAAAGCCATTCAACAAAAATTACTGCAGAAACAATTCCCATAGAAACAACTCCTCCCCTACAACACCCAACTTTAAATGCAGCTTCCAGATGAAATAAAAAAAAAAAAACTTTTAAATAAAAGTAACAAGCAAATCCAGTTGATTTACAGTTAAAATACTTAAGGAAATGTATTAATTCCAAAGAAAACATCATTTACTTACCCCACAAACACTTAAAAATATTAGAAGTAGTATCACTTTTCCTAACACTTTCCATTAGGAGCGACCAAAGATATTTAATAAAAATATACACAAGCTCAAAGAAACAATACATGATGGCCAAAAATAGGAAGTAGTAGGAAAAATAAATCAAAAAGGCTAATAACTTTATAATAATAAAATGCAGCATGAAGTTCTTTCCCATTAAACTCCTGCAAGTTCAGTGAACAAAGGCAAATGAAAAAAAAAAAAGAAAGAATTTTCCTCCCCACCCACAACAAACTGGGGCCAGCCAGTCACTGGGAGCCTCCTCCTCCCTTCAAATCAAATATTTTGCTCTCTACAAAACGAGGGGGAGGAGGAAGGGAGAACAGAAAGTGAAAATGAAGCAGTGAAAATGAAGCAGAAACATGGGACAAGCACGAGTTTGTTGAAATGACCACGTTCAACCCATTTCTTTGGGCAAGAATTGGCAGATCTGTCCCAGCATTATCCCCTTTTCTCCCCTCAGTTCCTCCAAAATTCTGCCACCCTGCCCCTTCTCCAGCCCCCCTGTGATACATGTGATTTGTGCTAATTAAATTGTAATTATATCAGCAAAACTGTACTCATATCAATAGAAAATAATTGTTACAAAGAAAAAAAAAAAAAAAAAAAAAATGGTGAGATAAAGCAGCTGGAATCCTCCAGATGTTAGGGGGGAGTAGTAGGAGGATGTAGGTTTGATAAGCAGCATCTAGAAATAAAAAGTTTCAACCTTGGAATGAGCCAAATTGGGATGATTCCAGGCATGGAACATTTGCTTTTAACCCTAAGCTGAGTGTGCTTGTGCTGCCTGCAAGGGCACACAGCAAACACAGGGAGAGCCAGAGCCTCCCTCTGAAATATGAACCCCAAAAGGATGAGAGACCCTGACTGCTGGTGGAGCATGAACAACATGACATTAGTGATGTAGAGTTCAGGAATAAAAACCAGGAGCAGCTTTCCAGAAGATTCTCTATGGATCTGTATCAGCATTTAGTGTGTAAGTGGGATTTTTGATTTGATTGTTTGGTAAGTGAGGAAGGGTTTTGCTTATGCTTCATACAAACCTCAATTATACTAAATTATAAAAAAATTATAAATTCAGTTATACTAAACCACTCCCTGCCAAATTTTGTATATGCTCCAATACCTGTATCTAACACACTTTGATTGTATTCATTTATATATAATTGTTGCTATTAAAAAAAAAAATTGCTGCTAAATTTAATCTTGTTGTTGGATAAACTGGACAAATAGAACATCATTCATAACACCATGTGCAACCCATTGCTTTGGCCAAGAACTGGCAGATCTCCCCCAGAATTATCCCTTTTCTTCCCTCAATTCCTCCAAAATCCAACCACCCTGGCCCTTCCCCAGCCCCCCTGTGCCTCCCCACCCTGCCAGGGAAGAATTTCTCATTTAATGCCCAATTCCATCCTCTGGCATTTGGTGTCTGACAGACACCATGGAAAAGGGAAATTCTCAGTCCCCCTGAAGCTGGGGGATGAGAGCTCAGAGCTCAACTTGCAAAGGAGATAAAAGAACATCAGAGAGACACAGAAGATGCTGAACACAGCTGGAAACTGGAGGGGGGGGGACAGATAATGAGGAATACAGAGGGGTTGGGACAAAATGACATCACAGGAAACAACAGCACACACCCAAAGGGGAGCTCAAGGAAAGGAAACTTGAAATTTTGGGGAGGCTCAGTGAATACAAGCCTAAAAAACTCCTCCAAAGGCATGAAAGGACCCCCAGGAAGAGATGGATGCAGGGCAGTGAATTCCTTGTCCAGGTCTCTGGGTGGGTTCAGCACTGAGGATAAGGAATGGCTCCTTTTGAATCCTTCAGATTGGGTTAGAAAATCTGGGTTTGGCTGATTCCAGCACCCTGGCCTGTCCCTCCAGCCCTTGCTCCAGATCCTCTCCAGCTCTCCTGGAGCCCTTCAGGCACTGGAAGGGAATTTAAGGTCTCCTGGAGCCTTCTCTTCTCCAGGCTAAAAAAATAATCATTATTAAACTATTGCTTGAACAAACAGTGCACTCAATTATCCACAACTGTGAGAGAGTCCCTCCTGACTGGTGATCAGAATCCAAATTTCTGTGAGCTACATGTGCTTATACACCATTTTTAGGAAGGCAGTGATTTTTTACTACATTCATTGGGTTAAACATCTCACAGACAAACTTTACATTTCTACTTGATTCAATCTTCTTTCCTGTCAGCCAGACTTGATCCAATTTTCTTGTAATCTTCAAAGCTCTTGTTCTTGCCAAGGAATGCTGGCTATCAAACTGATATGCTAATTAAATCTACAGTACTCTCTGTCTTAGCTTCCACACACAAGTATCAGTTATTACCACTTCTATTGTGCAATAAATTGATTAAAATCCCTTTCTCTAATCGTTATCTCCATCAACTGAAATACAGGATTTATGTGACCTCTATCAATTGTTGGAGTGTGTAAAAGTGCCCCTCACAGGGGGAGAAGAATGCAGGCATTGAATTAAAGCCTTCAGAGAAATCAAAACATATTAAGCCACACAGACATGAAATAGAAGTATAAGCTTTAGTTTTAAGTAGAAATATTATGAAGTCACACAGGTATGAAGTAGAAGTCTTAGTTTTAATTAAGAACATGCTTTAAGTGCTTTAAGAGAGTAAAAAGGATCTAGTGTAAAGTTCAAGCCTAGTTAAGAGTTCAGAAACTTAACCCCAGACATAATAAAAACACAGTAAGAAAACTGATTTTATTTCCTAGATAGAACAGGCAGAACATTGATGTGAATAGATAAGAGGTCTGTGAGTAAGTTATGTGTAAGAATTAACATCACTTTTGTATTTTAAAACTAGGATTCTTATAGGTGAAGGAAGAATGTTTTAGGTTTGTGTTTTTAGCTCCTTGGATTGATGCCTTGGGTTTTAGCTTTTGCATTTTTCAGAATCTCTGCTGTTAGTGTGTAACTCTGAAATTTCATCTGAGGTGTTAGTGAGTTCTCCTCACAGGGTGGTTGGACAAAACAATCCCTTTGTGGCTGGAGAATCAAGGACACCCAAAAAGCAGAAACAACAGGGAGGGAAAAGGGGCAAACCAGGGACTGAGACTGCACAGCCTGGGGCTGTGCTTGGGTAATTGACCCCAATGTGTGGATGAACCAAAACTGATAAAAGTGTAAAACTCATGACCAGGATCCAGCTTGGGTTTGATTTGGGTGCAGCCCCAGCCAAGGTGAATCCTCTCAATAAATTCCTATTTTATCCCTTTTGCTCTGTGCAGTCTCTGCTCCAGCTCAGCCTTTCCAGACAACAGATGATTTATCAATAAAAACCCTTGGAATGAAAAAAATCATTACCATCATCATCACTACCAGCACACACATGGGAGAAGAAGAAGAGACAGGAGAAGAGGAGGAGAAAAAGAGGAGAAGAAAAAGAGGAGAAGAAAAAGAGGAGAAAAAGAGGAGAAAAAGAGGAGAAAAGGAGGAGAAAAAGAGGAGAAAAAGAGGAGAAAAAGAGGAGAAAAAGAAATACCAGGGAGCTGCTGCTGCCTCTGCTCAGGACTCTACAGCAGAAAGCTTTAGCATGAACTTTAATACCTTGAATTCTTCAAGCTTTGCATTTCTGCAATAAAGATAATATTGCACACATAATAAACATGAATATTGCATTTATGCAATAAACAACTTTACAGCAACCAATTACTGCTCTTGTCTCTTTGAAGACCCATGAGTAACTCAACAATCCATATTTTGGGTTTGCCATCCTTCATCCTGTGGGACAAACTCACAGAAGGATCAATTCCACCCCAATAAAGCTTTGGGCACAAACCAGTGCCCAGCTCTGTCACTGACCTGGATCCAGCACACCCAGACTCCTCCTGGAGAAGGGATTTAGCAAAGCAGGAGTTTCCCTAATTCCCAATATCCCATCCAATCCTACTCTGAATCCATTCCCTCTGTCCTGTCCCTCCCTGCCTTGTCCCCAGTCCCTCCCCAGCTCTCCTGGAGCCCCTTCAGGCTCTGAGCTCTCCCTAAAACCTTTCCCAGGCTGAACAATCCCAACTCTCCCAGCCTTGACATCTTTCCAACAAAAAACATCTTGAGATTTCCTGTGCAACCTTCTCCCCATCTTCCACCTGCCCCAAGAAATCCTCCAACCCTTCAAGGTGTGAACAAAGTTCCCAAGGTCAGGTTCACTCCTCCTGCTGCTCATTTAAAAATAATATTTTCCAACACACCTTCAGTGGTTTCCTAAAAGCAAATTTTCAAGTGCTCTGTGCTTTGCCACCTCCTCAGGTATTCAAATATGGCAGGAACAGGCACCAAAGGCAGGTGGTGAAAACCCCCAGAAAATTTAGGAAAGGATTTTCCTCTAAAGCTCAGAACTGCCTGAATTTCACTTTCAGTGCATAAAAGTAACTCTGGCACTGGGGGAGTTTTAGGGGGTGAGAGTTCTCTCTATAAAATTATTTATTTATTAAAAACAAAACAAAACAAAACAAAAAACCCAAATATGAACAAGAAATCACACAACTCTCAAGAGTCTGCAGCTAAAATTCCACTCTGCCAAATACTTTGTGGCCTCTGCCCTCTTCACCTGCAGAATTATTTTCTGATGGAGCTTTTATTAAGCACAAATTAATTGTAAATATTGAAATACAGATTCCTCTTCAGTTTAGATCCTTTCAAATCCTGGCTCTGGAGGAGGGAAAGCATTTCCAGCCTGTGACTCAGATTTTACTCTTTAATTTCAGTTTCAATCCTGAATTCAGTCAAAGAGATTCAAATTACAAAAGCATTGAGGAATTAAGACAGAAATGCAGAAGTGTTTAAGAAAGCAGTAAAAGATGATTGCTTTTGTTGTGGAAATAACAGGAAATTCACTTCTGGTTATTAATTATGGCAGCAGAAGAGGAAGAAGTGGCTGAGACTTGATAAAAAGCAAAAATAAAACTCACTTGGAGGCTGCTCCAGCGTGGAAACTTTGCCTTCTGCTCTCTGGGGCTCAGCCACCTGATGGCAAAAATATCAGATTACAAAACCCTCATTTAAACAAAGGAAAAAAACAAAGGAAAAAAAAAAAAAAAAAAAAAAAAAAAAAAAAAAAACCCCAAAAACAAAAAACCCAAAACCCTGAGCAACAAAAGAAATGAAAATCTGCTGTATTATGTTCTTAACCACAAGGCAAAAAAAAAAAAAAAAAAATTCATGAATCAAAGTGCTTTTCTAACGGTTTTCCTCCCAGGTTTGTCTCCATTTCTTTTATCTCCAAATTTTCAAACAGCAGCTTTTTGCACAGAAATTGATTCCTCAGCCAGACTTTCACACCTGCAGAGAGATTTTCCTGAGGAAATCCAGGAGAAGCCCTGAGCCCTGCTGGGGTTTGTTTTTTTCTCTGTCCCCAAAGTTCCCAATTTCCATTTCCTGCCCTGCTCTGGTTTCGTTTTCCCAGAGCCACGTCACAGCCCAGGGCCCTCCCCCTGCCCTGGGAGCACAAACAGCTCTGGCCTGGTGAAAATGAAACTTCATTCACCAGCTTTTTGCCTTTTTCATGGGCTAAATTACAAAATAGAAATATAGATTATATATTTTACACATGTCTATATTTTATATATTTATTTATATTTATTTATATAATATATATATTTGTATATTTTTATTTTTATATATATAATAAAATATATAATAATAATATAATATATTATATTAAATATAATAATAATTATACAATATATATTATATTATTAATAATATATGTATTACATAAAACACAATATATATAACATATATATAATATATAACATGTAACATATAATATATAATACATAATACCTAATACATAATATATAATATATAATATATAATATATAATATATAATATATAATATATAATATATAATATATAATATATAATATATAATATATAATATATAATATATAATATATATAATACATACAATATATATGTCATATATAATATATTATATATATTATATATTATAACATATCAATTATGATTTATTATTTTTTTTATTATTGAATAAAAATGTCACAAACCTCTCTTAACTCTTATTAATAATAAATTAAAATCAATCTAAAAAGAATTATTATTATTAATAATAACGTAGTCTTCAGTCAAAATTGAAAAAGTAAAAAAGAAAAAAAAAATTAATAATTAAAAGTAAAAACATAACAACAGTGGCCACCTCCTCCTCTGAACTCTCACCTCCTTAAAATCCCAATTTCTGTGCTGGGTTTGGGAGGAAATATCCCAAATTAATAATAATTATTAATAATAATGTATTAATTTCAAATTTAAAAAATTAAAATTTAAAAAAAATTAAAAGTAAAAACACAACAGTGGCCATCTCCTCCTCTGAACTCTCACCTCCTTAAAATCCCAATTTCTGTGCTGGGTTTGGGAGGAAATGTCCCAAATTAATAATAATTATTAGTAATAACAAAATATTAATTTGAAATTTAAAAAATTAAAATAAAAAATAATAATTAAAAGTAAAAACATAACAGTGGCCATCTCCTCCTCTGAACTCTCACCTCCTTAAAATCCCAATTTCTCTGGTGGGTTTGGGAGGAAATATCCCAAATTAATAATAATTATTAATAATAAAGTATTAATTTGAAATTTTAAAAAAATAAATAAAATTAAAAGTAAAAACATAACAGTGGCCACCTCCTCCTCTGAACTCCCACTTGCAACCTCCTTAAAATTCCAATTTCTGTGCTGGGTTTGGGAGGAAATATCCCAAATTAATAATAATTATTAATAATAAAGTACTAATTTGAAATTAAAAAAGATTAAATTAAAAAAAAAAAATTAATAAAAACATAACAGTGGCCATCTCTTCCTCTGAACTCTCACCTCCTTAAAATTCCAATTTCTCTGGTGAGTTTGGGAGGAAATATCCCAAATTAATAATAATTATTAATAATAAAGTACTAATTTGAAATTAAAAAAGATTAAATTAAAAAAAAAATTAATAAAAACATAACAGTGGCCATCTCTTCCTCTGAACTCTCACCTCCTTAAAATTCCAATTTCTCTGGTGAGTTTGGGAGGAAATATCCCAAATTAATAATAATTATTAATAATAAAGTATTAATTTCAAATTTTAAAAAAATAAATAAAATTAAAAGTAAAAACATAACAATGGCCACCTCCTCCTCTGAACTCCCACTTGCAACCTCCTTAAAATCCCAATTTCTGTGCTGGGTTTGGGAGGAAATATCCCAAGAAAATGCACAATGGCTGAAGGAATTCCAGAATCCCAAGGCCAACATTCCATGTGGAATTCCAGAATTCCAGAAGAATTCCAGCTGTACCTTGGCATCCTGTTTCTGGGGATGTTTGGGCTCAGCCTGGCTTTTCTTCCTTCCTTTTTCTACTTTTTTCTGTTCTTGGCACATTCTTGAAGGAGATTTTGAAGAAGTGCAGTCTCTGTGTGGAAAAAGAGAAAATCCCTGGGTTTTCTCCATAGTTTATATGTATAGAACATAAAAAACCAGATTAACACTAATTAATGTTACCCCTATTAGAGGTGTAATCCCATAAATATATTTAAAAGATTTCATTTTTTTACAGCTTCAAACTGCACCGCCCAAACTTGTGGCAAGATAGAGCAACAGCAAAAGAAAAATACAAAAACTCAAAAAAAACAAAAAAAAAAACAAAACAAAACAAAAAAACCCCAACAAACAAAAAAACCCCAAAAAAACCAAAAAGAAAACAAAAAAAAAAAAAAAAAAAAACAACCAAAAAAACACCCCCAAAAAAAAAACCAACAACAAAAAAAACAACAAAAAAAAAAAAAAAAAAAAAAAAAAAAAACAAAAACCAAACAAACAAAAAAAAACTGCAAAAAACCCCCCCCCCAAAAAAAAAAAAAAAAAAAAAAAATCACATAATTTTCTACAAAAGGCACTGGAACTGAATGACTAAATTTATAAATATAATAATAAAAATAATTAATAATGAAGATTAATTGTGAAAAATACCCTGCCCCTGCTGCCCACACTGCTTTGGATATTCAAGTTTATTTAATTCTCTGAAATCTTCAATACCCCTGATCAACTTATGGCTTCCATTTTTATTTATTGATAGACAAAACAATTGATGCAATATTCACATTATGTATCACTCAAACATTAAACTAAACATTGCTAACAAAAAAAAAAAAAAAAATCAAACCAAACTTGCCAAATCCTTACTTTTTCTCAAGCAGAGGCTTCTTTGCCTTCTCTTCATGTTTAACACCTACAGAAAAACCAATGGGGGAAGAATTAAAAATTTTTAAAAAAAATTGATTTTAAAGCAAAGCCAAATTTAAATCAGAATTACCATGGGTTTCTTGCAGGCTCTTCTTCAATTTTTCATTTTGCTGGATGAGCTCCTTGAGGCCCTGGGGGTTTTTCTGGCACAGCTCCTGGGCTCTCTCATTGGCCTCCAGGGCCAGCTCAGCCCTGCCCAGCAGGGCCAGGGCTTTGCAGAAGTGGTGGTGACCCTAAATGTGACAAAATGTGACAAAAATTGGCATTTTTCAAGGTTTTTGTCACACCCAGGAGAGGAGGATTTATACCCAAACCTGCTGCAGTGGCAGCAAAAAAAATTCCAATTTTCTGTAATTAAGAAAGTGAACAGCTCTCAGCTGATGAAAAATCAGATTTGAACTGCTCAGCACAGTGAAACAGGGATAAATCACTTGGGAAAAAAAAAGCCAATTTGGTTTTTATTTTTGCTTTCTCTGCTTTGGAGAAGAGCAAATTTGCTTTTTCTCCTAATCTCAGCTACTTTCAATGTTCTTTATTTACTCTCCTGCAGGCCAAGAATATTGGGAAATACCTGTTGGCCATTAATCAGGATTTTTTTATATATCCTGCCTTTTTTTTTTTTTTTTTTTTTTTTTTTTTTTTTCTGATAACTCACAACATAATAATCACAATCCCAGGCACCTCAAAATAACATTTTCAATTTAAAATCCAAGCAAAATGCACTTGGCAGAATTCTCTGTGCCCAAAGCTCTGTGTTCACTCATTAAAAATCAGCTTTGGGTTCTCCTTTTGGTCTAAAATGCCAAAAAAAGATGATTTTGGAACAGGTAAGAAACCAACCTTTGGCCAATCAGGCTTGAGAATAATGGCTCTTTTTCCATCAATTGCAGCTTTCCTGAGAGAAGGGAAGGGAAAAAAGAGGAATTTATTATTTGTACCTTAAAAAATCTCCAGGCTGGTGTAAAAAAGCAGAAATATAAATATAAATATAAATATAAATATAAATATAAATATAAATATAAATATAAATATAAATATAAGCATAAATGTAAATATAAATATAAATATAAATATAAATATAAATATAAATATAAATATAAATATAAATATAAAGAAAGGAGAAGAGAAAATTAAAAATTGGATAAAACAGCAGCTCATAGAACTATAGAATGGTTTGGGTGGGAAAGGCCAACTGAAAATGGCACAAAAAGTCCTAAAATTTGCACTGGAACATCCCAAAGCTGTCAAAATTCCAGGCATTATTGGGAAAAACTTCAGGAAAAATCCAGCAAAAATTCAGCCTAAACAACCCAGTAATATCCCTCAAAATTTGCACTGAGAAACACAAAAATCACATGAAAAATGGTCCCAAAAAGTCCTAAAATTACAGTAAAACCCCCAAAAATGTCCCAAAATCCAGCCAGAATCCAGGGATTTCTGAGGAAAAATCTGGGAAAATGAGTGGGCAGAATATCAGGAGGAAATGAGACTTAAAATGGACCAAAACTCGCTAAAAATCACAGAGAAAATGTCCCAAAACCTCCTGAAATCTGCATTGAAACAGCCCAAAATTGGCCAGAATTCCAGGGATTATTGGGAAAAACATCAGGGAAAATCCAGGATAAATTCAGTCTAAAAACACAGAAAAATGCTCAAAAATTCACACTAAGAAATGCAAAAATCTGCCAGAAACTGCACAAAATATGGCCAGAAAAAGACCTAATATCTGCACTAAAAAACCCAAAATGGCCTCAAAATCCAGTGAGATTCCAGGGATTCCTGAGGAAAAACTGGGAAAATGAGTGGGCAGAATATCTGGAGGAAATGTGACTTCAAATGGACCAAAACTCCCTAAAATCACACAAAAAATGTCCCAAAACCTCCTGAAATCTGCATTGAAACAACCCAAAATTGGCCAGAATTCCAGGGATTGTTGGGAAAAACATCAGGGAAAATCCAGGATCAATTCAGTCTAAACAACCCAGTAAAATCCCTGAAAATTCAGACTGAAAAACCCAAAAATCCCCCAGAAATTGCACAAAAAATGGCCAAAAAAGACCTAATATCTGCATAAAAAACCCAAAATAGCCCCAAAATCCAGTGAGATTCCAGGGATTCCTGAGGAAAAACTGGGAAAATGAGTGGGAAAATATCTGGAGGAAATGCAACTTCAAATGGCTCAAAAACCCTTAAAATCACACGAAAAATGGTCCAAAACCTCCTGAAATCTGCATTGAAACAACCCAAAATTGGCCAGAATTCCAGGGATTATTGGGAAAAACATCAGGGAAAATCCAGGATCAATTCAGTCTAAAAACACAGAAAAATGCCCAAAAATTCACACTAAGAAACGCAAAAATCCACCAGAAATTGCACAAAAAATGGCCAGAAGAAGACCTAATATCTGCACTAAAAAACCCAAAATGGCCCCAAAATCCAGTGAGATTCCAGGGATTCCTGAGGAAAAACTGGGAAAATGAGTGGACAGAATATCTGGAGGAAATGTGACTTCAAATGGACCAAAACTCCCTAAAATCACACAAAAAATGTCCCAAAACCTCCTGAAATCTGCATTGAAACAACCCAAAATTGGCCAGAATTCCAGGGATTATTGGGAAAAACATCAGGGAAAATTCAGGATCAATTCAGTCTAAACACCCCCAGTAAAATCCCTGAAAATTCACAAAAATCCCCAAAAAATCATATCAAAAATGGTCCCAAAATGCAGCCAGAATCCAGGGATTTCTGAGGAAAACACTGGGTGGTTCAGGTTGAAAAAAAATCCAATTTTGCCAGCAATGTGCCCCTGTTTTGAATGCAGGTTACTCACATGTACTCCTCTGTGAGAATGAAACACAGAGCTCTGTTTCCATACAGCAGGTGGTTTGTAGGGCTGGAAAAAAAAATCAGATTATGAAGAGTTAAGAATGGTTATTCCTATTGAAAACCCTAAGGAGAAGGAAAAAAAAAAATTGGAATTATTTTGAAAATGAGATTTGCTTGCAAAAACTCCATGCAGAAAGCTCCATGGGTTTCCAAGCTGGCACTGGGAATGTTCATTGTATTTATGGGATAGTTTCTAAGATTTGGGCTCATTAATGCAATTTTTTAATTAATTCAAATTATTCTCAGCCTACTCTTAAAAAGCAGCTCAGCTCTGCAGTTCCTGGAAATCACATGACCTCCTCTGCTTTTTAGAAACAGAAATTTCAGAAACTGAAACAGAATTTTCTGTTTTTCCACCCAATTCTGCTCTTCCCTTCTTGGCCTTGATACAAGGCAAGAAAGTTGAAATCACCTTGAATTTGGGGCCAAAACTATGGGTACTAAATTGGAGTTATTCACAGAATGTTAGAAATTAATTAGTTCAATTGAATTGCACATGATGAGGCCTTGGGATGGATAAAAGGGAGGAGAAATAAATAAAAAATCCTGATCCTTTTTTCAAGGCATAATTGTAAAGGCACGGAGTTCAAACTGAAAAATCCAACTCTTTGCACAAGGTGGTTTTGTGGAAAGTGGGGTTTTATCAATTTTCCTGTGTTTTACTGACACCAGGATGAGTAAAATGAGCATTTTCATGAGCACAACACCAATGGGGAACACACCAACTCTGCTGAGAAGGGGAAAAAATTCCCTAAAAATTCCCTTTTCATCCCTTTCTCCCTTTCTGCAGAGCCCAGGAAAGTCTTCAGAGCCTTTCAGGAAATGCCTTTAGGGAAAGAAAGGATTTCCAAAGGAAATAAAGCCTGAAAGCTGCCAAGAGCAGGCAGTGAAATATTTGTTCTTCTTTATTCCTCCTGCATCATAGGAGTAAGGATAAATAATGATAAATATTGGCAATATTTGCAGGAGTACTTTGAGAGCAAACACCCAAAGTGCTTTTTTGGCTGTCCACACCAAATAATTTCATTTTCTTGCAGGTTTGCTCCTCTTCCTCTTTGTCATTTGAAACCCTAACAAGGAGCAGTAAAAGCACAAAAAAATCACCATTCATGGGATAAAAACAGAATAAAAAATAGGTTATAGGGCTTTTTTTTTTTTTTTTTTTTTAATTAGGTAGCATTTGGCCTCTAATTCAAGTGGTTGATGTAAAATTGCACCAAATGAGGATAAATGTGAAGAAGTTGAGATGAGCTCTTACCAAAACTCGATGGCTTTGGTGTATGACACGATGGCACAGCCCAGGGCTCCTTGGGAAAATTCTGCATTTCCTCTCTGCTTCATGTAGTCACTTATCTGTGGCACCAAGAACAAACAATTGAACCCCCAAACTCATCCAATCCAGCAGGAAAAAGGGAATTATTTCATGCAGCAAAGGCAATTCTTGCTGCCAGAACGAAACGCTCGAGCTTTCCAAACATTCCTCTGGAAAAATTGGGGGATTTTTACAATCCCTGATAATTAGAATTGAATAACCCCAAGGAATCAGAGCCAAAGACATCCTGAGAGCTTCTCTCACCTGCTTGGAGTTCCCACAGAGCTCATCTTCAAATTGTGTCACTAAATCACAATCCTCCAGTGCCACTTTGGTGATGAGTCCTTTCCCTGGAGATAAAATTCAGGAAAACACAGAGGCTGAGCAACTTCTCACTAAAAACACAAAACTGAATAACTGCAACAAAACTGGCAATAGCAGCCTGCAAAATTTAATATTTCTTACCAGAGAAGTCCAGGATGAAAATAAGAACGTTAATAATTTAATGATTTCTAAGAGCAAAGTAAGTTGGTTTTTTTTTACTCATTTTTGGCCTGGAGACAAAATTCAGGAAAACACAGAGGCTGAGCAACTTCTCACTAAAACCACAAAACTGAATAACTGCAACAAATCTGGCAACAGCAGCCTGCAAAATTCAGTATTTCATATCAGGATGAAAATACAAACATGAATTATTTCATGATTTATAAGAGCAAAGTGATAATTTTTTTTTTTTAATTCATTTTTGGCCCCCTCTGGAGTAGCCATACTCACACTCACTAAACACAGTTCCAGGATAAAAATAAGAACATTAATAATTTAATGATTTCTAAGAGCAAAGTAAGTTTTGTTTTTTTGTTTGTTTTTTTTTTATAACTCATTTTTGGCCTGGAGACAAAATTCAGGAAAACACAGAGGCTGAGCAACTTCTCACTAAAACCACAAAACTAAATAACTGCAACAAATCTGGCAACAGCAGCCTGCAAAATTCAGTATTTCTTATCAGGATGAAAATAAGAACATGAATTATTTCATGATTTCTAAGAGCAAAGTGATAATTTTTTTTTTTTTTAATTCATTTTTGGCCCCCTCTGGAGTAGCCATACTCACACACACTAAACACAGCTCCAAGTTTGAACCTGGTACTCTCATGCTGCTCCAGTTTCTGCAGGATGTTGGTATCTCCCACACACCTGATCCAGTCCAGAGCCTCTGCAAGGCAGAAGGAATCCTGTTTCCATTGGGAAAAAAAAAAAATAAAATCAAGAAAAAGTCATTCATTACAAAGCAAAGTGCTGGAGCTCTGCATTTGTTCAATGTTGAGCTGATTTTTCAATAAATAAATGCAAAATATCTGGAGGTTTTCAGCAGAGCAGAGTCACAAAAATCAAAGCAGATTTGCAGCAGGAAGAATTCAAATGGCAGAATTTGATTTGGGAGCTTCATGATTGGAAAATAAAATGAAACCTCCTTGAATTTTATTTTGAAACTTCTCTGTGACGACTGAAATAATTTTAAAAAAAACAAACCCTCAAATGTGATTTAGAAATTTCCTTGTGATGACTGAAATCATTAAAAAAATAGTAATATAAGAGACTAAAATGTGATTTAGAAATTTCCTTGTGATGACTGAAATCATTAAAAAAATAGTAATATAAGCCTCCTAAAATGTGATCTAGAAATTTCCTTGTGATGTCTGAAATTAAAAAAAAATAATATAAACCCCTCAAATGTGATTTAGAAATTTCCTTGTGATGACTGAAATCATTAAAAAAATAATAATATAAGCACCCTAAAATGTGACTTAGAAATTTCCTTCTGATGTCTGAAATTAAAAAATAATATAAACCCCTCAAATGTGATTTAGAAACCTCCTCGTGATGACTGAAAGAATTAAAAAAAAATAAAACAAACCCCCTCAAATTTGATTTAGAAACCTCTTCTTATGGCTGTTGAAAAATAATATTAAAAAAATCACATGACTAAGACAAATATCCCCAAAAATGGAGCAACTGGGGAATCCCCAGTTTATTCTGGTTTTCTTTTTGCTCCTACAAGCTGCAATGTTGGTTTTTTAATTCATTGCTTTTATTTTAGCTTGGGCATTTAACACACAGCAGGCCCCAGAATTTTTTCCAATTGGGAAATTTTGTAAATTAAAAGATGGATCAGGAGATTTCCCAACTCAGGCTGAGGAATTCCAGGGAATCTTCAAAACAATTCCAGAAACTCACCTTTTCTATTGCACTGCCAATCCTCAGGATGCCATTGATAAAATATGGGATGTTCTGGAAAAAAAAGATAAAAAAACAAATTAAAAAATCAGTTCTTGAGATGTGATCTTTTGAATTTCTGACTGCTCAGGTTCAACTCAGTAACATTTCCTGTTCTGCTGGAATTCACCAGCACTGGGGCAGCTGAATTCCAGATTCTTGTTGAAAAATAAATATTGGCATGGGAAGAGAAAATTCCTGGATGCTGCTCTCTAAATCCCAAAGAACCAACTGAGATATCCAATTAAACCATCCCAAAATTTGCTCCTCCAAATCCATTTCACTCTTGGATGTACAACCCAAAAAATGAAAAGAAATTCAAGAAGAAATGTGTTATACCTGAACTTATAAAATACAACATGTAGCTTGGGGTTGAGCAGGGAATTTCAAGAAATGAAATAAGAAATGTTTCACACATTAAAATTAAAATGTTTCATACATTAAATTTTAAAAAACACATGAAAATTAATTAATGTCGCATTAAAATTAAAAAAAAACAAACCCACAACAAATCCTTTCAGCTGCTGAGAACATTCCTCACATCCTCCTCTCCACTGTTCTGTTTCTTTTTAAAGTCACAACAGCAGCAAATTTAAAATAACATTTGTTGAATGAGTGAAAAAAAAAAAAAAAAAAATTAAATCATTCATCCACCAGCTTTATTGTGACTGCAAGTATTTCCTGAATTATCCCAACTGGAATAAAGCCTAGGCCCCAGTTTTTTTCTGAAAAGCTGCAACTCAATTATCAAATCATGTCTTTACTCCAGCAAAAGGAAATGTGTAATTTAGGATATAATCCCAAGATGCTTAAGGGATAGATTTAATTAACACATATTTGAAAATTTGAAGAAATTTAAAATCCAGGACTTACAACAACTTTTTTAAGTAAATCAGCAATGCTTTCCACAATATTGACATTATATATTATCTGCATGTCCCACTGCAGGAGGAGCAAACTGTTGGAAAAAAAAGAAATAATTTTTTACAAATCCCAAAGACAAATCCCAAGGTGTTACAGGGTCTTAATTAGGAATATTTAGGGAGATTATGTCTAAGGAAGAAAATGTTTCAAAAATTCACCTCAAGCCCATCAGAGGAGGAAGGAGAACAAAAATAAAAATTAAAAAAGAGCTGCAAAGGTTTTGTTGCTTTTGAAATGCCAGCAGCTACATAAATACTGAAATACCCCCAAAGTTCAACTTCCCAGACTCCCAAAGGCTCCAAACCCCACAGTCCCAAAGACACCAAACCCCAAATTCCCAAAGGCTCCAAACCCCACAGTCCCAAAGACACCAAACCCCAAATTCCCAAAGACACCAAACCCCACAGTCCCAAAGGCTCCAAACCCCAAATTCCCAAAGGCTCCAAACCCCAAATTCCCAAAGGCTCCAAACCCCAAATTCCCAAAGACCCCAAACCCCAAATTCCCAAAGGCTCCAAACCCCAAATTCCCAAAGGCTCCAAACCTCAAATTCCCAAAGACCCCAAACCCCACAATCCCAAAGACCCCAAACCCCAAATTCCCAAAGACCCCAAACCCCAAATTCCCAAAGGCTCCAAACCCCACAATCCCAAAGACCCCAAATCCCAAATTCCCAAAGACCCCAAACCCCACAGCCCCAAAGACACCAAACCCCACATCCCCAAAACCTCAAACTCCAAATTCCCAAAGACCCCAAACCCCAAATTCCCAAAATTCCAAACTTCAGAAACTCAGCCTTAATATTTTATATTTTTTTTTCCCTGTGGATTCAAGAACTTCTGACCTCAACCAACATTTTGAGCCCTACTGGAAGTACCCAAGGAATTTGCACAGGGGAAAGGGAAAAATGGGAAGATTTGGAGGAAAATCCACCTGGAAAATGTGGCCACTCACCTAGATTCACCTGTAAAGGAAATGCTTTCCCTGCTGAAGAGCACAGACCAGAGCATGATGATTTTCATCACATTGCAATATTCCAATAATTTTTCCACAGGCAGACTGCACCACACTTCACAGGGATCAACTCCTCCAAGGGAAAAAAAAAAAAAAAAAAAAAAAAAGGAATTACAGTGCATAATTCAGGCATTCCAAAGTGCCAGAAAACTTTAAAATCAAGGTTTAATTCAAGAAGTCCAAAGTGCCAATAAATATTAAAATCAATCATTATTTCAGGCAGTGCAAAGTGCCAATAAACATTAAAATCCAGGATTATTTCCAGCCTCTATTCCTGACAAACCAAACCAAGGGAATCTGAACACTCTGAACTCACCTGGCAACTTCAGGGGGTTTTGAAATGGAAAAGGGAGAGGGGATGGATATGGAACTAAAAACAGGGAGCTGCTGGAAGGCTTTGCATTCCTGTGCTCTGATTTGATAAATTAATATAAAAAATGGATAAATGCTCCTTGCTGGGCTTGAAGGAAATATTCTTTTCCAGGGAAAACATCAGCCTTTTCCACCTGTACCCATGAATTATTCTGGATAATAAAACCAGGGCAACAGGGCACAAAACCATCAGGGTTTGTCCTGCAAAGCCTTCCTGATTCAGGGCTCTTCAAAAGCATCCTGCACTTCCCAGAATCAGGATGGAACAGGGAGGGGTGCAGGGAAATTAAAAATTCAATTGGACCATTGAGGTGGCTTCAGGTCCTCTGAGGGAAATGAAAAGGGAAATTCAGATTATTGGGGTGGTTTCAGGTGCTCTCAGTGCAGAGCAGCATCACTTGAGAGTCAGAAAATACACAAAAATACACAAAAAATACACAAAAAAATCCCTTTCCACAGCAGTTCATCTGTTTATTCCCACAAATTAGGGGGTTGTGCAGAAAATTTAACTTTGAATTTGAGCCACCTGTTTTTCTGCAGCTGGGATTTTTTGTTTAATTATTACTGCAAAACTTTCCCTGAAAAAAAAAAGAAAAAAAGAAGAAAAAAAAATCAACTGGAAATTGTCTTTAGACCTACCCAGCTAAAACACAAGCCTTGAATCTCCATCCTCACAGCTTTGATGGAAATATTACTGAGTATTTAAGTTGTATTGGGAGAAACAGATGAGAATTGTTCCAGGGTAACAGAATAGAACAATGTTTCTGCTCAGAAATAATAATTAGAACTAATTATTAGGCAAAAGAAGGAAAAATAAAAGCAATAACAATGCAAAGATCCAACAAATAGAAGAATATTGGTTTAGTTTCCATACCTGTTTTACGATTAGGTGCTGGCTGTCCAACGGTTTCACGAGGCTAAAGATAAACACATTATTAGATATTTACACATCATATATTTACATATTTACCATTTGTTATATTGCACAGCCAAAAAGCAAACAAAGAAATCCAAGCCAGCAATAAAGCAAGCATTTGGTTTTTAGAAAAAAAATATTATTTACAAGCATCTCCATTTCAAAAATGGCCGTAGGTTAATGGTTATGAGTGGACAAGAAAAGCTTTACTCATTTAAACAATATTTCAGTCATACTAAAAGAAGATTCCAGGAATTAATAGTTCAAATATCAGGCAGCAAAATCATGTTCATGAGTACCTGACTAAACTTATGAACATTACACAGGTTTAAAAAAAATAATCAAAAATAATAATTACATTTTGACAGTGAATGTGTATTTAAATGGAATCATCTATAAAAAATAAGAGGAGTTGGTTTTGTATTTCATGTTTCTTTTAAGGTGTTTAAGCCCCATTTGAGCACCTCAAGCTGAAGAAGAAGTTATTTATTCTGATTTATAGGTCCCTACAAAGTCTGTTATTTCAACAAACATGATAAATGCATGATTTAATAAACACTCTCTATCACAGGAAATGCTGCATTATAATTTCACAGAAATGCAGAAATCACAAAATTTATGTATTTAACAGGCCAGGACACACAATAACAAAGAGGGAGGAAAAAACCAACTGTGATTTAAAAATCAGCTCATCTTGAGAGATAACTGACAACTCTTAAAGAGCTTTGTTTTGGCAGCAGCAAGCACCCAAAGCTGGATGGGATATTGGGAATTAGGAGGGTGGGGAGGGGCTGGGATGGAATTGCCAGAGCAGCTGTGGCTGCCCCTGGATCCCTGGAATGTTCAGTTCCAGGTTGGACATTGGGGCTGGAGCAGCCTGGGACAGTGGGAGGTGTCCCTGCCATGGCACTGGATGGGCTTTGAGGTCCTTCCCAACCCAAACCAGTCTGGGATTCTGGGATTAAGTAAGCAGAGCCTTACTGGGACAAAGAAATTAATCAAATTGGAAGAGATTAGAAGAACAAAGAAGGGGCAATGCTGCAGCCACTGTACAGAGCTGAAACCCCAGGGACCAAGAGCTGAAACCCCAGGGGCCAAGAACTGAAATTCCACAGGCCAAGAGCTGAAACCCCAGGGACCAAGAGCTGAAATCCCAGGAACCAAGAACTGAAATCCCACAGGCCAAGAGCTGAAATCCCAAGAACCAAGAGCTGAAACCCCAGGGACCAAGAGCTGAAACCCCAGGGACCAAGAGCTGAAATCCCAAGAACCAAGAGCTGAAACCCCAGGGACCAAGAGCTGAAATCCCAAGAACCAAGAGCTGAAATCCCAGGAGCCAAGAGCTGAAATCCCAGGGGCCAAGAACTGAAATTCCACAGGCCAAGAGCTGAAACCCCAGGGACCAAGAGCTGAAATTCCACAAGCCAAGAGCTGAAATCCCAGGGACCAAGAGCTGAAATCCCAGGGACCAAGAGCTGAAATCCCAGGAACCAAGAACTGAAATCCCACAGGCCAAGAGCTGAAATCCCAGGAACCAAGAGCTGAAACCCCAGGGACCAAGAGCTGAAATCCCAGGAACCAAGAGCTGAAATCCCAGGGACCAAGAGCTGAAATCCCAGGAACCAAGAGCTGAAATCCCAAGAACCAAGAGCTGAAATCCCAAGAACCAAGAGCTGAAATCCCAGGGACCAAGAGCTGAAATCCCAGGAACCAAGAGCTGAAATCCCAAGAACCAAGAGCTGAAATCCCAGGGACCAAGAGCTGATGGCTCTGCAGTGACAGGGACTGAAGGTGCCAGGCTGAGCTGCACCTCAGGACCAACAGGTTGGGCTAGTTGTGCTGAGCTGAGCTCAGAGCCTGGCCTGGCCCAGATGCACTCAGCAGTCACCCCTGGGCAGGGGACACGGGCTCTGGGCTCCACCCCAGTTTGGGGTTTTTGCAAGGGAATCATGGATAGTGTGAGGTCCCTGTCCAGCAGGTTGAGTTAATCAACACTGGGAGTGACTCTGGAGATCTCATCAGAGAATCCCAGAATGATTTGGGCTGGAAGGGATCTTAAATCCCATCCCACCCCTGCCATGGCAGGGACACCTCCCACTGTCCCAGGCTTCCCCAACCCCAGTGTCCAACCTGGAACTGAACATTCCAGGGATCCAGGGGCAGCCACAGCTGCTCTGGGCACCCTGTGCCAGGGCCAGATCTGGGTGAAAACTCCACTGGAACATCCTGCAAGTTTCCCATCCAGTCCCAACCCCACTTACCCGTAAGTAGGATGGATCACATCCCAACATAAACCAGGCTTCATGGAAGGATTTGCACAGATGATGAGCCATGGCACATCACCCTGAGAGAAAGGGAAGGTGAGAAACACATCAGAGAAAGACAAGAAGTGAAGAAGAGGCGCTGTGCAACACTTCCAATGATCACACTGCTAAATCTCACTTTGTTTTGTGAAAGATCTGGATTTGTGCAAGCAGAGGTTAATGCTGAAAACAGCCATCCTAACCCCGGCTCAAAAACTGTGACATCGACTCTACACCCTGAAAGGACCCCAGGGCGCTTTCTCCCGGGAGCAGCATCCCGGGAATCACGGCAGCACCCCGGGAATCACGGCTGCACCCCGGGAATCACGGCAGCACCCCGGGAATCACGGCAGCATCCCGGGAATCACGGCAGCATCCCCGGGAATCACGGCAGCACCCCGGGAATCACGGCAGCATCCCGGGAATCACGGCAGCATCCCGGGAATCACGGCTGCACCCCGGGAATCACGGCAGCACCCCGGGAATCACGGCTGCACCCCGGGAATCACGGCTGCATCCCGGGAATCACGGCAGCACCCCGGGAATCACGGCAGCATCCCGGGAATCACGGCTGCATCCCGGGAATCACGGCTGCATCCCGGGAATCACGGCTGCATCCCGGGAATCACGGCAGCATCCCGGGAATCACGGCTGCATCCCGGGAATCACGGCTGCATCCCGGGAATCACGGCTGCACCCCGGGAATCACGGCAGCACACCGGGAATCACGGCTTCACCCCAGGAATCTCGGCTGCATCCCCGGGAATCACGGCAGCACCCCGGGAATCACGGCAGCACCCCGGGAATCACGGCAGCACCCCGGGAATCACGGCAGCACCCCGGGAATCACGGCAGCAGCCCGGGAATCACGGCAGCACCCCGGGAATCACGGCAGCACCCCGGGAATCACGGCAGCACCCCCGGGAATCACGGCAGCAGCCCGGGAATCTCGGCAGCAGCCCGGGAATCACGGCAGCACCCCGGGAATCACGGCTGCACCCCGGGATGCCGAACACCCCGCCCTGTCCCAGCAGCTCCCGGGCTCCCCCCGCCTCCAGCCAATCCCGGAAACCGCGGGTCCCGCCGCTGCCGTGTCCCATCCCGCCGGCACGGCCCGCTCCGTGCCGCTGCTCCGAGAGCCCCGAGCGGCTCCCGGTACCGCGCTCCGCCTCGGGCGGCCCCGGGGGCAGGACACAAACCGGGCAGCGAGCGGGGGTCCCGGGCAGGGCGAGGCGCGGGGGAAGGCGGCCGAGCAGCCACGGCTCGCTCATTCCCTGTATCCCGGTATCCCAGTATCCCTGCATCCCAATATCCCGGTATCCATCCCGCACGCACCGTTCCGTTCCGCTCCGCTCCGCTCCGGCCGAGCCGCCGCCGCTCCCGCCGCCCCAGCGCGCCCCGCCCGCCGGACGCACCGCCCGCCCTCTGACGTCACGGGCCGCGGCCAATCGGCGCGCGGTGCGCCTGCGCGCGCGGGGCCGGATGCGGGCGGCGCGGAGCCGGATGCGGGAGCGGGGGTAGGGAGCGCCTTCCTCCCCTTCCTCCTCCTCCTTCTCCTCCTCCCCCTTCTCCCCCTTCTCCCCCTCCCCCTGTACCAGGCACTGGAGAGCAAAGGGGCAGAGCCCGGCGGGGGCTGGAGGGGGGAAGGGTGCGGCCCCCCCGCACCCGCGGGTACAGGGGGGACCCCAGGAGGAGCTTCCCGGAGAATCTCTGACATCCTCCTGTCCCGTTCTGACATCTCTGACATCCTCCTATCCCGTTCTGCCATCTCTGACATATTCGTGTCCCATTCTGACATCTCTCATATCCTGTGAAAAACACGGCTCACTGTCTTGGGAGATTTTAAAGGCTTAATAAAAATACAGTAGAAGACAAAATATAAAGCAAAGGGTTAAAACGGCGGGGTGCTTGGCATGCTGCCCGGAGCACACCGCTGCTTCGGGAGCACCCCTTTAAATATGTTTTACAATCCATCCATTTGTTACATATTCATAGACCTTCGTGCTGTTTCTGGGAACTTTAGCATGGCCACTCCTCGGGTCCGCCTTTTTAGAGCATGCGTGTTTCTTGGCTTGTGGTTTTATTCTTCCCTTTATCGTTTTTAATTTGGGTGGTGGTCCAGGCCTTTTGCGGTCGGTTGAGTGTTGATAATTGCTGTGTTAGCTGCGGGGTTTTTATTACTTGTTTACGGGCTGTTATTTTGACTAGGCAGGTAGTTTAAGCATACTATCTCTAAAAAACTCATGTCTAACTTTTACTATTAACAAAGACTACATCCATATAGAAATGCTATTTTAACATTATACATATAGCATTTATCCCAATACTTGCAAAGAGCCAACATGTCATTTACAACACTCCTATCCCGTTCCAAAATCCCTGACAGACATCCTCCTATCCCGTTCCGAAATCCCTGACAGACATCCTCCTATCCCGTTCCAAAATCCCTGACAGACATCCTCCTATCCCGTTCCAAAATCCCTGACAGACATCCTCCTATCCCGTTCTGCCATCCCTGACAGACATCCTCCTATCCCGTTCCAAAATCCCTGACAGACATCCTCCTATCCCGTTCTGATATCCCTGACAGACATCCTCCTATCCCGTTCCAAAATCCCTGACAGACATCCTCCTATCCCGTTCCAAAATCCCTGTCAGACATCCTCCTATCCCGTTCCAAAATCCCTGACAGACATCCTCCTATCCCGTTCCGAAATCCCTGACAGACATCCTCCTATCCCGTTCTGAAATCCCTGTCAGACATCCTCCTATCCCGTTCTGCCATCCCTGACAGACATCCTCCTATCCGTCCAAAATCCAAAATCCTCTGTTCTGATATCAGACATCCTCCTATCCCGTTCCAAAATCCCTGACAGACATCCTCCTATCCCGTTCCAAAATCCCTGTCAGACATCCTCCTATCCCGTTCCAAAATCCCTGACAGACATCCTCCTTCCATCCCCTGTCCTCCTATCCCGTTCCAAAATCCCTGTCAGACATCCTCCTATCCCGTTCTGAAATCCCTGTCAGACATCCTCCTATCCCGTTCTGAAATCCCTGTCAGACATCCTCCTATCCCGTTCTGAAATCCCTGTCAGACATCCTCCTATCCCTCGAAATCCCTGACATCCTCCTCCTCCCCGTTCTGAAATCCCTGTCAGACATCCTCCTATCCCGTTCTGCCATCCCTGACAGACATCCTCCTATCCCGTTCTGAAATCCCTGTCAGACATCCTCCTATCCCGTTCTGCCATCCCTGACAGGCATCCTCCTATCCCGTTCCGAAATCCCTGTCAGACATCCTCCTATCCCGTTCTGAAATCCCTGACAGACATCCTCCTATCCCGTTCCAAAATCCCTGACAGACATCCTCCTATCCCGTTCCGAAATCCCTGACAGACATCCTCCTATCCTGTTCTGAAATCCCTGTCAGACATCCTCCTATCCCGTTCCAAAATCCCTGACAGACATCCTCCTATCCCGTTCCGAAATCCCTGACAGACATCCTCCTATCCCGTTCCGAAATCCCTGACAGACATCCTCCTATCCCGTTCCAAAATCCCTGTCAGACATCCTCCTATCCCGTTCCGAAATCCCTGTCAGACATCCTCCTATCCCGTTCTGAAATCCCTGTCAGACATCCTCCTATCCCGTTCCAAAATCCCTGACAGACATCCTCCTATCCCGTTCCAAAATCCCTGACAGACATCCTCCTATCCCGTTCCAAAATCCCTGACAGACATCCTCCTATCCCGTTCCGAAATCCCTGTCAGACATCCTCCTATCCGTTCTGCCATCCCTGTCAGACATCCTCCTATCCTGTTCCAAAATCCCTGTCAGACATCCTCCTATCCTGTTCCAAATCCCTGACAGACATCCTCCTATCCCGTTCTGAAATCCCTGACAGACATCCTCCCCGTTCGATCCCGTTCCTGAAACATCCTCCTATCCCGTCAGACATCCTCCTATCCCGTTCTGAAATCCCTGTCAGACATCCTCCTATCCCGTTCTGCCAAATCCTCCTATCCCTCCAAAATCCCTGACAGACATCCTCCTATCCCGTTCTGCCATCCCTGACAGACATCCTCCTATCCCGTTCCAAAATCCCTGTCAGACATCCTCCTATCCCGTTCCAAAATCCCTGTCAGACATCCTCCTATCCCGTTCTGAAATCCCTGACAGACATCCTCCTATCCCGTTCCAAAATCCCTGTCAGACATCCTCCTATCCCGTTCTGCCATCCCTGACAGACATCCTCCTATCCCGTTCTGCCATCCCTGACATCCTCCTATCCCGTTCTCCGCAGTTAAAGGGCGGAGCCCAGCATGGTTGAGAACTCTCCGGCCCCGCTGCCAGAAAGGGCGATTTATGGATTTGCGCTTTTTTTGGGCTCGTGGTTTGGCTTCAGTGAGTATCCCCAGCTGAATCCATCACCCCCAGGTGTTGCTGTGCTGCATTCCCGTTTTAATCCATTTTTTTTTTTATGCCAATCACATGCATTTTCACATTCACTAAGCACCGGAGGTAGTTGTGGTGTTACTTTCCCCAGCAAAATACTGAAAAGGAAAAAAAAAAAAATTAAGTCAATCTGGTCAACAGAGGTGGAAAATATTTTGGGTTCTATCAGCTTTTCTCTGTTGGTGTGATGGGTTCTTCATTTCACTGGGGATCCATCTCAGCACCAATATTTGAGAGATAAGAAAACATTTTCTCGACACAAAAGGTGCTGTAAAGATTTTTCTTAGTGCAGGATCCTGCTGTGAGAAAGGAGGGGGAGTTGGGTTCAGCTCCACTCCCAGGAAGAATCAGGAAGGATTTTCAATAAGTTTTCATTACAAACACTGCAATTCCACCTGTTTTTCTTCCCATTAAATGGCCACTGTGTCATCATTTTCTCATTTAATAGTCTCTCTGTTAAGATTGCTTTGGCTTCTTTTTATTGAGGTGTTTGGGGGCTGGTTTTGTGGGTTTTTTTGGTTTTTTTTGTTTGTTTGTTTGTTTGTTTTTGTTTGTTTGTTTGTTGGGTTTTTTTATATTTTTATTTATTGTTCTGCAGATTAATAAATAAATAAATCCTTATCTGTCTTTATAGGAAAGCAGAAATTAAATGTTTAAGCAAATATAAAACTGATCCTGTGTGACCAGGTACTGGGCAGGATTTGTGTCTGAGAGGCAAATTCTGCAATCTTTTGGGAGAGGTATTTTGGTTTAAATAAAAACAAAATTTAGGAAGTCTAAAACACCATCAGTTTTACTGTGAGTTTCTAATTTTGTTGTGCAGTTTTGTACCTTATCTGGGCTTATATTCCTGAGACTTGGCTGTTCTCCCTGGGACTGACATACTGGCCTCAAAAGTAAGTTCAGCCAATTAAACTTTTTAATGTTAATTATTTTCAAATAACAAAACTTTTTTTTTTTTTTTTTCTTTTTAAATAATGGCCTTGCATTAAATCCATTTTTTCCCTGATGATAAAGGGCTGTAATGTTGCTGAAGCATTCTTTTATGTAGCTATGGTGAAAATGTTTCATTGTGCCATAAAATAAATAGTACTGGAATGTTTTAGAATAAATTTGGCATTTTGCTTTCAGGAAGTTTGCTGGAGGAAATAACTTAATAATAAACTTTAGGCCATAATTTAAAAATAAACATCTTTTTAAGGAATTGATCTGATGGTTTGTCAGTAGCTCCAGTGGAGTCAGGATCCACAATCACAGGTGTTGTTTCCTTTCCTGTTGGAGAAATTAATCACAGATCCAATACCAACAGTAAAACTCATTTATTATTAACCCTTTATTGCTAAATGTAAAATTCAAAATCCTTTTTCTCAGATACTGGGCAGTTGCTCTGCCAGTTTATCTCCTGGTGGCTGTGGGAATTGGTTATATTTTGCTTTTTGGGATTAACATGATGAGCACAGCTCCACTCAACTCCACTCACACCATCACAGGTAATTTTATTGCTTTTTTAAAAGTTTGATTCTTGACTGACAATGCAGGAAATCTGTAAATCTGTAGAGAATAAAACCCAAATGTTAAGCCTTTAAATATTTGAGTTCTTGGAAGTCCTGGTGGGGTTTTCAGCATCCTTTAAAGTAGCTAAATTTGTAGGTTTACATTATATAATTATAGAAATATTCTTGGAAGAAAAGGATCTGGAAGCCATGAAATGTTCTCCTTATCTTTTGTAGATAATTTTGCAAAAAAGCAGCAGCAGAAGAAATTCCAAGAGGAGGCAATTCCAGCCCTGAGGGATATTCCCATCAGTGAAGTCAATAGGATGTTTTTCCTCCCTGAAAAAGGGATCTGCAATAGCAGATAATTGTTATTAAAACCTGTTTGAACAAAGGATTCATAAAACTTACAGAGGGACACTTCAAACCTCTCCAAACTAGAAATAAAAACTCTTCCAGCTTTTTCCCCCCTGAATTTCTAATTTAAATTATTATTATTATTATTATTATTATTATTATTATTATTATTATTATTATGCATTTTAATGACCTGCATTGCTCTGAGAATTATGCTCCAATAATTTATCTGGTTATTCTTTAAAAATTAAAAAAGTGGGTTTAAAAGTGTTCTGTTACTTGCAGCTTTCTGCTTGGAATTCCCCTCTGAGAGGGGAAAAAAGCAGCTTTTAAAGAGAGTTTAATTCTTTTTCTCTTTAAATTCAGGGAGAGAAAAAAATGTATTTTGCCAGTCAAACCCTCAAAGATCTTTTTAAATTATTAACTGGAAGTGTTTGCATTGTAAATATATTATTTGCCTTTGTCAATCTTAATGAAATGTGGCTGATTTTTCCATGCTCACCATTTTCCTGTGGTTCTGGGAGGTTTCTCCTGGGTTAAGGTGTACAGTGCTCCATTTTCCTTCACACAATTCAGCCAAATCTGTTGATCCCCCACCCCCAAATTATTAGATTTACTGAGTTACCAAAAATAATAAAGATGGGTGAAGATTTGCTGAAACAAGTCTTGAAATGACTTTTTTATTTTTAAGAATACTGAAAATAAAGCTGGAAATACAGGAACTGACAGGTCCATGCTGTTAATACCCAAAGTTAAGTGGTTCAGATATTTTTTAAACAGTGAATTTTACTTTTTTTGTTGTTGTTGTTTTATTTCCTTTCTCCCAAGTGTCCCAAATTCAGGTATCCCCAATGTTATTTAGGTCTATTATAAAGCCCAGTGAATAGAACCTCATGATTTATTAAGCCTGTAACCAACTTCAGCAGAGAATTTAATTTAAAATGTTATTATTTTATTAAAAGATAATACTTTTTTGAGAATTAGTGTGAAAAATCTTATGCTCATTCTTTAGAAATCTGTCAAAATGATCATCAGTTGCTCTGGAAAGTTTTAAGACTTAGTATCAATCACTTTGGTATAAATATAAATATAAATATATAAATCTGTAGTTGCTTGGGTTTTCTGCCTGAAATTGAAGGAAAAATCTCCATGTTCAGTTTTCCAGGTAGGATTAAAACACCTCCTTATTGGAGGAAAAAATGCTTTTCAACATTTCACTTGGAAATGCTGAATTTTTGGTGGGGACATTGTATAAAAATGAAATTGTGTCTGAATGAGAACAGCATTGATTTCTGTGGTGGATTTAACTTATTCATGAAGTTTTGGGGTTTACTTTGCTGTTGTTTCTCCACCCTGTCCTTTTTATTAATTTTCATTAATCATTTAATTTCCATTAAACCCTGATTTTATGACCAGCAGACACAAAGATGTGTTTACTCTTTTGCCACTCCTCTGATCACATTCCACACATTGAAGTATTGACTGCAATCTTCTTTTTTTTTTTTTTTTTTTTCTGTGTATTTTCCACTCCTTTTTCCTTCCTGAGAGAAAAATTTCATTGCGAATTCCAAGGTGACAACGAGGGAAATGATTCCCACATTTGGGATCATTTGATGGAAGGATTCATTCCTTGTTAAGGATGCCCCAAATCCCTTCAGGATCAAGGAAAGCTACTGGAAAATGCTCTGAGAAAACACAAATTAAAGAATGTAAAGCTTGGGCAAAGATTGGATCAGGGATGAATTTAATTTCTCTGCAATTAATTTAATTTAATTAATTTAATTTCCCCCAGTTATGGGAGAACCAACAATGAGGAGGCAAAGGGGGGATGTTTGTTCAAGGGAAACTTGCAGGGGTGAAACTCAATCTCTGCTTCAAAGATGTTGTGGTGACCTTTCCTTCAACTTGGGCAGGTCTGACACTTCAGAAATTGCCTCTGGGAGCAAAATACAACCAGGTCATGTGGGGTTTGGGGGCTAAAAGGTGTATTTTGGGGAATTGGGAATCCACAGGTCTTGCTTGTGAGTAAGAAGATACACAACTGTGCAAAGAAGAGAGGATTTTTTAATGTAGATTTATATAAATTCTGTCTTAGGTATTGAGGGAAAAAAAAATCTCCCACATGATTGAACGGTGCTGCCTGTCCTTACAAAACATCCCTGGATATCAGGTGTCCATTCTTCTCAGAGACTGAGGGGAAACTAAATAAATAAAAGGCAAAAAAAACCCCTAAATTTGCCCTCATTTTCACCTTTCTGCCTTCCTGGTGGCACAACTGGTGGAGTTCAACCCACTGCATTATCCCTGCTGGAATAAAGCCAGGGATGAAAATTCAGGTTTGCATTTAAATGCAACTTTTTGGGTTCTCCTGCAGTTTTTATCCTTTTGGGAGTGGATGGTGTTTTACACATCTTGATCTGAAGATCTCCTGGTGGGGCAGGATCCCCCAAGTTGGGATGGGAAGGAAAATGTGGGAATGTGTCACCATAAAATTCCCACGGGGTGGAGGGACAGGACACAAGGAATGGCTTCAAAGTAGGGTTTGATGGGATATTGGGAATTAGGAATTGTTCCCTGGGAGGGGCTGGGATGGAATTGCCAGAGCAGCTGTGGCTGCCCCTGGATCCCTGGAATGTTCAGTTCCAGGTTGGACATTGGGGCTGGAGCAGCCTGGGACAGTGGGAGGTGTCCCTGCCCACTGGATGAGCTTTAAAGTCCCTCCCAACCCAAACCATCCCATAATTTCCCTTGAGTTAAACAGATAAACTTGTGCTGTTCCCTAAAGCATTGTCCAGACCATCCCAAAAATATCTGGAGCCCAAGGAATTCTGTCAGCTTGACTGGATCATCCCAAACACCCACTGGGGCTGGGCAGGGGGAGAACAGGAGCAAGGACAAGCCAAGACCCTCTGATAGCAAATAGAAAGCTGTAATTTTAATATGAAATAATAGAAAGCTGTAATTTTAATATGAAATAATAGAAAGCTGTAATTTTAATATTAAATGTTCATCCTGGAACACATCTGTGCTAGGGGGTCTATAAATATGAAAAATGCAACAAATTTCTGTCAACTTCAATTTCATTTGTGGGGGGAAATCATAAAATGTTTCTGCCTTACAAACAAAATATTTAACAGATTGTGTGTAAATATATTTTGTTCACCTTTCTTGTGGGCACTTGAGCCTGAGTTGCTAAAATGTTGAATTCAGAGTCCTGCTTGTTGAATTTCCAGTCAGCTTTCACCCAGCTGGGATGAATGGGGGCTTTTGTACCTCCCTGTTCAGGAACTGAGCTGTGTTCTGGGCAGATTTCTTTTTGTTCTGCCAGTTCCCTTCCAGAGGGGTTGCCAAAGTCAGTTTTGTTGGGATGCTGTTCCAAGGATGAAAAGCAGCTCATAGATGAAGCCAGTGCAGAATAAATAACATGAAATAGGAAATGTTTCAGTGACTTGGGGACTTGGGTGGGTTTTGTCTCTGGAGCTCAAAAAGCTGCTGCTGGGAATTTTGCCTTTGCTCAGTTCTGCTGCTGCTCTCATTCTTCCTCTAGAAATGTAATTTAGGGGGAAAAAATATCTTGTGGAATTCTTTTTTCTCTTCCTCCAAATTAATCTTGTGTCATATTCAGAAAGAAAAACAAAAACTCATTTCTATGGCATGCATGGATATGCTTCCCTTGGGTATTTGTGTCCTTCAGAGCTTGTCTTCAAAGCTCCTGGAAGCAGAATTCAGGCTGTTGTATGAAAATCAGCTTTAATTTGGATTTTTCATACAAGAGGAATCTGGAATTGCAGAGGTTTTGTGGAGGCATCCCTGTACCAGAGAACAAAAAGTTGCTTTTTGCTGCCATCATTTTAGGGAATGGAAAGTGAAAGCAGCATTTACTGGAAGTGTTGCAGCTGCTGAATTCCCAAAGGAAGGATTTAGTGAGACCCAGACCTGAGCCAAGAATTGCAGAATCTGCTCCCAGCCCTGCCTTTGAAGTGCTGAACTCCCCAAACTCCTCTGGGGGATGCTTTGGGACCTTTTTCCTGGAAATGATGGATGACTCTGGGTGCAGGATGGGATTGCAGATGAGGTAAAAAATCAGAAGTGGAAACTGAAAAAAAGTTCCTGCAGCTGAGTCAGAAATGCTGCACCAGTTCCTTTAGGACTTTCTCTTAGTTATTAATGAGCTGGGAAGGGACCTCAGTGCATTTTTTGGGTGTAATCACACAAAATTTGGGGTCATCACAGAGCAGTGAAGGCATCCTGGATGCTTCTCTGCTTTTGCTGCAGATTAGATAATGAGGAAGCTGGAGCATCAATTATTTTAGGATATTTTGTGAAATACATTGAATTATCTGTGTTTTAGTGCCATGAGTTTGGAAGTGGAGATGTGGAAATGAATCTAAAAGCTGAATTTTCCTTTGTCACTCTGGGGTTTCAATTACAAGTAATCCTTATCATTCCCTGTGGGACAGGATGTCCCCTGGTGTAAATGTAATTAATGATCCTCTGTTGAGTTTGCAAGTTGTGAGAAATTAGGTTTACTTTTTAAAATGTTTAAAAGTTTAATAAAGGATCAAAGGGATAATTTTTAGTGTTGGGGTGCTTGGCAAACTGCTGAAAGCACACTGTTAGCTTCAAACAATTTTTAATATTTTTTTTCATTATATTGGTTAAATGTATATTTATGAGGATTATATATATTTAAATATTTCTGTGAATTATATATTTTGTTTTTTTTTTTTTTTTGGTTTAATTTTTCATTTGTTTGCATGAAATTAATGTATTTTATTAATATATTTTATTAATATATTTATATTTAAATTAATTTTTTTCTTGAGGTTCTGTTTTGTTTGATACTTTTTTGATAATAAAAAAGTTAGTAAATTTTCTCTTGGGGTTTTGGTTCTTTTTAATATTATTTTATTATGTAGATAGGATATTTTATACATACATTAAATCACTATTTTTTATTTCACAGAAGTATTTGAGTTATTTTTACTATTGTTAATTAGCTATAAAAGTATTAACTGCTGTTGTAATAGTTAATTTACAGTACAGAGTCTTTATTTTAATATTTTGTATATATTTATTACTCTAAAATATATAAATTAGACAGGACCAGGGTATTGGCTACAAAAGTTGACAAGTTATATTAAAAGCAGTTAAAAGTGATTATAAATTGTACTATATTAAAATAATTTGTAAAAGCTAATATATAATAGCAAAAGCCAATAACTGCATAGTTATTTATCCCACAAGTGGAGATTCTAATAGGTTCATTCCTTTGAAATCTGAATTTTTCCAGGTTTAAAAGGTGTCACCCTCCCTTTGTTTGGCAGCACGTGACTGAGAGGAGGAGCTGCCACACACTAGAAGGTTTCTGAAAATTCTCTGAGTTTATCTCACAACCACCAGAGGTGCAGGAAAGGTCAAAAATCTGCAATTTCCACTGGCTTTGGGGAGACCCATGGCAGTTTTAGTTGGAGTTAAGGCACATTAAAGATAAAAAAATTGAAACCTAGTGGGGGCAAATAATTAATCCTTGAGGTGTTTGAAGGTGCTGGTAAAAAAAACTGAGAAACTCCCTGAGCATAAAAACCATTGTGGAGAAGGCAAAACAGGTGCCACAAAATAGAAGTTTGAACGTGGCATTCAATCCAATCGTGGTTTTTCATCAAGGCTGACTTTTTTTCTGCCTGGCAAAAGATTCCAGAGGGGAAAATCTGATAAGCAGAGAATGGCAGAAGGCCAGAAAAGATCCCAAATGTTGTTTAGAACCTGTGGGTTGGACTGGGAATGGATGGGAGCAGCTGAACATTCAGAATTTTTAGCAGAATAAAAACAATCTGGACATTTGAAAGAATTCCTTGCCTCATTTCAGTTTGTTTCCAAGCCTTTGGGTTATTTTGAGCTGCACATTAAATTATTCAGCCTCATCATCAATGTGGCATTTTCACTTTCTCAGGACCTGCAGTGTTTCAAATAATGACTCAGTCCCATCTTCTCAATGTTCTTTATCTCTGCTGCTGAAACCAACCTGATTGAAACCTTTTTTTCAGCTTCAGGGTTTAATTGGATGTCTCTAAAAACACAAAAGGATTTCCTCCCATTTCCCAGTGCTTTGACTCATTCTTCTTGGAAAAAGAATTAGAAATAATTTCTTTTTGAGCTCTGCTGTATTTCTCTGTTTGGTCAGATATTTGTCCTTCCATTCCTGATAGTTCTTTTCTTAAATTCTTCATTTTTTTAATGTGGATTTTGGGTCTCTCAGGGCTCACTTCTTCTTCCTCAGGCTCAGCATCATCATTGTAGAAGTGAAGTGTGGCTTGGACAGGAAAACTGGCCAGAACCTTCTCTCCAATGTTAGCAAGAAATTTCTGGGATTTGGATTTGGGCAAATAAAGCCTGAGAAGAAGAAAACCCATTTTAAGAGAAATTAAACCATGTAACACTTGTCCATCCAATCCAGTTTGAACATTAAAACCAATTTTTTTATTAATAAATTCTAGAATTGAGATTAGGATACCAGGGTTAGATTGGGGATGGTGGCCTGAGGTACAGAGGTTGATTTTAGTGGATTTTGTGTCTCCAGGTGGAGCAGGAGGTGTAGACTGATTGATTTATTTTTATATTTTTTGGATTAAAATCATAAATGGCCCCTCTTGGTTTCACTTTGGCCAATTTCCAATGAAATCTGACAGCAACTAAAGTCACACAGAATTCCAGGTGCCACAGCTTTTATAACAAAGAACAGGGATATTCCATTGATTTTCCTCCTCTAAAGGAAAATCCCAATGAAAGAATCCAAACATTGGTGAAAACCCTTTTCAGTCCTCCAACCTTAAAAATCTTTACCTGGAGTTCAACTTTTAATCAAGAGCAAATTAAAGTAACAAATCTGTAACAATCACATTCTATTAGCAGCTGTTCCCTGAATTTAATAAATATATTAATAAATAATTTAAAATATTAATCATTTAGGCTTAGTGAGCAATAAATGTAAGTATAAATTAGGTGAGGCAAAAAAAAAAAAAAGTTTTTAAAATTACTTTTTCCTTATTTGCATCTTTTTCAGGCTCTGTTCAGCCTGGGCATCTTTGCTGAGGGATAAAAATCTGTGCAGTTTGATGAGTAATTAAATTGTTACTAAAATAAGATTTTCCAGGGACAAACTGATCCTTTTCCTGAGAAGGAAGGAGTTTTATATTTTTATTTTTTTGGTCACTTTTCCTCTCTCAGGTGACAGGATTGAACTCACCTCACTGGATGCTGGAACCCCAGGGCTCCTTTTGATCTACAATTTATCACTTGACCATTCAATTCTGGCTGGAAAGAGACACATTTATTAATGATTTTATTTATTTATTTATTTATTTATTTATTTATAATTTATTAATGAAGATTTCACTTCTTTTCTTTAGGTAACTGGAGAATTCCACAGTAATGTTGCTTTGTTTGCTTTTTCCTCTAAGTGGAATTCTTGACATCGTCACTGTGGGTCTGTTCTCTCATAAAAATGAAACCTCAGGTTTAATCAACCTCTTTGTTAATTGTGCCTCAAACTCTATTTTTGTTCTTTCAACCTTCCCATCCAAGCAAGTAAAACTAAAAATCACAGTGCATGTCAAGGTCAGTAAGAATTACTTCAAAATTCAATTTTCTGATGATTTCCTCAGTGGTTTACTTACAGCAACATCCCTCCCAAAACCACCAATAAATAAAATAACGCACATGAAAACATGTTTTTAAAAGTCATTTTTGTTTAAACTCTTCCTATATACAAAATATCAGATCCAGACTATATCTGGTGATTTCAAACTGAGGTTATTCTTTTTTAATATATATATTTATATTTTTAAATTTTATATTTATATTTATATTTATATTTATATTTATATTTATATTTATATTTATTATTTATAATTTATATTTATTTTTATTTTTATTTTTATTTTTATTTTTATTTTATATATATTTATTTATATATATATAATTAGGCAAATATAAAATGCTGTTAAAATCAGGGTTGTGTGGAGCAAGAAGTTATTTCTGCAGCTCTTGATATGGTATATTATTATTACATTATTATTACTAAATTAAATATATTAATAATATATGAAGAAGAACTGATCATGATTCTGTATCTCATACAAAATTAAATTTTGAGGCAGCAATTCCAGCATGAATCCAAGGAGGACAATCTGATCCCATTAGCCCAAGGGAGCAGATGGAGTGCTGGGTGCTGCCTTTCTTGGGTGGGGTCACCACAATTCTGGATGTTCTTTCCACCAGGATTTTCCATCTCTGTTGCTGTGCAACAGATGCAGCTGGAGAAATGGAGAAGTGCTTTCAAATCAACATAATAATAATGATAATGATAATGATAATGATAATAATAATAATAATAATAATAATAATTAATAATAATGTTATCATAAACTTCATTTTAGTTCTGAAATATTGACTTTAAAGGAGGGAGTTTCAGCAAAATAAATAATATAAGGAACACTCTCAGAAATAACTCCTGAAGCTGACAGATGTTTTTTGGTTTCTAGTCAATGGAATAATTCCATACTCACAGCTGGAGAGTCCCAAGCTGGAAAAGTCTCCCTGTTCTTGCCTTACCAGCAATCCCAGGGAAACAGAGGGGTTTGGTAGGTTTGGTTAGCAAATCCCAGGGGATCTCTAGAACAATATTTATCCAATTTCTCTTTGTGGTGCTGTTTTACTGAATGGGAATTTACAGAATTCTCAGGATTCCTGCAGAATCAGGATTTGCTCTTTGTTAAATGCACTCTGTAAATGCACTTTGCACATGTCTTGGGAGAAGTCATTCACATCCTGTCCTAAAAACAAAAATCTAATGTGAACTTTCTTCCCAGAGAAGGAACAATAATTTTATTTACTGACCACAGATTATTTAGTGTGAATTGGGCACCTTCAGTCTAAATCTACTCCCTCCTGTGTTTAAATACCTTGTGATATCTGTGAAGCTGTAAATAAATAAATAAATAGTGCCCTAATACAAATAAAAAATACATGCACAGCCTCAATCCCTTTCAACATTTCTGTACCAAAATCAGTACAATTAATGGAACAAAGAACATGGGGGCCAATATTGAAAATCCAAAATATCTGTTAAATAATAGCACAGGTCCTGAGGAAAAATGGCAAACTTCTTAAGTGACCTGAAATGTAATTAAATATCTTGCTAAATTACAGTCTGACCTCCACATATTTAATTTCAGCAGGTCAGTTTTATTTAGTCCTGATTTAACTTGAGAGTTGAAAGGGAGGTTTGCATTGAAGAATTGATACCTGTGATCTTGCAATCAGATCTGGATGTGAGGAAAATTGATTTATTCCTCTGCCAACATGGATATTAGTGCAGGACTGGAGTATAAACTGCTGAAATGTGACACTCCAGAAGATGCAAAGTTATTCTCAATTCAATCTCTTGATAAAGCCCTGCAAGACCAAATTTATTACAAATTGAAAATACAACTTTGGTGATGAAGCTGCAATGTAATTAAATATACTTACATGTAGAAAAAAAATGTGAATATTAGAGTATTCATCAATCAAACCACACAACTTTAATTGGCATTTTTGTGGAAATCATTACCTAAAGTCAGGCTCCTTTTTGTGTACACCAAATTTTAATGTAAGTGCTTAATTTTGATATTTGTTGAAGAACACAGAATCAGAAAAGTTTCCCAAGGAGTCAGGGGAATTGTTCAGATCTCTGCCTTTACCTGGGAATAACTTTGACACATTCAACTTCTACAGAAAGGTGAGCCCTGTGCTAATCATTTTGTGTTAATTAAAAGAAGTTTTTATCTTTGTGAGATATGGGTTTTTTGCAGTTTTTTTTTCATGAAGGCAATTGTGCATTTGCAAGAATAAAGGGTGCTCAACATAAATTGGTGTGTTTGGGGAACCTGAACACCTCTGCAGCATTTATAGCTTTGAATAATATCTGATATGAAATAAAAAAACCACAAACATTGATAACAGACAAAGCTCCTCCCAGAGAAATCCTTGGAAAAGCTTTCAGGGAGCTTTTCAGGAACCAGCTGTTCACAAAGCACAGCAAGGCCAAGCTCAAAATATTCCTTTAAAGTCAAACAGAGAAGCTCAGCTACTCCAAGGTTACACAGCAGAGCTGGGAGGTTTGAGGGCTGCTATTACTCCCTGTTTTTCCCAAGGCTTCTTTCCACCCTCCTGTAAAGAGGAGCTGACTGACATGGTTATTTTATTTTAGAAAACCTATTTTAGTAAATTCCCTGGTGCATGCAAGGCCTTGGTTTAATAATCAAAATAATAACAACAACAGAATGCTTTCCCATCTAAAATCCTGATTTTTTTTAGTCAAAGCTTATCAAGATTAAGTCCAAGTTTCACTATAACAGAAACCAGAAAACCTCCAGCAGCTTTGCAGCTCTAAATTCATTCTGTGCCAACATAGGCAGGAGCTTGTCTTGAACCAGGGACTGGTTTTGCCTGTTCTGCTTTAGACTCCTTTGCATGGGGAGGCTTTGATTCCATTTTCTCATTTACTCATCAACTTTTCCAGGGTAGGGGAACCTCAAAAATCAAAAAATTCCAGTTGTGGAGCTGACTGCATCCCATGGCAGCACAGGATTTGAAGCAAAGCACGTTCCTGGGAGTGGAAAGGTTACACAGAGAGCTGAGCTCTGGGCAGCCTCGGGGCTCAGCCAACCCTGAGGAAGTGAATTCCAGAGCTGACAGCTGGCTTTGGAGATTGTTCTCTTCCTTTTGATGTGCCCCAGGCAAGGATTTGGGCTTCCTGCAGGAGATAAGGTCACACAAAGGAGCAGTGTGAGCTGCCAGGTGAGCAGCACTGGAGATTTGTTCCTCTCTGTGCAGGGCATGTGATAATTGATCAAAGATTTGTGTTAATCATTAATTGTATAAACCAGAATACTTAAGTCTGAAATGAAGCATGACACTAAAGAAAGGAAAATATATGATTAAATCATTCTGTTTTAAATTCCCCTGTTATGACTATTATGTTTTCTAAAGAAGTTGTATCTAGTGACATCTTGCAAAGCAAGGCTTTCACACAGCCCAAGAGATTCTGCAAAATCAGATTTCCTGCCTTTGTGTGATCAATTGCAGCCTATCCCTGAGACCAGAGCTCCTGACTTCTGCCATTCCTTATCTACCAAGGGCAGAGCTTATCTGTGGGACTGACAAATTGTCTAGAGACGATCCCACAGACCACCCCTGCTTACCTGGCAGAATTATCACAACAAAAATTAACAATTATTGATGACTACAAGGAAACCAAGCTATAAAGGGAGCTGCAAACCAAAGTTCAGTGGAGCATGGAGTGGGCTGTGACCCCCATGTATCCCCAGTGCTGCTTGCTCTGTCTATATAAAATAAAGCAATCGGAATTTTGCTGAATATCGAGACTTTTGTTTCTCATTTATAACAGGCAGGATGTGGCAGCAGCAGCAGATTGGTGTTTCTGAAGCTTGAGATGAAGAATTGCTTAAAATATTTGGCCTTGCAGCTGAAACTGTAATTTGTTTGTGAGTGTTTGTCTGCCATAAGTTGTGGAAATATTATGTCCCATCTCTGGAGGTGTTCAAGGCCAGGTTGGACAAACACAGAATCCTCAGGGCTGGAAGAGCCCTCCAGGATCATCCCCAAGCCCTGTCCCCAAGGGTCACATCCAGCCTGTCCTGAACACTCCCCCAGGCAGTGACTGCAAACCTCCCTGGGCAGCTCATCCCAATCCTGACCACTCTTTCCACCTTTTTCCTGAGCCTGCCTTGGCACAACTTAAAACCATTTCCTCTCCTCCCTTCACTTGAAATGTGAGAGCAGAGCCAGTTTGTTCCCTGTTTATCTACAGAGCCAGCATGCTAGAGCTCCACTTAAGGATAAGATTTAAAGTGTTATTTTAGAACACTTGTTGCATTAAATCCAAGTGCAGGACAAGACCTTGAGTTCAGAAAAATAAAAAAAAGGTTGTGGGTTGTGTGTGGCTTCCTGCCCTGTTCAGGAAACAACTGTCACATGACTGTGTAGGTGTTGGCCTCTTTCATGCTGTTTTTTATCTTCTCTTTTCACTCACACACCAAGTATCTGCAAGGATAAGACTGATCCACACCTTCCTTTCCCAGAGCTGTGTTGTGATGACTTTCACTATGAAATACATAAAGTATGTGATAACTTTTGTGCATAGATATATTGCAGGAGCAAAGGATAACTTGCTGTCTGTTGTGTATTCTGAAGGAGCAATTTGTGTTTGCAGCATCCTACAGGTTTATTTGTGTATGCAAATCCTACAGGTTTATTCCCTGCCAGGCTGTTCTTCACTCTGATGTCAGTGTTCAGGCCTCTTGTGAATCTCAATGAACCAGCTGTAATTAAATGCATCCATTTGTGGCTTTGGTGGCTACAGGAATGTGAACTGGAGACAGGTGTCTTCTCCTGGATCTGTGTGGGATACAGAAGGGAACATTGTGCCTTTAGGACACAGTCTAGGAATAAGGTCAGGTCGCAGTGTGAAATCATTTCTGAGGAAGATGAGATCCTTTCCTGTTGTCCATCAGGACATTTTGAGCTTTGGAGAAGCAGAAGATTTATCCTGGGCTCCATCACAGCTGGTGGGAGCAGCAGGTGAGGGGGGAATTCTGTCCCTGAGCCCCCTCAGGTGTGACCCCACCTGGATCCTGCAGCCAGCTCTGGAATTCCCAGCCCAGCTGAGAGCTGGAGCTGCTGCAGAGAGCCCAGAGGAGGCAGCAGGATGAGCAGAGGGATGGAGCAGCTCTGCTGGGAGGAAAGGCTGGCACAGCTGGGATTGTTCACCTGCACAGGAGAAGCTTTGGGCTGAGCTCAGGGTGGCCTTGCAGGGCCTGAAGGAGCTGCAGGAAACAGGGAGAGAGACAATTCCCAAGGGCTGGAGGGACAGGACACAGGGAATGGAGGGGCAGGACACAGGGAATGGAGGGACAGGACACAGGGAATGGAGGGGCAGAACACAGGGAATGGAGGGACAGGACACAGGGAATGGAGGGACTGGACATGGAGGGACAGGACACAGGGAATTGGGGCTGGATGGGATATTGGGAATTTTTCCCTGGGAGGGGCTGGGATGGAATTGCCAGAGCAGCTGTGGCTGCCCCTGGATCCCTGGCAGAGTCCAAGGCCAGGTTGGACATTGGGCCTGGAACAGCCTGGAATAGTAGAAGGTGTCCCTGCCATGGCAGGGGGTGGAGCTGGATGAACTTTAATTCTCTTTTAAGCAAAACCATTCTGCGATTCCCAGAGGAGCCGAGCCGTGGCGCCGGGGACGAGAAGACCTCGACTGCTTCTCCTCCTCCTCCTCCAGATCATGACTACAACTAACCCGCTGCATAGAGACAACGCCCCGAGCCACTTGCAACAATTTTGAGCGCTCTTTATTCTTATTTACACCTCCTTCCACCGCAGAACTGCGCAATCCCGTCAGCGCGAGGCCGCGAGGCCGCCGCCTTCCCCTCACGCTGCAGGGAGGAGGGGAGAGAACGGACGGCCCCAAAATGGGGCGGGGCGCTGCGCGCGCCAGGCGCCGCCAGCCAATCAGCGCCGGGAGCGCCGCCCGCCCTCCCTGACGCACCGCGCTGCCATTGGGCGGAGCGGGCGGAGGGGGCGGGGCCGCGCGCCCGCCATGCTGATCACGCTGTGCTACCTGTACCTGTGGGCGCGCTGGGGGCCGCGCTCGGCCGGGCTCGTCCGCAGCACCGTGCGGAGGCTGCACCGCTCCCGCTGCTCCTTCACCTTCTGCGCCCGGCAGCCGCAGCCCGACGAGCGCGTGTGCCTCCGCGTCGGCGGGAAGGTGTTCTGCACCGGCGAGGCGCAGGTAGAGCCGCGGGGGTGCGCGCGGACGCGGCGGTTGCCGCGGTAACGGGGATGCGCATCCCGGCCCCGCGCAGCAGGGATGAGGTTGTGACTTGATTTCGGGGCTTGGGATTGGGAAAAATGACGGGAATTCCCACGCGCTGTCACATCCAGGGGAAAGGAGGAGGGGACAGCAGGGTGGTGGCTTTGGTAGGGGATGTTAGTTCAGGTGTGGTTCCCTCTCCTCGCTGCTTGCTGGAGCTTTTTGGGATAGGGAATGGGCTGAGGGATGCTCTGTTTGCTACAAATACATATATATATATATATATACATACACATACCTATGTATATATATATGTAAGTATGTATGTATATGTGTGTGTATTAAATGCAGTTTTGCAATGACAGCAGTGGTTATAGGAAGGCTTGGCTGGGAGAGCTTGGTGGAATTTCACAGAATCACAGAATGGTTTGGAATGGAAGAGAATTAAAGATCATCCTGTTCCAAACACCTTCCATGGGCTCCAAGCCCTGGCCAGCCTGGCCTTGGACACTTCAGCAGCTGTGCCAGCCCCTCCCAAGGAATAATTTGTTCCCAATATCCCATCTAAACCTGCTCACTTTCGTTTCCCCTTGTCCTGTCACTCCACATCCCTGGCAAAAGCCTCTTTCCATTTTAGCAGCAAACTTTGAGCACATATAAGGCTTTAGTCTAAAAATATGTGCTGTGTGTGTTCAGGATTCGTGTCAGGTTTAAAATGTTGCTGGATCTGCCCTGGAATGTGAACTGAGCCTTTGGTTACTGAGAGCTGGGTGCTTCTCCCCGTACAAAATGTTAAGTGAGGAAAATGAGGTGAAAAATGAAAATCTCGTTTTTTTACAAATGAGCAAGGGTGTGGGAAGCTGTGGCAGCCCATGACAGTGGAAAAATCCTGTGCTTGAACCAGTTCCACTTGGCACTGCTGGAAGCAAAACTGAAAGTGAGCTTGCTTGACTTTCAGCATTAGAAGTGGAACTCCCCTGGCACTGCCCCCAGCTAGTCTGAATTATTTAAGTGAATGTTGCATTTCTCTAAGTTTTTCATTAAATGCCAGAGTTGGTCTGGGTAAGGCTTTCTTGTGTTCTGCTTTTTGCTGATGTTGATGTGTGTGTGGCTGGGAATTGCTTCAGTTGTTCCAGGCATTGCTGGGAAGGGATTTTTATGGAGCCTGTCAGTGCCTGAGTGCTCTTCAGGAAGCAGAGAAGCTTTTCATAAGTTCAGTGAGTAAAGAGAACGTTTACAGTGAGGGAAAACAAGATTAGAAATGCTGATGGAGTTGATTCTATTTAGAACTAGTTTTTTTTTGCTGTTTAATATACAGATTATTTCACACTTGAGCAATGGTGGCAACCTCAGAATCTTTCTCAGCCAAGTTAAATACTTAATTCACATTCCAGTAAAGCTCTCAAAAACAAAACAAAGCTGTGTTTAGGGGAGTTCTGCCTCAGTTGCCCTGGATTATTGTTCTGTGAAGAGGATTTCAGCTGATTTCTGCTCTTTGCTCCACTCCTGCTCATTTCTCAAACAGCTTCTCCTCAGCCCTTGCACAGACAGCACATTTTTTTCTGTCTGCAGTGCTATTCATGCAGACTGATTTTATAATCTGCTGGGTTTATTGGTGGTTTTTGGGAGCTGGAAGCCCTCTGGGGAGCTGCAGCTTGCCATGAAGTTTGGCACAGACTCAGGGCTGTTATTCAATGTTTTTGTCTCTTTAAAATACATGGTGGCAACATTTGAGAATCCCTGGGGCAGGTCCTGCTGTGCTGCACCTCCAGCTCTGGCCCTGCCTCACTGGGGAGCTCTTTACATCATCTGTGAAGAGATAAAAGGTTAATTAAGATTATTTTTTTGGCTTTTAGGCAGCCAGCAAAGCTCCTTTGCTCTCTCAGTAGCTTGGACTGTCATCAGTAGCTTGCTTAAGACACCAGCAAGTCATAAATCATAATCTGTAAAGGCTTTTTTTGGTTTGATCTTTGGCCAGATGGGATGTTTAAGGTATTTTAAAGCTTCCTGAGCTCAGTTCACTTTCCTTTGGGAGAAATCAGTATTTGCTTGTGCAGCTTCTGTGCTCACCAAGGGTGGCTGGATCAGTGAACTGCCCCCAGAGCCTCAATATTCTGTGGTTTCATGTGAGGTGTGCAGTGAGGAGCACATTTAGAATTTGGTGCCAGAGGGGAATTCTTTCCTGCTTCTACATGGAATTACTGGAGCTGTGTGCTCATAGTATGGCAGAAACAAAACAGTTATTTCTAATGTTTGCCATTTTTAAATGCATCAGACGAATTAAGTTCAACTCTAAATCTACATAAAAATTAAAAATTGATGTAATATTTTCCTGTGAAGTATCTCAAACTTGTTTGTTGTTCTGCTGATTCCAGATTTTGAGCTTTATTTCCTCCTTGGAGAGGGCAAGAGAGGGAATCTTTTGTAATTGAATGAAGAAAACTTTTGTCCAATGATCTGCTGAGTGGTGGATAGAACAACTTATGGAAAAAAATTATTCTTAATGAATTACTTCTTTATATTTTGTGAGTTTCATTAGGGATTTTGATGCAGATGCATGAAGATGCAATGCTCAGTGTGGATGGGAGAGGAGGTTCAAATGTCCCACAGAGTCTCAGTGCCAGTGGCTCAGGGGTTTTGTGTTCCACTCTCTCTTCCTGTAAAGCTCAAAGCTGGATTTTGAGTTGGCTTCAAAACGTGGCTTGTCACTTTCAGTTTTACTTTTACTGTTCCTATGTGATGGTTCAGAACTTTATCCCTTTTTTTGTCTCTTGGGGAATGTGAAATAATCATCACCCTTCCTGCAAGGCTGGAGGGTCAGATTTGAATTTAAGCTGGGCATAATTTAAAAAGGAATTCTTAAATCACCTGCTTCCTGTGCAGACTTATTTTCCTTTCCCATTTCTTTCAGTTCCTTGATGACTTGAACAGGTGGAGTGTTGTTCTGGTTTCCCCCTTTATCCACCCTGAGAAGTTGCTGGCAGCAGAGCACATTGCTTTTGTGACAGAGAGCATTTCTGCTCAGGCAGAGAACGTGCAGGGAGGACCTGACTCTTCAAAGGAGGTGAGAAACTCTCTTTGTTTATTGCATAGAAAGGGTACAGATGGGTTCTGATGTTGTTGGAATAAAAAGGGAATTGTTTTATGCCAATCACTGTTAATAATTAAGCTATTTTGTGTTTCAAACAGGCCCAGAGACATTTTGTTGAGACTTTTCAGCAGCATTTTGCTCTGGCTGTGGGTGGGAATTGCCTCCCTGCTCTGGAGCTGGAATGGGAGAAGTTGGGATTGTTCAGCCTGGAGGGGAAAAGGCTCCAGGGACAGCTCAGAGCTCCTTCTAAGCCTAAAGGGGCTGCAGGAGAGCAGCTCTGGGCAAAGGCTGGAGGGACAGGACACAGGGAATGGATTCCCACTGCCAGAGGGCAGGGCTGGATGGGATTTTGGGAATAAGGAATTGTTCCCTGGGAGGCTGGGCAGGGGCTGTGGCTGCCCCTGGAAAAAAACATGGAATGTGAGGATGAGCAGAGGGATGGAGCAGCTCTGCTGGGAGGAAAGGCTGGCACAGCTGGGATTGTTCACCTGCACAGGAGAAGCTTTGGGCTGAGCTCAGGGTGGCCTTGCAGGGCCTGAAGGAGCTGCAGGAAACAGGGAGAGAGACAATTCCCAAGGGCTGGAGGGACAGGACACAGGGAATGGAGGGACAGGACACAGGGAATGGAGGGGGACAGGACACAGGGAATGGAGGGGCAGGACACAGGGAATGGAGGGGCAGGACTCAGGGAATGGAGGGGCAGGACACAGGGAATGGAGGGGCAGGACACAGGGAATGGCTTCAAAGTAGGGCTTGATGGGATATTGGGGATTAGGAATTTTTCCCTGGGATGGTGATGAGGGGCTGGGATGGAATTCCCAGAGCAGCTGTGGCTGCCCCTGGATCCCTGGAATGTTCAGTTCCAGGTTGGACACTGGGGCTGGAGCAGCCTGTGGAAAATCCTTCTCCTGCTTTTTTTGAAGCCCCCTTTAGGCACTGGCAGGCTGTGAGAGAGGAGAGGTGGGTCTCACTGCCTGCAGGGAGGAGGAGGGAAGGGAAGCTGTGCTTGCCAGGGTGTGGCTGTGCAGGCTGTAATAAACCACCTGAGCTGCCTGCTGGGCTTCCAGAGCTCTTCCATGGATCAGGCTGGGATCACCCCTGGGGCCATGCATAAGGTGCTGTCCTGAGTGTCCCTAAAGGGCCATCTGTCACCCTTGCTTCCTGGAATCAGGTTTCAGAGTCCTTGGGGTTCCAGGGGATCACACCCACGGGTGCTCATGGCCTGTCTGCTTCCCTGCATGAGCATCCTGTGTTTCCAGGGCACTTTTTCCAGGAGGTGATTTCCAGCATTCCCCTGCTGGAGTGAACGTGGGGAGCAGAGGGGTTTGTAAACAGCTTCATTTGGGGGCAGGGACAGGTTGGGAATGGGCTCAGCCCAGGTTTGGGTGCAGTCAGGCTCTGAGTGCCTTCACCCCCTGCCAGTTGCAGAGCAGAGCATGCACTTGGATTCTGTCAGTCAGGGATGGTGTTCAGAGATGCTGCAGCAGGGGAAATCCTTGCTTTTGTGGAGCTCCAGAGCTTGGTGGGACCTTTAGGGCTCAAATCTTCTGATCCTGATTCCACTGGGCTCACATTTCCTTGGAGAAAACCTGCATTAGCTGCTTTGGAAATGATTTTATTGCCTTTGATAGGTGGAATCCATCCAGGTGGGCTCTGCTTCTGTCTCTTGTCTCAGAGTCCTGGGCCAGCTCAGATGGAAGATTTCTATTTTATTTTTACTTTTTGTAGCAGAAAGATCCACAAAAACATCTGCATTGAAACTCTAATTATCTCTTCTTTAGGGGTTTATTGGATTTTTTTAGTCTTCTTAGATTTGCTTTCATTTTCTTTAGGATGGAAAATTTTGCATTCTAATGTGGACATTAATAATTGATTTGAATTAGAAAGCTCAGAAATGACAGTCCAAGCAAAAAATCAAACCTGAGGAGGGAAAGGACTGCTGGTTTATTTTGTTTATTGTTCTTCTATGTGAACACAGTAAATGCTCTTAATTTTGGTACCTCTGGCTGTCACCATAGCCAGGGGCTGTGGGAATACATTACTTTGGGGGAATTTCTGGCCAGAAAAGCCATTTTTTTGTAATGGAAAAAAGCCATTTTTTTTTGTAGGACTGTCAGTGAGTGGTGAAAATGAGGGGGACTCAGAAAACAGGAGTGTGAATAATGTCTCATCTCTTGCTGAGAGCTGGCCTTTCATCCTTTATTCTGACAGAATTTAGATTTCAGATGGTGGCAGGAAAGCAGGAAAATATTCCCTGAGGGTTTTTGCTCTGCTCTGGAGCCAGTGGGTTGTTGCCTGAGCAGGATTTTGGGGTCACAGGTTTTGGCAAGAGCTTTACTTTGTGAGGTACCCCTGTACTCTTTATTTGCACTATGCAGCAATAATTGCATTTTACATCTGAGATTTTACTTGGTGCCACAAATTAAAGATCAAGAGCATCAACAGATCTTCCTCACAGTTTCCAGGTGTGGGTTTTGTTTGTGTTCTTTGGATAAGAAAGGATATTTAAATACTCTGTAAATTCTAAATTCTCTCACCCTCCATCTCAGGCAGTCACATTGAATATGGGACATGCTCTGGTGTCACAGAGCTGGAGTTTAACCCCAAATTTAAAAGTGACAAAAACCCACACACTGCTCCCCTTTTCCTTTTGGAAAGGGAAATTTTGCACCAAGGCTTAGCAGAAGTCATGGATCAGAAGATACCCAGCCAGGTTTCTTGTTAGATATCCAAATAAAAATATATAAATAAAAATATAAATAAAATAAATATAAATATAAATATAAATATAAATATAAATATAAATATAAATATAAATATAAATATAAATATAAATATAAATATAAATATGGATTGAGAGCCCACCTGCAGAGCTGCCCCAGCCCTGTCCCAGCCCAGCTCAGAGCTGGAGCTGCTGCAGAGAGCCCAGAGGAGGCAGCAGGATGAGCAGAGGGATGGAGCAGCTCTGCTGGGAGGAAAGGCTGGCACAGCTGGGATTGTTCACCTGGGCAGGAGAAGCTTTGGGCTGAGCTCAGGGTGGCCTTGCAGGGCCTGAAGGAGCTGCAGGAAACAGGGAGAGAGACAATTCCCAAGGGCTGGAGGGACAGGACACAGGGAATGGAGGGACAGGACACAGGGAATGGAGGGACAGGACACAGGGAATGGCTTCAATCTGAAAAATTATAGGTTCAGATGGTATCTTGGGAATTAGGAATTGTTCCCTGGGAGGGGCTGGGATGGAATTCCCAGATCCCTGGATCCCTGGCAGTGCCCAAGGCCAGGTTGCACATTTGGATTTTGAGCAGTTTGGGACAGGGAAGGTGTCCCTGCCATGCCAGGGGTGGGAATGGGATGATTTTTAGGGTTCCTCCAACCCAAACCATTCTGGGATTCTGTGACTGAATGGTCTCATTTGGGTTGTGCTAATCAGAAACTGTCTTTGAGGATGGTTTAGGAAGGAGTCAGAACCATTAGGGTTGTTTGTTCTTTCTTCTTGTTCCCTTGGGAAATCCCACAAAATCAAAACTTGGAGCTGGATTCTCTTGGATGTTGTGTAAACCATTTAACTGCAGGAAATAAAAAGGTGAATTTAGCTGATGGTCTAATTATGGGCAGGTAGAATAACTGACAGCTCCCCTCAGTTTGTGCATTAAAATTTAGATTTTCCTTCCTCCTGTCAGTGTTTTCCATCTGGTGTGGTGATGAAAGGTGAACCTCATGGAAGTGTGTCAGAGTGCTGCAGCTGCTCTGTTGGAATTGCACTTTGTCTCCCAGTTTTTGGCAAAGGCTGATTATTTTTTTTTTTAGGTCATGAAGGCAGGTGCTGCTTCCTTGTCTCTAAAAATTCTTTCATGGGAGAACAACAGGTTTGTGTATCCTGTTGTGTCTCCTACTTGTGCAGTGCTTCTTTCCTGGAAAAAGGGATTTTTGTTGTAGATAAACATCTTGAACCCTCAGGGTTTAGTTAATGCTTCTGATAATTTTTATTAAGCCCTTGTAGTTTCCTTCTGTTCTGTTTAGCAGCATTCTTGCTTGGAGTTTGTGCTGAAGGAAAAGAATCCAAAGAGAATTTTTCTTACAGAATGTGACAACACTCTGCTGCCACTTGGGATGTTGCTTGGAACTTTTAGAGCCCTGATTTTTGGGAATGATTCCTTTGCACTCCCAACTTGCTCCCAACACTTGGATGTTGTTCTCTTCCATCAGGGCTCAATCTTTGCTGCTAAAACAACCCTCCCTCAGGAAATTCTTTGGGTTGGACTCAATTCTCCTGCAGTCCCTCTTGCCAACACGATATTGTTGCTACTTGGGGATTTTTCCATAACCTTTCCCAACTGAAAGCCATCCATATATGCTCTGTTCTAGATTGTCAAGTGGTCAGACTTTTGTTCACCCTTGGCCTATAAACCTGGTGAACCTTTTAAGTTAATTGCTGAAGCCAGTGTAGATAATTTCAGTAGCCTTGGAATAGCCTTCCTGGAAGACAGGCTGCAGATGGATAACGGGATGGTGCCACACAGGATTGTTTGTAAGTATTTTTTGATCATTTTTGATAGCACAACATGCTTGGTTGATGGTTATTTTAGGACTTTGCACTTAGTTTTTATACCTACCTGGAAAATTTGCATTTATTTTGGCAGAGTTTTCTTCCTGTTGGGATTCCAGGCAGCTGATCCCTCTGTAGCTCTGCTTTAATTTCATAGGATTGTGGAATGGTTTGGGTTGGAAGGAAGATTAAAAATCATCTATTCCCACCCCATGTCATGGGCTGGGACCCCTTCCACTATCCCAGAGTGCTCCAAGCCAGAAGTTCCAAAATATTTTCTCCAAGTCTTGTCTGTTAAATTAACAGAATTATTAAAAAAACTAAAAAAACCTGCAAAACTTGAAATTTTTAGGCAAATGTTCTTTTCTTTTTTTTTCTTTTCATATTTGAAATTAAAGTGTATCCAAACCTGAACATGGATTGAGAACAATTTGGTTGGGATTTTTTTGTACCTACCTGAAAAATTTGCATTTATTTTGGCAGAGTTTTCTTCCTGTTGGGATTCCAGACAGTTGATCCCTCTGTAGCTCTGCTTTAATTTCATAGGATTGTGGAATGGTTTGGGTTGGAAGGAAGATTAAAAATCATCTATTCCCACCCCATGTCATGGGCTGGGACCCCCTCCACTATCCCAGAGTGCTCCAAGCCAGAAGTTCCAAAATATTTTCTCCAAGTCTTGTCTGTTAAATTAACAAAACTATTAAAAAAAAGACAAAAAACCTGCAAAACTGGAAGTTTTTAAGCAAATGTTCTTTTTTTTCTCTTTTCATATTTGAAATTAAAGTGTATCCAAACCTGAACACTGATTGAGAACAATTTGATTGGGCTTTTTGTTTGTTTGTGGGGTTTGTATTTGCTTTGCTGGTTTTTTAATGTAGATCAGAGTGCACTGGCAGAAATTAAGGAATGACAAAATCAGCAACATTTAGCTGAAGTGCAAGAGGACAGGAATATTCTCCCAAAAGAATCTGCTGGGAAATTCTGTCTCTCTTGGTGCTGTTCTACATAAATATCCCCCAAGGAAGGATGGAAGTTGAGAATGTCATTCCCTTTGTAAAATATTTTCTGCCTCCTTTTGCTTCCAGGCTGGGGGAGACTCTAGATGGAATAACAGAGGTTGGAAGCTGTGAAATTCCCTTGGGATATTAAAAAAAAAAAAAAAAAAAAAAATCTTACTTCATATTTCTTCTCCAAAGGGGATGTAATTTCATAAGGAAAGGGATGGAAGTTGGATCTGATTTTGTTAATCAGGATTTTCCCCTGAATTAAAAGCATAATAAATTTATTTGGTTTTGTGGGAGTGGGGAAGGATTCAGTAAAATTGTTCAGATTTTGCCTTGAAGTATTTTCATGGCTCAGCAGCTGAAGAAACTCTCCCTTGTGAAGAGGTTTTTCTCTCCTCTTTGCACATTTCATGCTGGCAATAATCATCTTTGCTCTTCTCACTTGTGTTTCCTGTGAATCACCTTCATTTCTATCCATTTCAGGGGAAAAGGGGAATTTTAACAATTCTTCTTATTTTCTTGCTTTCCCTTGGATTCTTTGCTCCCAAATCTTGCTCTGGGTGGGTCTCTCTCTCTTTCTGCAGACTGAAATCAGTTCAAATATCTTTTTACTCCCTTTTCTTGTGCCAAATCTTTATCTGCAGCCTTCAGCAATGCAAGGGATGTGGTTCAATATTTATCTTGCCCAATGGCACCACTTTATTAGCTTATTTCAAAATAGCTCATTTCAAAACAGCAACAAGTCATTTTAAACCCTGCCCTCCTCAGAAGAGCAGTATTTTTCCAGAGGTATTTTATTTTCTTCATTTTAGATTTATAAATCTAAAGATTTGTGGTATGAGTGTAAATCTGTGTTTTTCTGGGTTTGTTGTGATAAATAAGTGAAATCCTTGCTGTTACAGAGCATTTGTGCTGAAATTAAATTCTGCAGCTGCTGATATTTAGAATAATGAGATTAAAAAGATTATGATAACCCCTTTTTTTTGTTATCCTTTACCTTTTCCAGCTGTCCATTTAAAGGAATCTGCTCTGAAGGAGTTGACAAAGGAAAAAGAAGTGAAAGAGAAAAGCGCAGACATGGATGCAGTAACTCCTGCAGGGAAATCAGGACGAGGTGAGGAGGAGGAATGCAAGAGGAAAGAAGAAGAAGAAGAAGAGAGGGAGCAGGAGGAGGCAGGAGCTGGGGACCATCACCACCTGCACCTTTCCAGCTGCCACGAGTGCCTGCAGCTGGAGAGCAGCACCATCGAGTCGGTGAAATTCGCCTCCGCCGAAAACATCCCCGAGCTCCCCGATGACTGCAGCAGCAGCAGGGAGGAGAAGGAGGATGAATGGCTGGAAAAAGGAATCAAAAGAATAAACCTGGCTGGGAAAGCCCCTAATATATTGATTTACCTGGGATCTGAGGCTGCCAAGGGGAGGTTTGAGCAGGTGAAGGCGGTGCTGAGGGAGTGCATCGATGCTGAGAGCTACACCATGTACCAGCTGCAGCAGGAGCAGCTGCTCAGGGACCCTGGCTTGACAACTGCCTGCTGCTGGTCATTGCCACAGAGGAGCCCATTCCTGAAAGCAGCCACAAGCAGTTTATGACATTTCTGTCCAAAGGAGGGAAGATTCTTGGTTTTTCTTCATCCTTCGCCTTTGGGGGCGTGCAGATAAAGCAGAAGAACAAACTGAGGAAGGCTGTGCATGAGCTGCTGGTGTCCAGAAAGGACAGCACTGAGGTGAAGCTGAGCCTCCTGGTCAGTGGCTGTGTTTTTGAGGAAGGGATGAAGGGAGATTCCAGCAGAGTGAAGGTGTTGAGTCGATTAAACAATGCTGATAAAGACACAGTTATTGTGCATCTGGCCCATGGGAGCAGTGGAGGAGAAGCCATCCTTTGCCAGGTACTGTGAGCAGGGGGGAATTCACTCCCTCACTGCTGTGTGCTGTGCAATCCTAAAAAATTGTTCCCATTGCATGTTCTTGGGGTTGCTGTCAAGGGGAGGTGTGGGAATCATGGATGGTTTGGGTTGGAGGGACATTAAATCCACCCAGTGCCACCCCTGCCATGGCAGGGACACCTTCCACTGTCCCAGGCTGCTCCAATCCCAATGTCCAACCTGGCCTTGGATATTTCCAGGGATCCAGGGGCAGCCACAGCTGCTCTGGGCACCCTGTGCCAGGCCCTGCCCACTTTTCCAGGTGTAAATGGATGTCCTGGATGTACAAAGGATCCAAATGCAGAGTGGGTTTCACTTGGTGCTAAAGAATGGGAATGTCACTGTGTGGAAACACTTTTCTTATTTTTACCAGGCAAGATCTCCCAGGGTGGTAAAACAAAGAACAGTTTTGGGCAGGAAGCAGGAATTTCACTCATCAATCCATGCAAATGTCTCCAAGAGGATGGTGCCAGGTGACAGCACAATGGCCACAAACTAAACCACAGAAATTTCCAGCTCCACATGAGGAGGAATTTCCTTCCATGGAGGGGGCAGAGCCCTGGAGCAGCTCAGGGAGGTGTTGGAGTCTCCTCACTGGAGCCATTCCCAACCCAGCTGGACATTTCCCTGTGTCACTGCTCCAGGTGACCCTGCCTTGGCAGGAGGTTGGGCTGGATCACATCCAGAGGTCCTTTCCAACCTCAATTATTCTGGGATCCTGTCATTTCCAGAGCAGAGCTTTCCCTTTCTGCCTGCTGGAAATGGTACAGGAATACACCCTGAGCAGATTTAGGGAGGTGGGAAATAAATCCCACAAAATCCTTACAAAAATAGGAAATGTAGCACAGCAAGAAGTGCAGAATAAACCTTGCTGGAAACTTTTTTTTGTTTCCTGAATCCTTATTCAGGCTTTGAAGCTTTAAATGTTTAACATTCTGCACCTATCTAATAGCTCAGAGAATCTGGGGGGTGGATTTGGGGTAGTCTAGGATGAGCCAAAATCATTAATTCCATTAAAAATAATATCCCAGGAAATAGGTGCCTCTGCACTATTATGATATTGTGATCTCTGGTTAAAAAACCACCAAAACAGGGAAAAAAAAACCAAACCACAGCCTAAAAATTAAACAAATAAGTTCAAGTGTTCATAATATTTTTTTTTCTTAATTTTACCTTCTGGATAATGAATGAGGAAGCTTCCATGGGAAGGTAAATGTTGGTCACTGATGATTGAAATAATTTCAATATTCCCAGCTAAACTTTTGAGTTTAAAAGGCTGGTAAGAGGTACCATGAAGTTTAGAAAATAAATCTGCCAAAGACATGGAGAAAAGCAGAGCAAGATTTCTGTTCCAAGATGAAGTTAAGGAATATAAAAGATTAACAAAGTTTATGAAAGGTTTTATTTTTACCAATATTTTAGGTAGGGAAGTTTCTCAGAGCACTCTTGTAGCAGTTGTGGAGCTCAGAAATATTCAGGAGGTTCTTATTTTTCTTTTTTATCAGCTTAAATCTGCTGGATTTTTGGGAACTCTGTTAGACATTGTTGGGTATTTTTTGGGTTTTTTTTGTAGGCAGCTCTGCTACCCATGTGCTGGTGCTGCTAGAAAATGGATTTCATTCTGTCCCTGCAAGTTTTGCTTTGCTGCACCCTTTAAATTGATCCTCCTGCTGTAGTCAAACTTAACACTCCAGAGGTTTCCCCAGAAATTAAAAAAAAAAAAAAAAAAAAAGGCATCAGAGAGCACAGCTTCAAAAATCAGATTAAAAGGATTAGTGTGACATTTTATAATTCTAAATGACTTCCAGTCTGGATTTGAAAAGCCTTTATTGTTTCCAGGGGTCAGGCAGTGACATCAGCCATGAAATATTCTGGTAGATTTGTTTCCCCTTTTTTTTCTGTGCTCCTCTGGTGGGTGGCTGTGTCCTGCCTCCTTTTTAATGTCATTTTTTTACCATCATGGAATGGTTTGGATTGGAAAGGATTTAAAAATTCTCTCATTGCACCCCTGTCATGGCAAAGCCCCAATGTCCAACCTGGCCTTGGGCACTGCCAGGGATCCACACTCATTCATTTCCCTGAATTTCAATGAAAATATATAAAACACATGAAAAAAAAAAAGAATGAAATTTTACAAAAATGGAAAAAATAAAAATAAGGACTTAATTTAAGAGCAATAAATGAATCTGCAGAGAGTTCAAGGGCTTTGAAATATCTTGTAACACAAAAGGAAAAGTAGAAAAAAGAGCCAAAACAGGAGGTCTGGGAAGGATTTTTTTCCCTCTTTCATTTAATTTTAACTTTTAAGCATCTGCTTCAACCTTGAGGAGTGATTTTTCTGCCAGGTGAGAAAGGAACATTTTTAGAGTTTCTTTATCTGCACTGATTCCCACTAAATTCACATGACTTGCTTGAGTTCTCCATCTCTTGTACAACTTCTAAAAAGTTCTTCCAATTTTAATAATAATTTTAATGTCATTTTAATTTTAATGTCATTTCAATTTTAATGTCATTTCAGTTTTAATGGCATTTCAGTTTTAATGTTATTTCAGTTTTAATGTCATTTCAATTGCAATGGAATTCTGCTTGTGTACAAGCCAGAATGTGACCAACCTTGCTGTTGGTTCTGAAAAAGGCAGAAGGTTGGATTTAAGTTGCTAAATACAAATTTGATCAACTCCTCCAGAAAAAGTTTATTAAGAAGGGAAATTTTGGGTAGGTTTCAGAGGAAATTGTGGTGTGTTGACAGCTGTGATCCCTGAATTTGAAACTGATTTTATTTTTTTTTAATTTATCCTGCCAGGCCCATTTGGAGCTGGACAGCAATTCCATGGATGTGCAAACTGAAGAAGATTTTAATTTGCTCAAGATGAGCAATTCCAAGAGATGTGAAATTCTCAAAGATTTCCTGACCTGCCTTGGGCTGAGCTGTGAATTGAGTGAAATTCCTGCTTTAACTCCCATTTTTCTGCTCTCTCCAGATGAGGTAAGTTGGGATTTACCCTGCCAGGGAAATTCAGTGTTCTCTTAAAGCCTGGTATTTTTGTTTGGAGAGTTTTCAACAGATATTCCAGGTAAGTCAAAAGTATAATTTTTAATTTTTAATGTTTTGTTTAGGAGGAATTCTGAATTTCACCATGCAGGTTAATATTACAATATTTCTGTATTAGCTCCATTTCTGTGAAGAACTTTTTAATGCAGTTCCTTTTTAAGGCTGTAGTGAGCCACAGAAAAAGAACTGCTTCAAAAAACAGGATTTCTTTTTCTTTTCAATCAAGATGAAAAATTCTGCACAGGCTGGCAGCAAAAGAGGAGATGGAAATTGTGAAGAGCAGAGAGGAGTGAATAGGGAAGGGTCTGGGATTGCACAGGGAAAACCTTGAATTCCTGAGGATGTTGGAATATTTCCTGGGAATATTTCTAATTCCAGTGCACTCTGCATTTGAGACCCTGCTCTGAAGAATTGTGAGGAATACACAAAGCAGTGATTTTTCACTTCTTCTTCTTCTTGAAAACATCACTTGTGTGTGAATTGTTTCTCATGATGTGGCAATGTGGAAACAAAACTAAAACCCATTTAACCTTTTTGACTTATATTAAATGTGCTCCAGACTCAAGACTTGTTTTCCTATTTTTGTTCTCCTCTTTCACTGTTTTTTTTTTTTTTTTTTTTTTTTTATCATTGTTTCTATCCAATGCCTTTGGACTTTTCAAACGTGGCATAAATTAAAATTCAGCTAATTTCTATCCAAACTTGCCATCTAGTGGCATATTCCAGGGTTGCAGACCATCAAGTAAAGATATTTTAATGGTATATTCTTTAGTTAAAGTTTATACCACTTGATATATATATATATAAACTTTATACCAAATAGTTTTTAAAATTTTAATAAATTCCATTAATAAATTATTTTATTCCTAAACTTTAATGATTTTAATGTGGGTTCATGTGATTTAAATTGTTTTATTCACATGTTTTAGTGGTAGTTTTGCTGTTTGTAGTTATTGTTTTAATGTCTTTTCCTTCAGCCATGATAGAATTCCAGAATCCTGTGTAAAAGGAAGTTGCAGCTTGTGTGGAACAACTACAGTTCCTAATGAAGAGAGAGCAGATTAAAATAAATAATGAATGTGTTAGAGTTCAGCTTTCTCTGAAATTTTTATTTTTCTCTCTCCATCCTGTTCTCTTTGCTTTCCCAGAGAGCCAGGAGATACCAAAAATGTGAATTATTTCAGAAAATCCTGAATTATATTGACAGCAAGTGATTTTGGGATGATTTTCTAAGACTTCCCTGTAATAAAAATGCCAGAATGAGTCAATTAATGATCAAACAAGCTCAAGGTCGTGTTAACAGATCCAAAAATAATGATAAATATTTTATTTTTATTTGCTTTTACCATTCCTGAGACTTGGCAGCTCAGGGGTGATTCCTCATCCCCAAACTGGAATTTCCATTTTGTTTCAAACCTGCTGGTTCCCTTCTCCTGCTCAGATTTTTCTAATTCATTTTAGGAACCCCAAGCTCCTTTTGCTTATGAGGAAGAAGTAATAATTGGGTTTGCTCTGCATTTTCTACTCCATTAAGAAAAAAAAAAAAAGAAGCTGAGGGGGTTTTTATTGGGTAATTTTAAAATTCTTTCAATTTTAAGTGCTGGTTTAGGGAGTTCTTCAATTTACAGCAGAGCTGTCCCCTGTTCTGGGGGATTTCCTTGGTGCCTCTTCTATTTTTTGTCACTTCAGAACTTTCACCAGACCTGTTTTCTGCTACATTTTGGTCATCAAATAAAATTCTAAACTTTATTCAGTGAGCAAATAGCTTCTCCTGATTCCTCTTTGCTTAAATTGCTGCATAATCTGTGTTTTTCTGCATCATTGTTGAAATGCTGTTAATAACCCCATCAAACCTGTGCTGCTGATTGATAGAAATGTGATTATTAAGAATTTCAGATGTTCTTTTCCACTCTTGCTTGGTGTCTTTTGCAGTGGAATTTGAAGCTGTTTCTGAGGAGTGGGTTGGAAATTATTTTCTTTTCCTCTTTGGGATTCACATTTTGAAGTTTTAATTTCCAGTTCATGGACCTTAAAACCACAGTCTTGCTGCATGGATTTTAAAAAAGCCAACAAAACATGAGCAGAACTGGGATGATTATATTTTAATATTTTCAATTCAAATGAAAGCTCTGCTGTCTGAATAATGGATGGTCATGTCCATCTTTAAGAATTTCAGTTTTCAGCAGGGAGAATTCTGCTCCAACAACAGCAAAGGCAGAGTTTGAATGAAGAACAGTTGAAATGCTGATTAAAAACTTAATTAAATCTACACAACTTGATGCTAAATGTAATTTTAGAGGCCAGTATTGAAACCAAAACCCAGCACCTTTGTCTTTTCTTCTTTTCTTGCAGAGCAGAGCAGTTTTGAGCAAAAGGAGAGGGAAATTCTGTGTCCCTGTGGGGAGAGGGGACTCAAATGTCCAAAGCTCTGTCTGGCACCCACATGTTCAGTGGCAGCCCCAAGCATAGAGATCTGATTTTTTCTGCAGCTTTGCCCTTAAACTCTCAAATATTTGCTCTTTCAGCCATCTCCAAGGATAATTTTTCAGACATAAATGCCAGGATTGTGTTTTACTGCCAGGAGTTTTAGTGTAGGTTTCAAACTGAGGATTTAACTCCTTGAAAAATAAGATTTGTCCCAGTGGTGATTATTCCCATTAGGAATTGTTACACCCACACATTTGCTCATCTGAAAACTTGAGTGAAAACTCCTCAGGCTGGAATTTTTTTTTTTTTTTTTGGGTGTATTTGAGTAACTCAGTAGCTGGAGCAGAATCAGCTCAGAGCAGATTTCCATGTCTTGATTCTGGGGTGGCATCGTCTGCTTTGGAATTCCAGGTCCATTATGTCAGCCAAGAAAATGTGGAGTTACTTTATCCTGAATAAATCTTCCTTTGAGGATGGGAAATTTGAACTCTCAGCTAACACTATAATGAACCCTGATTTCAGGGTACATTTTGAGACAATTGTTGCTGAAATATTTCCATACATATTCATGGGTGTTGTAGGACTTGAGATTCAACTTCAGGGTTTTTTTTGGGTTTTTTTTAAATTTCCAGTGCTAAAATCAGGAGTAGTTACACTGAAACTCCAGAGTTTTTGTTGCTGTCTGAGTTTTTTGGTTTATAAGTGAAATAAAAATGTTTAATTTACAAAATAGGAGATTTGCTTGTTTTCTCTTATCCTCAAAGCATCATCCCTGCCTTACAGACAGCAGAACAAAAAACAAGAGCTCTTTGGAATTATTTATTCCAGAAAGGAAATTTGCTCTTTTCTCTGGCTCAGAATTAACACAAGAGCTGAGTAAAATATTAAATGAGCAACAGGCTCTGAAAGAGACTTGAATAAATCACTGATAAATCATTTGTGTCTAGTATTTTTTACTTTTTTATGTATTATGTGTATTATTTGAAATGAGAACTTGAAAAGCTTTTCCCAGTTTGTTTCTTGGCTAGAAAATATCTTTCAAAGCAAAGTAGCTTCAAGGAAAAAAAAAAAATAGATGAAGCAGTGTAAATGCAGCTGCACCACTAAAAATACGTATTTGCTGAAGCACCTTACTGGTTTTGGGGAATGGATTTAATGTATTTGTAAAACTTCCATGAAGGACTGATAGCTGTGCTATCAATTAAAAATATTTGTGATTTAACTCCATGGATTTGGAGGTTTTTTTTTTTTTTATTTTTCATAATAAACTCAAAGGAATTTGTTGGGCTGCAATGCTTTGAGTTGCCTGTGTGTGCAGGGAGGGTGGGTTTGCATTTGCAGGTTTTGTGTTTTTCCCTCTCCCCTCCTCAAATTGACTTTATAATAAAAACTTGCAAACCCACAAGGGCCACACAAATCATAAAGCAAACTTTTTTTTCAGTGTTGCCATCATGGGAAGTGTCAGTGTCTGGATTCTGGTGATAATTCCTGTTGTTTGCTGCTGTTGGAGTGTGGTTCTGAAGGGAATTGTTCTTCAAGAATGTGGTTTTTGCCAGTCTGTGCCTCATTCTTTTCCTCTTTTTGTTTCATTAGCACTCAGGATAATTAAATTATGTAGAGGTTGTGTCCAAATTCAACAGTTCAGAGCTGCTTTGGTCTGGTTTTTGTATCTCAGTGGTGTCTGCTCTTGTACCCAAGTGAACATTTGTAACACTTGTCACACAGCCCCATGGTGGAATAAATTCTGTGTATTTTAGCATCTTTTTATTTTTTCTCCCCAGGCTTCCATTACTCTGCACATTTTTATTTATTAGTGTAGTTTCCTCATAAAGCTGTTGGTTCTTGAGTTAAATTTTTAAACTTTTGGGTTCCAGCTATTTGGTAGAGGTGAAAGTTTAAAAGAAGCTGAGTTTGTGGAGCAGATTTTGCAACAGTCCAGGGCAGGATGCTTTTCACTGGTGCTTCTGTGCCCTGGCAGTGAAGCATGAGAGTCACAGAATTCCAGAATCACTGAGGTGGGAAGGGACCTCCAGGATCCCCCAGTGCCACCCCAGTGCCACCAGCATCACCCCAACCCTGTCCCCAAGGGCCACATCCAGCCTGTCCTGAACACTCCCCCAGGCAGTGACTGCAAACCTCCCTGGGCAGCTCATCCCAATCCTGACCCCTCTGCCAGGGAAATTTTCTTTCCCAATCTCCACCCTGAGCCTGCCCTGGTGCAATTTGAGGCCATTTCCTCTCCTCCTTTCCCTGCCCCTCCTGGTAGGGAGTTGTGCAGAGCCACAAGGTCCCCCCTGAGCCTCCTTTGCTCCAGGCTGAGCCCCTTTCCCAGCTCTGCTGCTCCCAGGATTTGTTTTCCAGCCCTTTTCCCATCTCCATTCTCCTTTTCTGGACACAGGCAAAAAGATTTTTTTGCTTCAGAACAAAACAATTTTTCAAGGCAAGGTGTCAATTTAATGTCCCTCTGTGATTCAAGCAAGCTCTTTGCATCTGGAGAGAGCCATGAAAAGGACAAAGTCAAACAGGACCTGGAGGGGCTGGAGCCCCAGGAGGGGCTGAGGGAGCTGGGAAGGGGCTGAGCCTGGAGAAAAGGAGGCTCAGGGGGGACCTTGTGGCTCTGCACAACTCCCTGCCAGGAGGGGCAGGGAAAGGAGGAGAGGAAATGGCCTCAAATTGCACCAGGGCAGGCTCAGGGTGGAGATTGGGAAAGAAAATTTCCCTGGCAGAGGGGTCAGGATTGGGATGAGCTGCCCAAGGAGGTTTGCAGTCACTGCCTGGGGGAGTGTTCAGGACAGGCTGGATGTGGCCCTTGGGGACAGGGCTTGGGGTGATGCTGGTGGCACTGGGGTGGCACTGGGGGATCCTGAAGTTCTCTTCCAATCTTGATAATTCCATGATATCAGGAATAGTAATAGTGACTGCAGGTAGAAGGCATGGAGAAGATGATGAGGACTAATGACACAATCAGAGGAAAATTCTTCAAGAAAATTTTCTTGGCTCTTTGTTCAGAGGCAACTTTTTTAACCAACCCTATAGTGCAACATGGCTGTGAAACTGTAAAAGGCTTTTTACTGATTTGTGAGGCAAAAATTCAAGTGGTCAGTTGAGAGATTGTTTATCCTGGTGGGAAACAGGATTTGCCTGACATGAGTTTATTCTTGGTGCCTCCTGTAATAGGTGAAGGAAGGCAGGGCTGGATAGGATACTGGGAATTAGGAATTGTTCCCTGGGAGGGGCTGGGATGGAATTCCCAGAGCAGCTGTGGCTGCCCCTGGATCCCTGGAATGTTCAGTTCCAGGCTGGACACTGGGGCTGGAGCAGCCTGGGACAGTGGGAGGTGTCCCTGCCATGGCTGGGGTGGGATGGGGTGATCTTTAAGTTTCCTCCCAACCCAATCAATTCTGGAATTATTTAATTATTAGAAGGCTGGGTTATCTCCTAATTGAAGCCTTTCTCCTGGAGCTGTTTTTTAAGGGAACCCTGGGATGCTGCAGGTATTTCCAGTGCAGGTGTCCCTGCCCAGCTGAGCCACTTCAGTGTTGTCCTTCTGTTAAAATCACCAGCAATCTCTGCTGCTCCCAAAACTCTTGAGGCTTTTTCTACATCTCCTGTAATGAGGGGAAGGTGTTTGCCAGCAGGGGACACTTCTGAGCTGGATTTCAAGGGGAAAAAACAGGGAAGGGATGGAAAGCATTTTATGCATAGTGTGTTGTATTTAGATTTGCATGAAAATATCTTTGCATGTTTGCAGCAACTGCCCTGTATAATATTTCCTCAGTTTTAAACCAGCCTTTGAAATTCCACAGAACTGATGGCATGTAGTGTCAGAATACAGTAAAACATTTTCAATTAAGAAATCTTGATGGGAGATGAAGGGAATTCCAAACGTGGAGCCAAGTAATTCCAGGTGGTGGTTAAAGATAACTTTTCCTATTTTTCTGTTTATCTTCAGGGAATAATTCCCCTGTATTTAGGGGAGAGGGAAAGGGAAATCTGGCAAACATTCCCTTTATTTTACACTTCCCTACTTCAGATTTTGTTTTCCTTCTTGATGGATGCAAACATGCTGTTCCTGTTAAACAGGCACGAAGCACATTTGTAGGCACATAATAATGAACAGCATTCTTACTTTGCATTATGGTTTGTAAACAACTTTTGGGCCATGTATTGATTCAATAAATGTTTTTGAGGATCGTTTGGAAAATGCAGGAAGCTTTGAGGAGTGAAAGAAAGTAAGTTGTTTATAGCAATCTCCATAAAAAGGGTCTTTATGCTGCTGTGAGAACTAAAAGTTAATGCCTTTTGTACCAAGTAGCATTTAATCTTTCTGTGGAGTTAACTCTGATGTGAAATTATGATGTGCTGGCATCTGACCAAAGTGCCACTCATGGACTTGGATTCTCTCATGTTTCAAGGCTGGCTTCCAGTCAGTGTGCATGATACTTCACAACCACTTTCTTCACCAGGCATGTTCCTTCTGTACTGGAGAGAATGGAAAATTTCATTATCCCCCCAGAATGGCTTATGTAATATATATTTAAAACATTTGTGATCTCAGTCTGCTGCTGACTTCTCTCTGTTGAGATGACAGAGAGCAGCCCCAGGCCTGGGCATTTCTTGAGTCCAGGTTACTCAGCAGAGTGCTGGGGCTGATTTTTCTTGGAGTTTGTGGTGGGGATCTAAACTTAAAAAGTCAAACCCTTGGTGGCAGATGGATCCAAATTCAGCTGTCAGTTCTGCCTTGGTGTGAAGGTTGTAGTTGAAGTGCTGGGTGTGGGTTTTGTTTCAGCACTCCTGATAAAGCCTTTGAGTCAGAGCTGCCCTGGAGCAGATTTTGGAGGGCAGGAATCCCTGACTGGTGACAAATCCCCAGCCCTTTGGCACCGCTCCCACCTCACTGGTAAAGATCTGACAAAAGTGGAGCATTTCCAAACATTAAAAAAAAAAACCAAAAAGCCCTTCAAGATTCCCTGACTGTCCATGGGGCCTGCAGCTAATTTATGGAAGTGAGACTGGGAAAATGAGAGCAGGCTTGGCATCAGCTGGAGCCTGGTGAATCCTCTCGAGTTACCATTGCTCAGAAATGACGCCTCCTTCCCACAATGGGAAATTGTTGCAGTGCTTGTCTGACACTTTCATTTTGTAGCCTCATTTCTAAGCAAATGACAGCCAGAATATTTATTTAATTAATATATGTTTTAATTAAAGGGACCAGTTGAATAAATATGTATATCAATCAAGGTATGTAACCAAGAGGAAATAAAAGCGTCTTGTTACATCTCTCTTCAAAAAAGGAAAAACTGCAAACTTCAGCTGCTTTTGAAATGCTGCATTTGCAACATTCAGATCTTCTGAAAATGTGTTTTATTCCTTTGACAGTTCAGTTATGCAGAAATGCTATCAGAAAAAAAAAAATTGTCTAAACACAAAGTTTATTGTTGAAGTTTATCAAGGTGGATTTCTTCTGGAGAATTAAGATGGGAGTTTAATTAGAGTTATTGATTTTAAAGACACCGTGGTGCTCTCAGAGTTTGTCACTGGGCAGAGACTCCAAAAAAACACCATTGTCAGGTGTGAGTTGATGGGGAAGGAACTGCCTTAGAGATTACTGAGTTTCTCCTTTGACAGTTCATGTCCAGCAATGATTTCTGACATGTTGAGGAAATCACGAAATTCCAGGTGCAGGGGGAGTGGAATTTGGCATGTGCCTGTCTGGCTGACATGATGCAGTTCTTAGAGTGAAAAGCTGATTAAAGAGCAGCTGTTAGCTGAAATCAGAGGTTGCTGTAGTTTCTACTGCAAGTGTCCTGTGAAAGCTCTTTTTTTTTGGGGCTGCAGTGGGTGTTCCCAACAAGCAGAACGTGTTCCACTTTAATAAACCACTGTACTCACTTGGCACTTGGTGACATGAATGACAAAGGGATTACAGGAATATTGAGGCAAGGTTTTCTCAGAAGGAAAAAAAAAAAAAATCAGAATACATCTTGTGCTGTTTTCATGGTACATGTATTTGTCTTCTACCAAGAAAAGTATCCTGTGTAGAGGGCAACCTGTATTTTACAATTAGATTATCCAGAGCTGTTCTTCACAGAATGAGGTGATTTAATTTCAGGAATTTCAGCTGCTCACAGTTTTATCTCTGCCAGCATTTCCTAGAGGATCCACAGCAGGGATAAAGTTTGGTCCTGCACCTGTATAATTCCATAATTCTATATACAGTCTTGTGTATGTGTGTGTTAATATATTTAAAATATATCTAATGATTTAAATCTGTGTGTCATTTTATTGTATTAGTCATATAGTCAACCTCAAGTTTCAGAAATCATCTCCTTTCTTTACCTATTACTAAATACATGAGGTAATAAAAGTGAGGCAAGTGCCAGAGGCCCAGAGGAGACCAGAGAAGAGCTCCAGCCCTGAGAAAAGTTGGGATGAGAGTTCTCCATGGAGTGTGTAAATCAGAGCATGCTCCTTGACTGATGAGGATAAGAACATTTTTTTTTTTTTGGGGTGAGAGAGAAAAAATGCAGGAGGAAGAGCTGGTGGATCTGGTTTGATAGCAGATGAAAAAGCAGAGGCTGTGTGGGAGGAGGAGAGAGGGGAATGGGGCAACAGCTGAAGAGCAGAGGTAAGGAGTAAGATTGAACATGGAGAAAATAACTTTATTACTGCATTTTCTAGCATTCCCTCCAGCTGCTGGTTGTTATACACATCTCTCATAATTTTAGCTATAAAAACTGGGCTGCTTTGGACTGGTGGTTTTGCTGAAATGTGGGACAAGGTTGGATTTTTACAGCTTGTTTTATTAAGAATTAGTTTCCTGCTCTAGTGTGTGGTGTTTCTCAAGTCTGTGCTAAATTGTGCTGCTGAATTTATCCAAGAAATGTTTTAAGAACTACTTCAGAAAACATTTCAGAATATACTTCTTAATTTATAAAAAAACCCCTAATAAATGTATAATTACAATAACAACAAAAGGCAAGCCTTAGCAGGATCAATATTGAGATTTTAACACAGAAAGGAGTATTTTCTCCAGTTTTGAGAGTATTAATTGTAATAAATTTATGATTTCTGCATGTGGTGAGAACTTAAATTTGGAGTTTAGATTCTTTAGAAACTGAAGTCTTTTGAACTGGCTTCACAGATTGCTGAGTCTCAAAACATTTGCTGGACAAACAACCCACATGTAAATTTTTATTCAGCTTCTTTCCCTTGAATCTAAATTTACTTACAGAATTCCATTTCTTAACAACTTCAGACAGAAAAACAAAATAAAAATAAAGCTGTTCTCATTTGCTGGGAGAAGTAAAGAGATGATGGATATATATGGATATTCATGTGGATTATTGAACCATTCACTTATGGCTCTTCTTTGTGATTGTTTTTTGATGTTACCCTTGCAACAAAGAAATTAATCACAATTTCTTTTGTAATTTACCATTCAGCTGATGAGCAGGTCATAATATAAATAGAAAAAGTTCCATTGGTCTCATTATTAAAATAATTGAAAGGAAGAGCAGTTGGAGAAGGTGTATCATTTCAAGAGCTGTGCCTGGATGTTCCCTGCTTGTGGAATAAAATCAAGTTTGAGGAACTGAAAAACATCTTGAGATCCTCAAGAGTTTTAAAAACTCTTTGTGGGAGCATGTCTCAGCATTTCCATGGAGTCAGAATCAATGCAAATTAATTCCAGGAGGTATTTCTGAAATTCTGCTGCAAGATAAGGAACAATAATTGTGTTTTGATGCACGATTGTCAAGATCTAAATAAAAGATTGCATCTGGCATGTTTTGACTTTAGAACTTATTACATGAAGTGAGCAATTACCCGTGCATTTTTCTGGTCTGGAAGACATTTCTTCTTTGGAAGATGGAATTGTTGGTATTAGGACTAGTGAATGCACCACAGCTCCCTGTCAGGAGCAGCAGCTGCAGAGAGAACTTTGAAATGGATATTTTCCATTTTTTAACAGGCTTTTAGGTGTTGGTATCTCAGTACAATTATTTGCTGATGGAAAAGAAAATAGCTGAAAGTAGCTGAAAACAAATGGTAATTCTTATTTTTTTGCTTCCTTGGAGAAAGGGGCATTTCCCCAAAGTTATCATAAGCAGTATGAGCTGCAAATTAAAATTAATATTTGAATTTTGAAGGTTTTTTTTTTTAAATACCTGGAAACATTTAAAACTACTGCCTTCAGAATATTTATGTCATTATTTTAAATCAATGTAATTGGGAGCTTTTTGCAATTTTGGGAGATTTTTCCTTCTGCTGTTTTAGCCATATTGATGTTGATAACACATACTGATGTTAACAGCTATTGATAATAACACATTGATATTGAAACTAATATTAACTAATTAAAAAATGTGGGAGGGAAACTGTTGGATTTGTGTTTTAGTCCAATGGTATTTCTTAATATCCACAAAAGAGAAGGGTTTGCTTTTGGTGTCTCTGCTGCACTTTTGGAGGTGGAATTGGACTTTTCTTTAAATATTTCCGAACTTTTTTCTACCCTGCACAATCCACTCTGTTCAATAAGCAGCCCAGGATTAGCAGATTAAACATTTTTGAACTGCATTAAACTTTATTATAATTATTGCTGCCCTTATTGCTCCATTAAAAAAAAAAAAAATCTCAATCTGTTCAAAGACATTTCTTCCTCTTTGGAGCATTTGATAATTTGCTGGTAAAATTTAACTTTCACAGCCACTGTACCAATCCTGATTTTTTTTCCCACTGTTTTGGCAAACTGAAAGCACATATCAAACTTTAAACTCAAAGTTAAATAATAATTGTTTTGCTCATTCCCCAGGACTTATGTTCAAGAAACAGATCCAAACTGTCCTTATTTAACCAAGGATAAATTAATCACTAAATGTCACATATTGATGCAGATTTTGTCTGGTTTGAGTGCATTAGTTTGTGTGCAGCTATTCTGGAAGTGCATTTTAAATTCCTTTTTTTTTTTTTTTTTTTTTTTAATTTTAGTACTGATTGAAGTTATCCCTGAAACTTTTTCCTTCAGAACAATTAATTCTTAGAAGTTACCCCTTCAGTTTGGGACTATTAATTATAATATAATGCTCTTCAACAAAGTTGGTTCATATTTAATCAGTTAAAAGTTTATCTTTGGAGTGGGTTTGTGGTAGAATTAAAAATTTTGGACCCTTTTGTGACACTAAAAAGAAAAATGGCCAAGGTCAGGACAGTCTTAGAAAAGCAGGGAGTGAAACAAAACCACTTCTGAAGTCGAGAAGCTGGACAGAATGAAGTGATGCAAATCCTTGCTTGGATTAATACAAAATTTTAGTGTGAAAAATCATCCTTTTCAGGTGTGCAATTCAAAAACCAGAAGTGAGAGGTGTTTGCAGGCACTGTGGTTTGATTTTGGTTGCAGTTCTCTTTGGGCTGTGTTCTCCATGACTTGTTGCATTTGGGTTAACTCCCATTCACAGTGCTGGAGCACAGATGTCTGCAGGGGCACAGACAGGTGGTTATCCTCAGGAAAAAAATCAGGAGAATCCCAAATCCTGCAGAATAAAGAATGTGCCATTGTCAGAAATGTTCCTCCCTGCCTGTGTTTGGGTCTGCAGAACAATTCTCATTCCTTGGGTCTGTCCTTGCCTGATTCTTGGAGTGCCTCATTTCCCAAAATCCTGAATTTCGCTGCTGAGCTTTCACTTTGGACATGGAAATCCAAATGTGGCCTCGTGGAGTAGGAGTTTGTGTTTTGGACTTGAGGCAAACTCTGGGTGTGTTCCATAAATTTTGAGCTTGTTTTGTAAGTGTTAAATTAGTTTTATGTCCAGTTTTAAAGGAGAAATTAAATTTGAGGCATTTCTTTCCCCATTTCTCCCTGAAATACATTCAGCTCCCTACGGAGGCTCTGGAACTCATTCTTGAATCCTGAAATCCAAGGTGCAGTGTAGGATTGGGGCTCCATCTTCCTGGGTTTCCTCAGAGGGAAAAATTTTACTCCTTTTGCTCTGAACAAGATTCAATCCCAGCAGGAGAAAGTGTTGAATCTGAAAAGGCTGAAAAAGGAGAAAATAATGACAATGGGTTCAAAAGCACGCAGCTGGGCTGGCTGTAAATGGAATTTGTGTCATCCATTCTCACAGCTGAGCCTTGTGTGAATACTGGGTTTAAGTGCTGGATTTTCAGCCATGTTTTGTGAGAAAAATTTATTAATTTCTGATGAACTGGACATTAATGAAGCTTCTTTCAGGTTTCTCTGTTTGCTATCCCAAGTTTTACATTGCTGTGTGTGTATATGATAGATTCTTGAAGCATGAGGCTTCTTTGATACTCCACTAAATAAAAAGCAGATTTACTTTTTAATTTTTTTTTTATTTTATTTTTTAAAAAGAGAATCTCACGCTGTCATGTTAATTTTTTAAAAAAATCTTTGATTAGCAAAGAGATCTTAAATGAGAATTAGTTTGTGGTAGCTCAATATTGGTTTTGTCTTTGGAGCAGGATAACAGACCAAGCGTATTCTTGCCATTCCCAAAAATTCTTCCTTTCCATGATGTTCCTTTTGTAATTTGTGAAGCACTCTGTCAACCTGACTGTGTTTTAGAAAGGAATATAAAATCTATAAATAAAAAGTAAAATCCATTCCCTACGTTGATCAGTTTGGGGCCAGGGCCGTGCTGTAATCCCCGGGTCATGGTCCATGTGAAAATGTGTTGTGGTTTCACCTTCATATTTCACAGATTTCTTTAGCTCCAAAACCCTTCCAGTGTGACAGAGTGGGGAGGTTTTTTGGTTTTTTTGTTTTTTTCCCTCAGAAGAGGCAAAAATGAGGTCCAGCTGAAAGCTTGTTGGAGTTTAAAGCGTGTTTCCAGTGCTGAGAGGAGGATCTTTGGCTCCTGTGCTGCTATTTCATATTCATGAACACTAAATTCATTCACATTTGATGTGTGTAACCCTGCTGAAAGGCAAAACAAACCTGCTGGAAAGCCTTCAGCTAAGAATTGGGTATTATCAGGGAGAAGAAAAAATATTTTCTTAGGTTTTATTTGCTTTAATCATTCTACTGCTAATTCCAAGATTTTCAACAAACAATTTTGTTGTTGGCTAAAAAAAAAAAAAAAAAAGAGGTTTGGTACCAAATAAAAATAGTATTATGTGATAGCTGTTTAAGCTGCTGAATATATTGCATCTAATTTATTGCCCTATTAGCTAAGAACAAAATTCTTCTGTTTTTTTTTTTTTCCTAGTCCATACAGAATACTTTTGAGAGTAATTTCATGTATATGTGTACAGCATTTAGGGTTAGATTTATATCTTAATTTATTCTTCCAAACATGACTTTGATTATATAATTAAAAAAAAAAAATGCAACCCACTTTAATATGCATAATGCTCAGATTTTAGTGTAAAAGTGGAATGGCTTTTCTGTCTAGGATTATTTTTAGCCCAGTTACACACAGGTTTAATTTACTGTAGACTTTTCCTTCAGAAAAATCTCAATTTTGTTACAAAGTAGGTGTCACGAAGAATTAAACGCCCGAGCTGTAATTCCTCACACCTTTTTTCTGGTAGGAGAAATCAGCACCTGGCAGAGCTCTGATTTATCAGCTTTTTGGTGAAATGCTCCGTGGTGATGTTGTGTCAAAGGTGGACCTTGTTCCTCTGGGTCCTTTCCTCTCAAAAACCAGATTTATGGGCTGGGGCAGCGAGCGTCTCCCAATTACGGGGCTGGTGTGGGACCAGTTCCCCTCTCTGAGCTGCTCCTGAATTTTTTTAATTTCTGAGATTCAAAGCTGCACTCTGCTAAATGAGATTTTACCCTGTGATTTTCAGTATCCTGTGCTTTAAAATAAAATTTTATCGTTTACCGATACCGAGCCTAAACTTGGATTTTTGTCTAAAATGTCGACGGCGTGTTTGTAATAAATCAGAGAAATCTTTATTTTATTGTTGTATGGGGATATGGAGCTGAGTCAGCACTAATAAAACATCGTAGAATATTTCAGCACAACTCCATTTTGGTGTTTTTCACCACGAGGCACAGACTGAACTGTAAATTCTGTTTTTACAGAAACCTCGAGCAGGCTTCAAAATCAATGCGAGAAACGAGTGCAGTGTTCTAAAACCTCACTGCATCAAATTAAGGAGTTTTAATAAGTTAAAAACAACTGAAGAGTTGAAGGAGAGACTTGGCCTTTCAGATGGAATATGGTTCCCTTCCCAATGTCATGGACTTATTTTTGGTTGTATTTTTTTTTTTTTTTTTTATTTTACAGCCACGCTTTCAGTTCTGGATGACGTTTAGCCTTTGACCCAGCCACTTTCTTACAATAAACAGTTTGTTGATGAGAGCAGCTGCTGGGAAGATTGTTTCCAGACTGTTCTGCTGCAGCTGAGGAAGGAAAGGAAGCAAAATCTGGGATGCACCTTACGGTCCTCGTTCCTCCCCTCAAATCTGGTTTGTGCTGAGCAAACCTCCAGCACCTCCAGCACCCATTCCCATCCTTCTCCTGACATCCCAATTCCCAAATGGAATTCTCTGCTAAAGCCAGGAGAGATGCAGATAAAAACAAACTTGGTGTGGAGACCATAATTAATTCCTTTGTGTGTTATTTTTAACCTATCGACTCTCATTTTTCATTATTTTCTCTACAAAAATACCACCCTGAGTTCTTTTTCATCAATCATTGAATCCTGACCTGGCCCCTGCTGTCCTGGTTCCCAGGATTGGCTGCTGCCTGTTGGATAAATGAATTTTCTGCCTACACACGGCGCTTTTTAGAGCTAAATTTAATTTTGGATTCCGATTTAGGCAGGGATTTATGAGCAGTTGCTGGATGTGTAGTCCAGGAATGGGTTGAAATCTAAGATGCTTCGTGTTCAGAGCGGTGGGGCTGCAATAAAGAGGACAAGGATACCTTGCAGCACTTTGTTAAAAATCTTTCCCTTTTTTGGATGAAGTATTCCACAGATCAGTTGGGAAAATGGATCCACTCCTGTGCGTGGCTGTTTCTGCTGAGATGATGCACTGTGTTTATGTAATGCAATACTTGTTTTTAAAAACACACTGAAGAGTGGAGACAAAAATAAGGCACTTGACTAAGTCTCTGGAATGATCTTTCAGAAATGATGAGCTTTTTCTGCCTCTCTTCAGCTAAATAATCACCCCAAAATCAAAATAACCTCTGGAGACTCCTAGAAATCAGGTTTTTAGGTTGGGAATTCAAAAAGTAACCAACCCTGCCATCTTTCTAAATGTCCTTCTGTGCTTTGTGCAGTCAAAATCTCCTGGTTTGCACCATGTCTCAGTTTAGGAAATATAAAAATATTATTAATAAACTGAAACAGATTTCCAGGCTGTGCAGAATCCTGGGAATGCACAGCAAGTACCAGCCAAGTAACTCCAGTTCATGAGAACATGAAATGAAAATGTGCCTCAGTTGTAGGACAATAAAATCTTTATGAAGTTCTTCAGGCCATGGGGAAAGGAGGGAGTGGAGAAATGGGGATTTTAAAGGGTTTTACCCTGTGAACTAAAACACCACTGGTGAAAATAATGGCCTGAAATTAATTGTAAGCAGTGAATATTTAAAGGAGTTTTCTAAAAACTGGATTAATTTGACTACTTCATGTATTTCCAGATTCTGAATGTGTTGTGAAGAGGTTTTTTGTTTAAGAGTTGTTTGTTCCTTTTGTTTCAGTTGTTAGAAAAATCCATCTCCAGGCTTGCACTTCCTTAAGTTTGGAAGGGAAACACTGAGGGCACCAGGAGTGAATGTGCAGTTCAGAAATGTTATTAAATATTAAATGACATCAGCATTTAAATTATATTTATTTTTATTTATTCTTTTTTTTTAGTATTTTTATTTTTTTACTAATATTATCTAATGAGATCTAATATCCATTCTTCATCCTCTCCACTTTCTCTGTGATCACTGATAGATGATCTTTCCACATTTCTCTATCAAATTTTTGCATCTGTTTTTTTTTTTTTTTCTCATTTCTTTGAACTTTTCCTAGAGGAAAAGTCATTGTACCATGCTTTTAAAGGAAAGCAATGAATTTTAATGAAAAATCGAGGTAGTAAACTTAATATATAGTATTTTACAATTAAAAGGTAAGGTTTGAAATGATTAAGGATAATAGATAACATCAGTTTTCCTGCATATTGTGTGTATTTACTGTAAGTAAATACATTTTTATGTTTCTATATTTATATATATGTTTTTTAAATTTTATTTTTGGTCATGTTAAATATTGTTTCTATTGGATGCAAGAGATGCTATGGAAGGTCTGCAGTGGTTAATTTAAATTTAACACCTTGAAACCTTCAAGATTGTTGAGCAAATTGTGTAAGACCAAGGAGGACACAGAGATATTTTTTGTCTGTATGTGTGTGAATTTTTATATTTCAAGTTGAACTCAGAGGACAACCCTTCATTAAAACATTTCCTTTCCTAATAGAAAATCCATAGGGATGAAATATATACATTTGAGATCCTATTTGTATTTTATAATACTCCTTTGGGAGCAGGCAATTCTGGGGGAAAAAAAAAAAAAAAAAAAGCAGATTTTAGTCATATTGGAGGGTGTGAAGTCTGGTTTTGCTCCAGACAGGCTCCTCTAAAAATGTGGTGCTTTATGCCTGTGTAATCCTCACTTGCTTGCAGTTAAAAAATTTAAGCATCCCAAAAAAAAAAAAAAAAAAAAAAAAAAATATATATATATATATATATATATATACATATATACACGTGTGAGATTTTGATCATACATTAATCAGTTCATCAACTGGAAACTTCTCAAAAATAGAGGTAGTTAATTGGAAATCATTAGATTTTATACAAAGGAAGGGAAAAAAAGTTTTCAAATCATGTTCTATGTCTCCAGAAAGTGAATATTTGTTCTTGCTTCCCAAGCACAGCTGAAGTACCATATTTTAATCCCAATATTGAGTGTTCAGGTAGAGCATCATGGTTCAAATCATCTTTTCCCTCACAGGAGAGGGGGGAGCTGCTGGAAAATGTTTGGTTTATGGCATTGTGTTTTTAGCTTTCATTTCGTTTCGCCTCCATGTTTTTAATAGGAACCAAATGAATTTAGGCTGGGAGTGAATTTTGTCTCAACAAAGAATTCCATTGATAGGGAGTTTCAGGCCCATCGTTGGGAGTTTGGTAGGAAAGAGCAGCTCCCAAAATCTGCCCAGTGAGAGATAAATCACATTTATCTGTGTACATGAACATACAGATAAAAATAAAAAGAAAAAAAACCACATCCAAATCCTATCTACATAAACAGATTGTAAGAATAAAGTCTTGGATTTGGGTTTATTTTCAACCATCATAACTGGGAGTTTGTGTGCTCAGTGCAGAACTCTCATTGTTTGACAGAGCCCAGGTGCAAATAAAATCTTCTCCATCAGGAGCTGTAATTTTGTGTTATTTTATACTACAGCAGAGAAGGGTCCAGATGCAGCTGGTTTTTGTCTCCCTCTTTCCTCCTTGTTGTTCAATCTCAGCCTCTAAGTGAGCGCTGGGGAAAAGTGAAACTTAATGATTATGAAATTAAAAAGAATTTTAAACAGCAAAAGCAAACTTCTGTTATGGAGCAGATTCTGCACACACCTGACCAAACTCTTAAAATTATAGAAAGCAGATGTGAAATCATAAATAAAATCCAGCTCCTGCTCTTCCTTCTTTATGTTACAATTACCACAATTTGTGCTGATGAGTGGGGGAGCTGAGGGTCTGCAGTGTGCAGTGTGAACTTTGTATTTCTGGGAATTTTGGGAATTACTGTCCTCTACATCTCCCTTCTTGCTCTGAGCTTTTCATTCAGGGCCACTCTCAGTCTCACAATCAGAATTCTCCTGGTGTGTCCCTGGGTACCAGATCAGTGCTTGGAAATTCCCAGTCTCCCCTTGGTTCTCTTTAAAATATTTAAATTGAGCATTGGAGTGTGGAGAATTTTTTAGTGAGAGGTGTTGGGTATTTTCTGTTGGTGCAGTGCTTTTCTGCTTTTGGTGACTTTTTAAAATAATGCATTGGAATGACATTTTTGCTATTTAAAATATAGGTAGAAATATTTTCTGATCAATATTAAACTTGCAGATGAGTATTTTAACTGTGAAAAGCTGAGCAGCTCTCTTGTCACCAACCTGTTTGGTTGGGATGGGAAATTTCATTCTTACTTTGAGAAAGAAGGGAGTACCTTTTCCTTAGGGAATGTACATTTGGAAAGTGTGATTGGAAGGAAAACCCCACAGTTTTATAGGAGATAATGGCCTTAGGATGAAGGAGAACAGGATTAAATTAGATATTAGGAGGGAATTGTTCCCTGGGAGGGTGAGGAGGGGCTGGGATGGAATTCTCAGAGCAGCTGTGGCTGCCCCTGGATCCCTGGAATGTTCAGTTCCAGGTTGGACACTGGGGCTGGAGCAGCCTGGGACAGTGGGAGGTGTCCCTGCCATGGCAAGGGTGGCACTGATGATCCTTAAAATCCTTCCAACTCCTTTTGGGATTCTCTACTTTATGAAATTTAATTTGACTTGGCTTCAGTTCCCCTGCCCTAACCTGATGAAGAGCAGCCTCAGAGTTTATTTGTGCCACCCTACAAGCAGTTTAGTTATTAAATTTACAAAGTATGTCACTGGTAGGTTGTAAAATCCACATTTTCCAGGGTTGTGTGTGTGAGTAGCTGCAGATCCTGTCAGAGCCTGAACATGGAACAGCTGCAGCTTCTGGGATTCCACAGTCCATTAAAGCTTGGAGCAGCATCTTCCAGGATTCCCAGAAAGGGCAGGGAAAGCCATGCCCAGCACTTTGGGTGTTCCCAGAGGTGTCCAGGAGGTTCCTGAGCCAGCACTTCTCGTGTCAGTGGCCACCAGAGGCTGCTGCAGAACGGCAGATGCTGCTGGAGCAGGAGAGGCTGGGAATTCCAGCTGGATCCTCAGCTGAATCACACACTTCTGACAGCATGATATTCCTGTTCAGTGGGCTTGAAGCAGAAATCAACCCTGACTTCCATAGAAGTTTGTTTATTTATACAATAATGTTATTTTTTCTGTGCCAGTGTAATTGTGGGGACAGCTCGCTGCTTCAGCATCTCTGCTCCTGGAACTTTTTGTGAAGGAAGTTCTTACAGTGAAAATTGATTTTTCTGCTGTCACCAGTACTTAAAGCTTTGTTAAACATATAAACCCATATTTTCTTATGAATTTGTAAAAATACCCATCCTTGATTATGTGTTTATATTTTTAATTAGCTCAATAAGCACATGGATGTTATGGGGGAAATTATCTTGTGAATTTATACACATATAACAATTCTTAAATGGTTCAGGGTGTGTTAGGAGCAGTCAAATCAAGAAGTTTGCCTAAAATCTATGGGGAAAAATCACTTGAAATAATATACTCAGGAGAGTAAATGGTTGGAATTGTATGGCATATTTGTAATAATGGAACAGCACACAGAAATAGGTGCTATTTTGTTCTTTTCAGAAAATATTCTGTGGCAAAAGCATCATAATTTCTGACCCAGCCTCAAGCACTTTCACTGTTTATTTACAATGTCATCACACTTCAGTCACCTTTATTTTTGTAATTTAATTTCTGTCAGACTGTAAACCCATCCTTAGATGAGTTAAAATTCTGTTTCTGCGTGCAGGACTTGCACATCCAGTGCTACTGAGTGAATTTCTGTGTTTGGAAAGCAATAGGAAAACACTCTCTGATTAAGCACAATTTTTCCATGTTCTCCCTGACAGAAATGAAAGCTGTAATTTTTCTAAATATCAGTTACAGCCAATCAGTTACTGTGGGTATGTAAAACAAGTAGGATAATGTATAAGGAATTTATTTATTCTGTCAAAGCTCTGATGTTACACTGAATGAAGGTGCAAGTCAAAGAAATGCTCACAAAACCTTTAATCATCATCACATCATCATTTATGATGCAGAGCAAAAAAAAATAAAAAAGGGGGAAAGGAAATATTTAAAGATATTTTATCCTGGAGTTTAGACAGAAAATATTCAGACGAATCTTAAGGAAAACAAGATATGAGGAGTAATTTCTCTGTAACTAAAATTTAGCTGCTGAGTTTCTCTTAGGCTGTCCTGGGGCTTGGGAGTGCTTGACAGGATTTGGGAAAAATTATTCTTTTCTTTGTGTCCTCTGCCACTGGTGCTGCAGGGCTGACACTCAGCACAGTGTGAAATTTGAGAGCAGGTCATTTCTGGGGGTGGAAATCCAGGGGAAGGTGTTGGGAACAGGAGCACTTCTCTCATTCCTTCTCCAGGTAGAAGAGTGGGATGTGGAAAAGAAGAGTTTTTCCTTGGGTAGATCACTGTTTATGGGTACTTTGCTCTCAATTTGTGGTTTGTGGGTTTTGAAGAGTTGGGCTGGAGCGCAGAGATGTCCTGTTCAAGGGCAGGAGAGCTCAGTCCTGCCCTCAGCACTCACACAGGAAATGTATTCCAGTTCCCAGATACAGCAGAGATGGGAATGAGGGGTGTAGGTTTGCTTAGGCCATTTTTATTTAAAAATCAGACCTCTTCTTCTTGGAAATTTGAGGGCAAGAATTTCCAGTGCCTGATTTCCAGTCGAATTGAAACCACAATTTTTTGTGGTTTCATTTATCACATAAAAGACAACTTCAACTCCCTGAAATTTAAGCTGCACACTGAGCAAGAAGTCCCAGAATCTGTGTTTGTGGCTGTTCTAAAGACATGGCAAACATTTCATATCAAACCTCTCAAAGTAGAATTAGTTATCTACAGAAAGAGTGAATTGTTTCAGGGTGTCACCACATGGGTACTAATAATAAATCATCCCTTGGCTGAAGGTATGAACTGTTTGAGCAGATATTCCACTGAGAAATCAGTAAATTTTTTTTTTAACTGCTGGTTTGGCCTTTAAATCAAGTCTTAGTGATGGGCTAAAGGGCTTTTTCCAGCAGAGGATTCTCATTTGAGAAAGCTGCAAGGTGCAGATGAATGCATGCACTTCATGCTTCAGGATGGAGGAAGAACACTACAAACCCTGCTACAGGGAAAAATTAAACCTAATTAATCTTCAGAAGAGCGTGATCTCAACTCTAGGACAGTGTCAAGTAGTCAGGCCAGGCTGGACTAGAGGTGTTGCATTTTGGCTCTAAAGGATAATGCCACAAAGTCCTTTGTGTAATGGAAGAGCAAAAGAGAGCTTTGTTTAAAGAAACACTGCACTTATATAGAGTAGTTTGTGCAATGCAAACTAGAAAAGACTCATTGGTGCAAGAAGGCAACACCTCTTTGAAATCATGCTTTATGCAGAACATCACCTAGCACACACATGGCTCTGTGATCAGCAGCAGGTGTTCATCTCTGATATTCACTCTTCCTTCTCGTCTTTATCTCTGAGAAAAATCCCCAGCCTGGGAAAGATCCAAGCTAGAGCTGGGAAAGCCAGCAGCCTGGGAAAAATCCAAGTTGGATTTTTCCACAAGCCTTCAGCAGTGTCCACATAGAAGGAGCAGCAGAACTTAGTTTTTGAAGAGGAAACAGAGTAAATTTCCCTGTTTTGAAGTAGAAGGTTGCTTGAGTAAAAATGTTTTTGGAAGAATGCTCGTGTGTTTCCACATGGGGTGATCTGTTTCTCATCTCATTGCCCTTGCCCACAGGAAATCCATCTTGCTTTCCTGAAATGGCTGGAGGGAAATGTGGATGCTGAGGGATTAAGGACATCCAGCAAGGTGTCTCTGAAATTTGTTCCATCCTGGGAGTCCAAAGTGGAGGTGACTCCATCCCTGATGCCGGTGGTCACGGAGATGGGGAGCTTCTCCTCAGAGCATTTCAGCCTGAACATTTACCAGCAGCATCTGCAAACCAAGAAACTGGGAAAGATCCTTCTCTTCACTGAGGTGACCACGACAACCATGGATCTTCTGGATGGGTAAGATGGGGGATCCAGGCATCCTGAGTTAACTTCCTAAATGGGAATTTATAATCATGGTGGCTCAAAATGTTCAGAAAGAAACTGGACACAAAGTAGAGAATATTATGTTCACAGGTTATTAATTGATAATATATAAAATACTTAGCCATAAATGGTGGAGGAATCTGAGTGGGACAACTTTTTGCTTGTTAGTGGAATTGAATCTTTATTCCTCTGAACATCACCGTAAGAAAATTTAATTTAATAAATATTCATATTTAGGAGATTAAATACATTCTCTAGTGCAAGTTATTCTCTAAGCTAACTCTCTAATTCTTCTCTTTTACTTGAGAAGAGTGATACCAAGCAGGTTGTGCCCCTAATTTTAATATTCCTGTTTTCTATCATTGCTTTTGCTATTTCCCTAAAATTCTCTTCAGTGCTTGGTTTGGGTTTTTAAAACGTGGATTAGGGTTCTGGTAGAGGTTCTTTCATCATCACACAGATGGACCTTGTGAGTGAGCTGTGGGATACCTTAGAAAAGGTTGTTCATTAGGGTTTAAATGGGATTAAGTGATAGGAAAATCACAGTTACTAAATCTCAGCTTGGAGTCTGTGTACAAAGGCTGTACTGTTGTGTTTAATGGAAATTTGATGGAAAAAACTGTATTGGGGATGTTGTTGCTCTTCAGGACAGAAACTCCAAGCCTGCAGCTGTAAATTTTTGTGGCAGCTAGTTTTGAATATCAGAGTTAATTTTTCTGCAGATTGCAAATTAATTTTACAGGTGAAAAACAACCTCAGGAATTTAATTTTGGATTTTTATCTTTAATCAAGATTCAATTGTCTTGAGTATTGTCATTACTGATGAGTTAACCAACAATGATGGCTTCAGTTCTCAGCCTGAGAGCCTAAATTCCAATTTATGGACAAATACAAATTTCAGTTCCAAACCATTCACAGTGTGTTCAAACATCCCACTCATCAAAATAAAGTTGCTGTCAAATTTTGCCAATCCTCTCCCCCAGATTTACATCCAGCAGCTGATTTTGCAGAGATAGAGACTTGCCAGTTTGATAAGAGGCCATGAAGAGTTATTTTATAGAAACACAGTTATTTGTAGCATTTGCTGCTTCATTTTTAGTGCTCCCAGCATGTTCAGCCCACAGGGTTGAAAGGAGGACTGTGAAGAAATTGGTGATAATTGAATAAATCAAGAGGTTTCTTCCCTCACTGTTGGTTTTGGTTCTCAGTGACTTTGTTCCAACATCCCAGTAAAATGAAGTGTTTAATTCAGAGTTTTGTGATTTGATTTGGATCAAGCTAAATATGATCTGACCAATTTATGAATGATTAATTATCAAGGCAAGGGAGATAAGAAAAGTGGTCTTGGCTTTTGAGATATGCTTAAAGCTTGCTTTTTTATATTAAGCAATCCAAATAGAATGAAATGCTCACAGAGGTAGGTCTTCAAGATTTCCCTCATCATGATGAGGCTTAAATAGTTAATTTTCAGGTAAGTTGTAAACTCTTAAGTCCTGATTCTACATATCTTTAGCTAGGAAGTGGTCCTAGGCAGATAATAATTTGAATTATTAATTTATTAATAATATATCTTAAATTTATCTTACAAAAAGACTTGTTTTATTAGGTTGCAGTAATTGTCTGAAGTATTATGGTTGATGCTGTAAATACTCTGTTGTGATGGGTAATGGAATAGTGTAATCCTTGTGAATTGCAGTTCAGTGAAGAACCTTGAGATTTCAATGATAACATTTCATAAATCTCTAGAAATTGATGCAAAAATCAGGTCATTTTTTTTGAGGGAAAAAGCTATCAGGTTTTTAAGGTGCTTCCAAAGGAAGCAATATGAATTTTTTAGGATATATGTGTGGTGGTGGTGTCTAATTTCCAGTTCTGAATGAAAGGAAAACACATCTCAGGAAAAATAATTTTCTTTGCTTGAAGAAAAAATAATTACTTATTGATCTTCCAGGATTCCCAGAAAAACTTTGCAACACTGTCTTTATGTAATCAGGCATTGCATGAGAGACTTTGTTAGGGTCTCCAGGATTTGACTCTTTCAAATTTTACCAAGTTTTGATGGTCAGAAATATACAGACACCTCAAGAACTTCATGGATGGGATTTGTAATAAATTGTTTAATGAGTAGATGATCCAAAAAAATCAGCATTTAACTTCTGTGACTTCAGATTTTTCTCGTACCTCTCCCACCGACTGGATGCCAAACTTTCATCTCCCTTTTCCACCTCCCAAAAACTTCCATACCCCCCCAAAAATGAAGAGCTGGAAGGGGGGAAAAGGGGCTGGAATTAATTTAATGGCTGAGCAACCTCACAGTAGAGAAACAGCCGGAGCCTAATAGGGGCCTTTGTCTGCATTTCCACCCTGGCTGGGAACGTGCCAGTCAAAAGTCAGGCAGGAGGAACAGGTGGGAACTATTAGACCTGTCATAAAGTTTGAAAAATTGATTCTGGAGGCTGAGGGAATAGATTGGACTTGACAGTGTTGTCCTAAAGATTCTAAGGGAAAGTTGTGTCGTTTAATTTGGGATCCCTTGGTTGTTCATTAGCTCTCCAGATGGTGGTTGGGGTGTGTGGTGCTCACTGTACTGTCCCTGGCCTGCATTTGTGTGTCCTGAGGTCACAGCAAAGTGGGAATTCACCTGTAGGTACCCAACATTTAATGGCATTAGCCTCATTGTAAAAAAAAAAAATTCCTTGAAATATCAAATGTTGTTTTGAATGATCAATATTCTTTCTGTGATTTCTTGTTAAAAGTCCTTTCAGGCTATTTTTAATTTTATTTCTCAAACTGAAATTTCAGATCCTCCCCAAACATTGTTTTCTTCTCTAGAAGGAAATTCTTTCTGTGAGTTTTAGAAACCTTTTCTTCCCAGATGTTTATCCTAATGCCACCTGACCAGGTTAACCCTGCCAGAAACAGCTCCACTTTCTGTGGCTCCTCAGAGCATCCCTGGGAGTGCAGTTTCAAAATGAAACCATTGTTTTTGAGGCTGCATCTGGTGTGGTGATCCAAGTGTTACATTATAGGGACACACTTATTACACTCATAGGGCTTGAGATTAACAAAGAAATATTTCTATTTCTAATATTTCTGCACACCCTAAATGGCTGGAATGGTTTCACAAGCATTTCATTAAAATTAAATTAATGAGATAGAAATTTCAGTTTTATTCTTTATCTTAGATCCTGTTTCAGTATTTTAGTTGGCAGAAAACTTGATTTACACATGACTAAGCCAGCATGGGATGTATTCTGTATGAAATGCCATGGTGGATCCCTTTTCCCCAATACTGAAGAAGCACAAAGTGCCATTGTTAGGGAAAGTTTGACACAAAAGTGGTGAATTTTAGTGGAAGTGAAATATGAGAGATTTCTTTCATAACTGCTGAACAGGATATTTAAATAAAATGTCAGTTGAGAATAAACATTTTCCAAACAGCTAAAAACTTTGCAGAGGAAAATCCTTTCCATTGTTGGTGCCCTTTTACTTCTCTAGATTCATGCTGCTGAATTTTGAAAAACTGAACTACAGCTCTAATTTTGGGAAGTGGGCATGAAGACTCATTTTATTTGAAAACTCTTGGTTTAGTTGATTTGAAATATGAATGATGCTGCTGCAGGTCTGAGTTAAGGAAAACCAGTGTGTAATTGAAGGAGATGGGAATGGCACTTCAGGGGCAAACAAGCTGAGGTTGACAAACTGTGTTAGGGACTGGGGGATTTTTAATTTGGTTTTCAAGTCCTTGTGATGTTTTACTCTGTGTTTAGTTACTCTTTGCACCTTGGTGATCCCCCTTATGCTCCACTGAAATTATATTTTTAAAAAATTGAATGATTGGGATGAGCTTTAGGACCCTTCCCACCCAAACCATTCCATGGTTCCATGATAATCTTTTTATTTTAGCATGGTGAGCTTCTCCCAGTACATTATTAGCTTGCTAAAAATGAATATTTTATCACCAGCATTAACAGTTTGTATAAATTAACCCCTTCCAACTGTCCTCCCTTAGGAATTTTGGTTGGGGAGCTGAAGAATACCATGATGTGCAGGGAAGATTCTTCCTTGCAGGAAAAGCACCTTTCTCTCAGGAAACAGGAAATTTAAATAGTAATTATAAAACCATGTGCTATTCCATAGGTTAGAGGAATTTAAACACTCCACATCTTCTATACTCAATCTTTTCTGCACCAATGTAACCCAAACATTTGTTGTCAGTTTGGATATCAAGGTCACAATAGTTCATATTGCTTTTAAAACCTCAGCTCCCTTGATTTTGTTAAACTGTAGGATGGAATAGGAATGCTTTGCTTGATTAATGTCTTATAAATATAATATAATAATAAATATAATAATAGATATAATATAATAATAAATATATGTAATATAATGTCTATACTTTAAAAACTTGATACTAAGGACCTAATTTGATACTATAGACCTGCTCTTTACATTTACATATATATATCATATTCCTTCATTATTTACATCACTTTTATTACTAACTTTCAAGCTTCCATTTCTTAATTTATTTACATGGTTGAAGGACTTTTTATCCTAAAAACAAAAAAAAAGTTGGTGTATTAAATAGCTGCTTCTGTGCTTTTCTTCCTTAAGGGTGTTTTGTTATATTCAGTATTTCGTGCCTTCCTTTGGTGCTAAAGACCAGCTCAAATAACAGAGGAAGGTTTGTTTCCCTTAAATCAAACCAAATTAAGTTCAACAGCAGGTTTTTTTTTTACTAATTTAGTTTTAAATGTATAACATTTCATACTTCATTCATTTATGGGCAGCAATTTGCACCAGCCAGTGCTGGAGAAAACTCAGCCTGATAACAAAAGATCACACAGAAATTTTGGTGACACAGCCAAGGCTCTGTTGGAAAGGGAGGAATTTGGAAATTTTTAGCACTGATTTGATGCTGTGCCATTCCCAGACTCTTCCTTCCAGAGCACTTTCCTTGCTGAAAGATTCCTCTATCGGGATTTGTCGTCTCCTTTGCGTCATTTTCCCTGATTTTCTTTCCACCTGTTGTGCACCATTCCTGAACAATCAGGTCCCTATTTCCCTGTCACGCACCTTGTGTGCCTGATTTTCCATGGGACTGAAGGCAAAATGTGCCCTTCTTTCTTTTTTTTCTTTTTATTGTGTAAAATTAGTGGATTTTCTTCCTCTGAACGGAGTGGGCCCCCCGCTTGCAGGGCAGAGTGAGGTTTGCCATTCCCATTGGGAATTGAGTCATAAAAAAAAGGAGAGATTCCCGTCCTGCAGAGCAATTAACCCGTGCTGAACTCGGGTGGGAGATTGGATTTCCCTGCTGCTGGAAGTTCCTGAGCAATCCCCATGATCACAGGGACAAAGCACAGCCCCGGAGCACCCGGAAATCTGGGGGGAATCATTCCTGAATCTGAGGAGAATCATTCCTTAAATCTGAGGGGAATCATTCCTTAAATCTGAGGGGAATCATTCCTGAATCTGAGGGGAATGGTTCTTTAAATCTGAGGGGAATAATTCCTTAATCTGAGGGGAGTGGTTCTATAAATCTGAGGGGAATGGTTGCTTGAGTCTGAGGGGAATTGTTCTTTAAATCTGAGGGGAATTGTTCTTAAATCTGAGGGGAATCATTCCTTAAATCTGAGGGGAATTCTTTAAATCTGAGGGGAGTTGTTCCTTGAGTCTGAGGAGAATAATTCCTTAAATCTGAGAGGAATTGTTCCTTGAGATTGAGGGGAATGGTTCCTTAAATCTGAGGGGAATAATTCTTAAATCTGAGGGGAATCATTCCTTAAATCTGAGGGGAATTGTTCTTTAAATCTGAGGGGAATAATTCTTAAATCTGAGGGGAATAGTTCTTAAATCTGAGGGGAATTGTTCCTGAATCTGAGGGGAATGGTTCTTTAAATCTGAGGGGAATCATTCCTGAATCTGAGGGGAATAATTCCTTAAATCTGAGGGGAATAATTCCTTAAATCTGAGGGGAATAATTCCTGAATCTGAAAGGAATGGTTTTTTAAATCTGAGGGGAATTGTTCCTGAATCTGAGGGGAATTGTTCCTTGAGTCTGGGGCAAATAATTCCTTAAATCTGAGAAGAATAATTCATTAAATCTGAGGGGAGTAATTCCTTAAATCTGAGGGGAATCATTCCTTAAATCTGAGGGGAATGGCCCTTTAAATCTGAGGGGAATTCTTTAAATCTGAGGGGAATTCTTTAAATCTGAGGGGAATTGTTCCTTGAGATTGAGAGGAATGGTTCCTTAAATCTGACAGGAATCATTCCTACATCTGAGGGGAATTGTTCTTAAATCTGAGGGGAATCATTCCTCAATCTGAGAGGAATAATTCCTTGAATCTGACAGGAATAATTCCTTAAATCTGAGGGGAATTGTTTTTAAAATCTGGAGGGAATTGTTCCTTAAATCTGATGGGAATAATTCTTTAAATCTGGGGGTAATAAATCTGAAGGGAATCATTCCTAAATCTGACAGGAATAATTCCTTAAATCTGAGGGGAGTAGTTCCTTAATTCTGAGGGGAATAGTTCTTAAATCTGAGGGAAATCTTCCTTTAAATCTGGAGGCAATTGTTCCTTGAACCCGACGGGAATTGTTCTTTAAATCTGAGGGAATCTGTCTTTAATCTGAGGGTAATGGTTCCTTAAATCTGACAGGAATCTTTCCTAAATCTAAGGGGAATCATTCCTTAAATCTGAGGGGAATTATTTTTAAAATCTGGAGGGAATTGTTCCTAAAACCTGCTGGGAACCATTCCTGAATATAAGAGGAGTCATTCCTTAAATCTGAGGGGAATCATTCCTGAATCTGAGGGGAATCCTTTAAATCTGAGGGGAATTGTTCCTTGAGTCTGAGGGGAATAATTCTTAAATCTGAGGGGAATCATTCCTAAATCTGGGGGGAATAATTCCTTAAATCTCAGGGGAATCTTTCCTAAAATGCGAGGGGAATAATTCCTTTAAATCTGAGAGGAATCATTCCTAAATCTGAGAGAAATCATTCCTTAAATCTGAGAGAAATCATTCCTTAAATCTGAGAGGAAGCCCTGGGAGGCTGCACAGTTAAAACAAGAGTGAAGAATGGTCATGGCAGGCTCTCAGTCACATTTTGCTGGTTTGTTTTACACGGTGCTGTTTTCATGCCTGCATTTTAAAACAGGAATTTGGTAATAAAGTGAAAAAATTGAATGCTGAAGTTTCAAATCATTGCAGCTTTTTGAAGAGGAGGATTAGCTTAAAGCATGTGATACATGCAGTGGAATACAATATGCCATAATAAAATGATATCTTGTTATAATTAATATTAAATGCAATATATTATGTGTGTGTTATTGCTGTTGGTTTGCTCATTCCATGGCTGTCAATTTTGCTCTTGAATTGTAATTTTTATTTAGGAAAAGGAAATGCTGTCTAATCTTAAACTGGCCAGAAATACTCAGTGATTAATATTTGCACTTGATTGAGAAAGATACCCTTGTGTTCATCAAATAGACAACTTTGCCTTTTTACAAGCTCAGATCAGAATATAGTCTTAAATAAAGTCACGTGCTTCTAAAAATAATTTTAAAACCTCAAAACCAGGCATAAATTAGTCTAGGACAGTGTATGGACTTAAAAAGGGGAGGGCACAGCATGGAAAAAACTAGGTATGTTATTAATCACAGAATCATGGAATGGTTTGGGCTGGGAGGGACCTTAAAGCTCATCCAGTGCCATCCCTGCCACTCCCACTGTCCCAGGCTGTTCCAGCCCCAGTGTCCAGCCTGGCCTTGGGCACTGCCAGGGATCCAGGGGCAGCCACAGCTGCTCTGGGCACCTGTGCCAGGGCTGCCCACTAATTATATGATGAGATGAATCAACTTCCCACTCCCTAATTAACCTCGTGGAGTAGCTTGAACCTTGGACAAATCCTGGATTTGCATCTTCCCCCAAACCCCTTTATTAGAATTGTTCTAATCATCAGACTAATAAAGGGATTTATTGACAATGTTGCATTCAGATGAAACAGAATCATAGGCATCCAAATGATCTGAATATTTGATTAACAAATTGCTGCCCACATTATGGACAGGGGCTTTTGGAGTGGGACTTTTCACAAGACACAGAGTGACAGGACAAGGGGGGATGGCATTAAGCTGGAGGAGGGCAGGGCTGGATCGGATCTTGGGAATTAGGAATTGTTCCCTGGGAGGGGCTGGGATGGAATTGCCAGAGCAGCTGTGGCTGCCCCTGGATCCCTGGAATGTTCAGTTCCAGGTTGGACACTGGGGCTGGGGCAGCCTGGGACAGTGGGAGGTGTCCCTGCCATGGATGGGGTGGGAATGAGATGATCTTTAAGTTCCCTCCCAACCCAAACCATTCTGGGATTCTGTGAAAGATCCAAAGGCTGAACTACAACCAAATGCAGATGCACATAGTCAGAGTGATTCCATGAAGATTTCAGTGAAAAGAGCACGATTAGATTTGTTAGAAACTCAAAACTTAGATCACAGTTTTCCATTTTGTACATCTCCATCCCTTTGCCCTTGTTAGGGAAAAAAAAAAAAAAAAAAGAAAGAAAAAGGAAGAAAAATATGTTGGTTTTCCTGGGGAAGCAAAGTAGGAGGTGGGAAGGAAAGCCTGGCTGCTTGGGGAAGTTCACACAGCACCTGTTCTGGTGTGTTTAAAAATAAATACTCTGATTTTTGATTATTCTTATGCTGCCAGTCAGAAGAGAGTGATTTGATTTCAGAATTAATTTGAAGTGCTTGTTTCCAGAGTCAAAATCTTTGAAAGCTTGTGTAATTTCTAACTTAAGCAGTAAACTTAGAAAATCCCACAGAATCTGAATTCTTGCCCTAAATCCCACTGGCCTAATTTATTTTCACTTATAGTCCTAGTTAAAATATTTTAAGAATCTGTTTGTATTCAAACAAGGGCTTGCATTTATCACACCTCATATCATTTAGGCTGAAATGTCATGGCCTGGAGAATGGTGTGTAAAAAAAAGTGAAGTTCCCCCACTGCAGCTTTGTGATCCCCAGGATTGCTATAAAATCCTGTACCTCATGTTGCTCTCCAGAAATTTACTGGCATTGTTCTTGTTGCTGAACTGTTAAACGTAGATGAACGTCCAGAATTTTTTTGTGAACTTGAGCTGACACTCTTTTTACTGATAATATTATCTTACATCAAAAAAAAAAAAAAAAAAAAACTCAGAAGTGTTTTACAGGATTTTTTGCAAACACAAAGCTCTCGTGGCTTGTTGCATTAAGGAGTGTGGGATGGAGCTATAAAGTGTCCCCTGGGTGTTTTTAATTGGATTTATATTCAAATGGATCATTAGGCTGCCCATCCAGTGAGGAAGATGAAGAGGGAACACTGGACAAGGAAGAAAAGTAGGAGATGGAGCTGAGATGCAGGGAGGAGGGAATAAAAATGCAAGGGAAACAAATTTTTACTGATGATTCTTAAGCAAGTACTCCAAGCTTAATATAAAATAAATGGGATGTAGGGAGATTGCAGTATTAATTGGGGAACAATTGTTAAAGCACTTACCAAACAATTAGTGATCAAAAGCCCAAGACTCCCCTGTTCAATTGGCAGATTGTCAAATGAAATATAATTAGCTCAGTGTTGAGGTTGAATTTTTCTGTACTTAAAGACTGGTAAGAATTCCAGTTAAGCATATGGTGGTTCCATTCCTACTTGTTTTGTTTTAATTGGGATTTGGGGAATATGAGGAAAGGAGAGCACCTTTCTTTTGTTAATAATGACTTTGTGGTCATAACTGAATCTGTAAATGCTGCTGTCCTGATCTCCTGGTTTATTTTTAATCATCCTTTTAGTCTTTCCTACAGTTGTAATATTTAAATACCTAATCTGAATCCCACAGATTACATGTATTCCCTACTTTTAAAAATACAGTTTACAACATATTATCTTGTACTTTTTGGATAAAAAAAAATTCACTAAATTACATCTGTTAAGTGACAATAGAAAAACTTAAGAGTTCAGATGATCTTGAAGACCCCTTCCAACCCAATCTCTTCCATCATTCTATGATTTTATGATTTATTTGCAACAGATAATATATAAACTCTGTATGGAGAGTGGTGCCAGATGTGAGAGATAAAAGGAATTGCTGGTGGCCACCTGCTTTAATGCACATTTCAGCTCTGCTGAGCTGGTTGATGTCATGAAGAATTCATGGGATACAGAATCATTTAAAGTTAGCAGAGCGTGGCAGGTTAGCAAGGAGTGATGCTTGTGGAATGTTGAAGTATCCATCTCTTGGGAAAACAGAACCATCACCTTTTGCCAAGGTTTTGAAGAGCAGCTGTTGAGTGGATATTTGGGTTTTTCTTGTGGTAGGGAGAGCTGTGAGTGTGAAGGTGTTGGAAATTCAGGGCAGTGCTGGGACTGCAGCTGGTTTGCCTGTTTTATCTTAATGTTTCTGTCTTTATATCAGCATTGTGCTGCCACTCAGTTTAGACTTAGAATCACAGAATTATAGAATTATAAAATTATAGAATTGTATGGGTTGGAAGGGACCTGAAAACCCATCCAGTGCCACCCCTGTCATGGGCAGGGGCACCTTCCACTGTCCCAGGCTGCTCCAACCTGGCCTTGGACATTTCCAGGGATGGGGCAAATTTTTTTAAAAATTTCTATTCTAAACAAGATTTGCTAATTAATGTTTAGCTTTTGGGGACAATGAAAAAGAATTTTTCTGTTTGTATTGTACTTATTTCTATTCCCAGTATTTTCCTCACACATTTCCAGTTTTTGCTGCCATCAGTAATTTTTATTTCCTTTTTTGTTGTTTTTCTTTTTAGTTATATTTTATTTTTTATTTGTTTGATTTCATGTTTGAGATGGACAAAGTACAACTTCTTGCTGCTACAGCTTACTTAATTAGTGCCAATTATTAAAACTAGAAAGTGCAGAACTTAAGCCTCTCCATGAAAAAAATATTTTCTTGTTGAAATAATCCTGATAGTGGTTTCCTGATAGGTAAAAATGAATAAATTAGAATAAATCAATCTTATTTCAATTAGAAACACAAATCTTGGCTTGCTTTATACTAGGAAAAAAAACCCCATTTTTTCAGCTATGGGTTGCAGAAATAGCAATTTATGGGTTTGTTTTCCCTTGTGTTTTATACAGAAATAGGAGTAGACAAGAAGAGGTACAGAAATGCCTTTTTGGGGTGTCTGTCTGCAAGGAGAGCTGTAAAACATTGTACACTTAGTGCTGATCGACTCACCAGAAACCAGAGAGCACAAGGAACAGAGAAACCATTCACTCTGAAGAGTCTTAGTCCAATTTTGGGGAGGAGGATGGAAGGAAAAGGGAAGTATATAGGAGAAAAATGGGAATTTTCTGATTTTACACAGTCCAGGTCTGTCACTAAGCAGATCCTGTTCCATTCAGGATTTCTGCAGCTCCTTGCTGCAGCTTTGAGGCTCTTCCACACTCCTCTGGTTTTTATTCCAACGTGGCATGGACAGGGAATGTTTGGTAGGAGTGTTTGGGAGAGCAGATAATTGGATTATTAGGATCCTACCAAATATGCTGTTATTTACCTAATGCACTCAGTGGTCATCAGAACAGATAAAATTATTCATTGGTGAATTAATTCTCACTAGGAATTGGGGAGAGAAACTGTAGCCCTTTCCCTGTGAGGAAAAAGGGAATGAACCCAAAATCCCAGTGAGTGACAATTCCTAAGGGCTGGAGTGTAGATGAGTTCCTTCCTTCCTTCCTTCCTTCCTTCCTTCCTTCCTTCCTTCCTTCCTTCCTTCCTTCCTTCCTTCCTTCCTTCCTTCCTTCCTTCCTTCCTTCCTTCCTTCCTTTCCTTCCTTCCTTCCTTTCCTTCCTTCCTTCCTTTCCTTCTTTCCTTCCTTCCTTCCTTCCTTCCTTCCTTCCTTCCTTCCTTCCTTCCTTCCTTCCTTCCTTCCTTCCTTCCTTCCTTCCTTCCTTCCTTCCTTCCTTCCTTCCTTCCTTCCTTCCTTCCTTCCTTCCTTCCTTCCTTCCTTCCTTCCTTCCTTCCCTCCTTCCTTCCTTCCTTTCCCTGTTTTTATATCACATCTCTCTTGCCAGATGTGCCACATGCAGTTTAGCCATGCCTCATAAACTGTGGTAACCCAAGATTTTCCAACATTTTGGATGTAAATTTTCCTTTTATTTAACTGTTCTCTAACTCATGTCATGAAGGCTTTCTACCAACAGAGTGCCTATAGCTTTTTTTAAATTAAAATCCTCATTCTTCCAGTGTTTTAAACATGCATTTCACCCAGTTCTTTACAAAAAAATCCCTTCAAATAATGTTAAAAAAAGAACTGTGAACATGGGGGTTGCATTCAGTGGATCCAGAACCAAGTTCTCTTCATTACTTTACATCTGTATTTATCTAATATCCAGCAAAACCTTCTTGGAAATAGGGATTATTTTTTTACAGTGATGGTTACTATACAAGGAAAGCCTAAACTAAATTTAGATTACAAAGGATTAGATCAGAGATGAGTAAAATATAAAAAATAACACCAAGAGTCCAACTGTGCTCTAATTCCTTTTGCATTTTTCTTGTGCTGTGAGATGATTCAGATGAGTTTTTTATGCCTGTGTTTATCTGATGGATGCTGGCATGGGAGACTTCACAGAGGAATTTGGCTGGAGATAAAATGGGGGTGTTTTTTGTCCCCCAGTGCTCCAGGCTCCCTGCTGGGGCTGCACAGAGGAGATGCCAGGAAGTTTTGTGGAGCAGCCTGCTGGGAATGCTCATCCATCCTGGCTGGCTGTCACCTCCAGCTCAGAGCTGGGGGACACAGCTGAGCTGCTCTCCAGCAAACCAAGGTGTTCTCTTGCTCTATTTAACAAAATTAAATAGAAATTAAATAAATAAATATAAATAATTATAAATTATAAATATACATTTAATATATTTAATATTAATATTATTAATAAATAATAATAAAATTTATTATATTTAATATGATTTAATATTATATTAAATATAATATATAAATTAAATTATAAATATAAATATAAATAGAAATTTTTTTAAAATTACCAGATTTTTTTTAAAAATCAAGTTTTGACTATCTGTGCAAGCTTTGACCATGCAGTTGTTAAAAGAGCTTCATTAAGGTTGTGTTTTATGGAATATATATATATATAGCTATTTTTTTTTTTTTTAAATCACAGACTAATTGTTTTGTTTTTAATCTGTCTCCAGTCTTTCTGAAGGTCTTTTTTTCCCTGCTCTGTGTTTGCAGTTTTATCTGTTCTGGTAGAGCCAAGGTTCTGCTTTTTCATTCTGCTGTTCAGATTTCCAAACACATTCAGCATCTCTCCATCTCAGCTCAGTGGCTCATCCCCACCTCATTCCAAGAGGAATCTGATCCCTAGGTGTGGTTTTCCCTCAGCAGGTGATTATTGGGGTGTGTGCACCAGCATTCAGAGGGGTTCAGCTCTTCCCAGCACTGGTTCCATTTACATTTTGGGGTTTTTTTTTGTGTGTGAACACATTCTGGAGGGGGGAAGTGTGGCTGGTGTGTCCAGTGATCTCAGCTGGGTTTGGTTTCAGAAAATGGGAGCTGGTTTTTTGTCCACCCTGACTTCACCCAGCCTGTTCTGGAGCCCCAGCTTTGGGGCAGATGCTCTCACTGGTTTTTGTGGTTTCAGAGGAACCAAGAAATTCTCAGGGCACTTTATTTGCTTCAGCTCTGGGGTTTTCTCCTTCAGATTCAGCCACTCCATAATCATGGATGTGGAACTGCTGGGTTTTTGTCAAAATCTGCTGCCTGGAGCCTTTTCCCTTAAATTCCCCCTTTTCTCTGGGCTGCTTCTCCTCTGCCAGAGCACAGTTGGTGAGTACAACTCACAGTGGAAAAGAAAATCCCTTCTGCTTGTTCACCAAATTTTATCACTACCTGCAAGAAATTACCATTAATTTCTATTTATTTGGCTCTTTGCTATATCCATGTCCTTTATCTGATTATTCAGAGGTCCAGGCTGCTGTTTGTTGGTCTTGCACTCCTTGTGTGGGTCCATGACAAATGATCTGATCCCCTAAAAATAACCAAATTCCTTGTCCTGTCCTTCCTTGGCATTTTTGGCTTTGTTTCTGAAATTAAAATCCCCTTGCCTTACCCATTCCCCTTTTATTTCCCCATCTAACTACAGATCAGTTTAAAACCTTCTTTTTTAGCAGTTCTAGGTAGAGGTGGACTCATAAATGAAGGCCAGAAACAGCATTGGCCATGAAGTACTTGGTATAAAATTTTCTCAGCAATGTTCTTTGTTGCTGCTTCAAGACTCATTTGTTTGTGTTTTCTTGGAATATTGATTCACAGAACTTTCTGTGGAGGGTTCTGTGTCATTTTAAGGATTTAAAAAAAATAGATTTTGGTAGAGGAGTGGGGTTTAAATTTGCCTGTCACATGTTTATAAAAATATTTTATTACTAAATGGTTATTTATAAAAAATAAAAATTTCCCAAGTTTGTTATTTCTGTCAATTTATAATTGTTTTAAGCAGGCTCTTAGAATTCAAGTCAAAATTACAGATTCTACCTGAAAGTATAATTTCCCAAATGTGAGAATTTAACAATCCTGCCTACATTTTCTTGAGTAATTTTTTCTTTCTTCTCCACATGCTTCATAAGTTTGCTCCAGAACAAAAATCTTTATTTTCATATTGTAGCTATTGTGGATTTGACAAATACACCTGTCCAGAAGGGTTTAGAATGTGCTTGGGTATAGAAATGTATTCATAGTTGAGAGTTTTAAGAACTTCAGCAGGTGAAGATTTCTGAAAGGAATTATCTTCTTCTTATCCTTTCTATGAGAAAATTTAATCTTATGAAGTAGTTTTGTAATGTTTTAAGGCAGCCCTTTCATACATCTATAGGACTAAGTTGATAAAAATTTGTACTCTAATTTCTTTATTTAAGAAAACTAAAATGTACTTTCTTCTTCATCCTTTAGTTCCCATAACTCCCTGCATCATTAGTTCAACAAGGTTTGGGATAGGCAAAAATTGAAATTTTTTGTGGGAGCTCTTTCCTGTTGTATTGACAGAACACACTGTAGAGAACCATCAAAAGAAAATTTTATTTCAGCACTGAGGAGGCTTTAAATAGTTAGATTTCATTTTCAAAAGTAGGTAAAAATAACTAAAATTAAATTTTGCTTCTTAGATCGTGAGGGAGATCACATGAGTTGCCTTCTCCATGGGGGATTTTATGTCATTTGTTATGGAGTGAATAAAAGCTGCAAAATAAGGCCCAGAATAAATGTTTGGGGGTAAAAAAAGTAATTTTTTGAATGTTATCATGTCACAGAGATAGGATAAAGGGAGAAAGCCAGAGGTGAAACCTTTTATATTTAAGTGTAAGGGACAGGGAGCATCTCTAAATTGTATTTATGTTGTGGGGTTGCACATGTGGAACAGGAATTCTGTAAAAGGTGTGGGTCCTGAGGAAAACAAAAATTTATGTGAATATCAAAGGAATAACTCTACAGAAGATGGTGAGAAATGGGTGACAGTGAGGTTTTTTAGCAGGATCTGTTCTTTGTAGCCCTTGAGTGCTGTGGATTCTTCAAAAAAGCACAGACAGGATTTAAACCGGTGATTTTTGATTTGTAAGGGTGGAGATTTTGATGATTTGCACTTAAGTGACTGCAAAAAGATCATGGTACTGTTGATGGAAATGGAATATTTGTGTCCTGAGCAAGAGGAAAGCCTTGGAAGCTCAGCCAGGAATACAAATTGCAGCCTTTGACCCAGGCCCCTCCTAATTGGAGTGGGTTTTCTAGTAACAGGTTCTAATTTAATTCCAGATCGGTGCCACACACAAAACTGCTGGAAAAAAAAACAAAACAAAACTGCTGGAACCTGCCTCTGCAGGCTGAAGCTTTCCTCAGGCATCCTGGGGGTGCCTTTGGCCATTCCCAGTGTCTTTGTAAAGCACAGAACATCATTAGGTCTGGTTCCATCAGCTCGAAAATTTTGGTCAGGGAATTATCCCCTAAATCCCTCAAGTAAGGCAGGACAGCACCATGAAGGGAAAATGTGACAGTGCCTTGGTTTGAAAGAGAGGTGTTTGTTAAGGAAGGCAGGAGGCTCTCTTGAAATGGAAAATGTAAACCCCCTCCCTCTGAATTATTATAATTTTGAAATTAAGGGGGTTTTAGGTAAAGATATGGGAATAGGAATAACAGTTCTTTACTAGGAAAATTAAAAAAAAATACAGTAATACAAAAAACCAAAATATTGACAGAATTGGAACACAATGCAATGCCCTGTTGGTCAGGGTGTTGGTAGCAGTCCCATTAAATGGTGATTATAGACTTTTTGGAGTGGCAGATGTGGTTCAGCTGGAGCAGTGCTCCTGGAGAAGATGCAGTTTCCTCTGAAGGTGCAGGGATGATGTGGAAAGGTCTGGCTTTCCTCTGGAATGCAGTGGGAAGAAGGTTCCTTGGTGTCCAAAATGTCAGTTTTTCTCTGGGTAGGAAAGGCTTGGCTCCTGCCCTGGCTGGAGCATCTCCCATGGGATGATGGAATTTTATCAGCCATGCCCTGGGACTCACTGGCCATGAACAGGAGATCTCTCCTGGAGGGAGGATGGGCTGTGGCAAAGATAAAGATGATTGCCCCAGCTGGTTTAAAGCTGCCCATGAGCAGGAGATATCCCCCAGAGTTATCAGGGATGGGTCATGGAAGAGATAAGGAACACTGCTCCACCTGGTTTTTAACACATGATGATAGGTTGCATCATTGCAACCCAAGACAGATCCTCCAGGAAACTCTGGGCATTGAGAAATGGTGCCTGAAATGTTTATTTTTCCCATAATATCCCCTGAAATGTGCCCAAACAGCAGCATTGCCTCGAATTAGGGGTAGAGTGAAGTGTGGCAAGTGGAGCTCCCACTTGGACACATCCCTATACGGAGGGAGCTGCTGGATAATGGAGCAGAAATCTCCAGAGCCCCACATTTCAGAGCCCACAGTTGCTGCCATCCCTCCTGTTTGTGCTCCAGCCTCTGCCAAGCACTTCTGGAAGTGTGGAGTGTTTCAGCAGGGACTTGGGAAAGAATTCCTGCAGGGTAACAACATTTCCTCCCTGTGGTTTGGGGCTGGAACCCTCTGTTCAAGGGCTGCTTCCTTGGCCTGTTTTGGTAGGTTTGAGAAATGAGCTTCACTCTTTAAAATTGTTAAAGATTTAATAAAAAGTGATAAAAGGAATAATAGTGCTGAGTGCATAGCATTAGTTAGAGGCACACAGTTAACTGTAAGAATTTTTAAATATTTTTTATTGCCTTGATCAAATGCATATTTATAGAGATTATATATATTCAAACATTCTTTTTGAATTTGTTTACATGTTCTGGGAATTCTTTAGCCTGGTTCAATTCAGTTTCTTGTGTAGAAACTGAATTATTGGGGTTTTTTTAGGATCATGTATCATTTATTTACATCAGTTTTTTGGTTTTGTGGTTTTAGTAGTTGATAGTTATTGATCACATCTTTTTTTTTAAACATTTAATCATACAGATGGCATTAGTTACTTTATAAATATGGTCTTTATAAATATGGTTGAGTTGTTCTTTTTGTCAGTTACTTACAAAAACAAAAGCATTAGTTATTAATTAACAGTTACAGCTACTTCTGCAAAAGTTAAATGCACAAAAGATATTTTTAATACTTTGTGAAAACCAAAACTATAATATATTTATCACATTGTCTGCAAACTAAAATACCATCTCTAAGTGATGTTCTGAGAATCCAAGTTACTGTGGCCAGTAAAGCAGACAAATTATACTTTACCAAAAGCTTTTTAAAGTGATTACAAACTAAACTACATCCAAATTGTTGTGATTAACAATTTGTACAAGTTAATTTCTAATAGTGAAAGCCAATCAATTACTTATTTATTTATAGCAGTAGGGATGCAACATTTCCTTCCCAGGCTCTGCTGCTCCTGACAGACAATTTAAAGGTTGATGTGTGACAGCTCTTGTTTATTTTTATGATTTGAGCAGTGTCCTTTTTTGGAGTCAATGTCACCATTTTGAAGCACTTCCCAGTGAAAAAAAATTCTGAGGGACCCACCAGTGTGATTCTCTAGGAAAAGGCAAGTTAACTGAACAGTAAGTCTTATTAATGTCTTCTTAATGTGCCTTTTTTGTGGGTAAACACAAAGAAGTGATGGTGTAAGTTCTGGCTGAGAAAATTCTGAGGGTTTCAGCTGCCCTGCTGTAGGGGAAAGTCAGACATTTCAAAAGGCTCAAAGGACAGCTGATGTGAAGAGTTAAAACTTGTTTTCATCATCTTGAATGGAATATATTGCTCAGGAAAAGCTGATTCCTGTTTGGGAGGTGTTGCAGATTCTTCCCCAGTGGAGATTCCTGGGCTGTATTTTCACCTCAGTTGTTTGAGCAGTCACAGGTTGGAGTTGATGACCCTGGAGAGTCTTTTCCAGCCCTAATGACCCTGAGATTCTGTTTTTGCACAAGCTTCTGATTTTGGCCACCTGGCTGGGAGTCCCCTGATGGCACAGAGACTTTCAGTGCCTTGATTTTAGGCAGCTTCAGCAAGAGTGAAACTTTGAGCTGAGGTGAGCTCAGTTTTCTTGTTCTTACATGAGTTTCTCCAGGGAAATTTGAGCATGAACACAAATAAGCTGAGAGTGGAGAACTCTTTGGAGAATAATGGGGGAAGAGCCTGATATTTTTTTTCCTCTTCTTCCATCATCCCCAAATGTCTGTGATTTTTGAAGCACTGCAGTTTTAGCTGATGTTTGTCTCTCTCCTGTCTGTGAGATGGTGCAGAGGTTTGTATGTTGGAGAAGAAGAGGTGTGAACACCTCAGAGCAGCTTTCCAGGCTCAGAAGGGGCTCCAGGGAAGCTGGAGAAGGACAATTCATCAGGAACTGGAGTGACAGGACAAGAGGAAATGGCTTCAAACTGCCAGAGGGCAGAGCTGGATGGGATATTGGGAATTAGGACTTGTTCCCTGGGAGGATGGGGAGGCCCTGGAAAGAATTCCCAGAGCCTGGATGTGTCCAAGGCCAAGTTGGACACTGGGGCTGGAGCAGCCTGGGACAGTGGGAGGTGTCCCTGCCATGGCAGGGGTGGCATGGGATGAGCTTTAAGTCCTTTCCAAGCCAAACCATCCTGTGCTTCTAAATCCCAGCAGGAATTTGCCTTACTTGCATTAGTTCCAGATAACTCCTCATTGTGAAGTTTCATTCAAGAAGCTGCCACTCTTACAAGCATGTAATTACCAGAGGAGCTGAGCTGTCGAGATGATTTCTTTTACTTGGATTGGAGCCATGCTGTTTTCAAATGGTAAAAATAATAAAAGTCAGCAGCATTTTCACTCCATGTCTCAGTAAGCTGCATGAAACCTGGTGGCTGTGTGGGTGACAGCAGTGGACAACTTCATTTAAAAATTCAGGCATTTATTTCAAGAATTTGAAGCAGAGCAAATCTGTGACTTTATGATGAACCCTCTGTTTTAAAATCTGTTGATTTAGTTCCTATTAGATGTGTGCTGATGCAAATGGTGCCTTGCTGAGAGAAGGGAAAAACATCCACGTGTGTAACAGCAAGAGAAGAGCAAATAAAGAGATTCCTCATCAAAAATGCCAACATGAGGAAATACTTCATCTGCCTGCTCAGTTATACCAAGGATGTATTTCTGTCTCATCTTTAAGCATAGTTTTTCTCAAGTGAAACCCAACAGTAGATGAATTAAAACATTAATTATCCAATCAGCCTTTCTCACAACTGGGGTGAATGTGTGGGTCTGCAAAAACTTAGAGATCAAGAGGGAGAGATAATCCCCCAGATTCCACTGGTTAGGTCCTGATTTAATTTTGTAAATCCCACTCAGGAATGCAGTTTCAAACTGCAGAAGATAACACTGGAGTAGCAGAGTCCAAAAGATGGAAGAGTGGAGCTGTACAAAGTGATTGTGTGTCTGCAGTGGTGTTTATACAACACTTGTGAAAACAAGAGGTTACACAAATATTTGAGTTTTTCAAAGATCTGCTGCAGTCTCTCTTAGAACTTAATGTTTTATGATCCAAATTGGTGTGGGATATCTTGTTTCAGGAGTGGTACTGAGGATGGAAATGGCAGAAATGTGGATTTGTCACATAAGTAGTCATGGCTCTCTCTTGTTTCTTCCTTGGTAAACCCAGCCTTGCCAGGAGACGAGGCCAGATTATTTTTGGGCTGTGGAAATGGTTCCAAAACAAACCCTCTCTGTAGTTACATTATCCTTCAGTGCAAGGAACAAGTTTGGCTTCCTTATTGCTGACATCTGCCAAATATTTCTTCACCAAGTGTTTAGTGTAATTTGCAGTGAGCTGGTGAATACTTAATGGTCTTTGTAGAACTTCATCTTTTATGTCCTCCCAGGCTGAAGCAAATCCTTTTCATCATCAGAGTTACCTTTGTGCTGTTTTTATTTTTTTCCTGGGGAGATCCTTGCATTTCCCACACTTAGTTTCTCTGGGATTTCTGGGATTTGATCTGGAAGTAAATTTTTTTTTTTTTTAAATTAACTGGTAGTGAGTAATATCCAAGGAATATAAGTGGTATAAGGAAGGGACACGTTTTTCATTTAACTCCTAATAAAATGTAAGGACTTTTCCTCCTTTGGCATCCTGATTTAAGCTGTATAAGTGAAGTTGAATCAGGATTGAAGTGGGAAATTTTAAAAGCTGGTGGAAGTGGTAATGATAGTTTTACTTCTCTCCTAAGTCCTTATGTGTAGGTGCTCCTAGTTCTGTTTTCATGATGAAATATTGCACCTTTTATTCTCTTCTCACTTCCTCAGGCAAGAAAAATGTCCAAATCAGTTCAGTAAAAGCAGGCTAGACCACTAAAATCAGTTTTGTGCCATAAAGGGTGAGAATTCTGGGGGGAAGGTTGGAGATGGAATCTTTTCTCTTTCTGGTACTTCTGGAATTGCCACAGTGGAGCTGTAGGTTTTTAAAAACAAAGACTAATGTTAATTCTGTTACCTGTTCAATCTCAATTAATGATATTCTGCTCAGCTAAGTTAAATTTGAAGATAAGACTCACATAAATCAAGAAGTTTCATTATCCATGATAATCTCCAGACTCCTCAGCCCAACAAAATGAAGCCACCAACTTCCTTTACCAGAAATAAAGAAATCCACAGTCCAGACAGACTCTTGCAATTGCTGGCTGAAGGAAAAACAACTTGGAAAAAATGTCATAAAGACATTGAAAATTTCCTTTCTAGTGAGAGAGAAGATGGAGAAGGTGAAAACTTTTTAAAGCAGGCAATATTGGGTCAAGCTGGGTAAGGACAAGTCTTTATTGATGGGATGTTTTGTGCAAGCTCTGGGGTTTGATTTCACATTTAGCTGCTGTTTGGACAAGGACTCATATTCCTTTTGCAGATCTATATGAACTTCAAGGTTCAAGCTTCAAGGTTGCAGATATAAAGAACTTTTTACAAGTTTTACACATCTCTGTTATACTGAATTTATTTTTAATAATTTCAACAGAGTACCACTACTGATAGTAAAAGGTGCTGCTTAGTGTTTATTTCCTAAGATGTGTTTTCTTTAAAATGTGCAGCAAGTTGCTTAAAGTAGAATCTTCTCCACATTTGGTGCAAGCCACAATATTTTGAAGCTTTTAATTGCTGTAGAATCATTCATTTTCTTGTAGTGAGTTTTAAAAGGTAGTGATAGATACTTAAATTAGTGATTCTTAAATTGCTTTTAAATTTTTTTCCAAATCATTAATTTTGATTATTAATAGATCAGCATTTGCAATCACATTTATGAATTTATTGTAGAGGCGAAGGCTGTGATTTTAATCCTGTGATTTTCTCCACATCATGGCATTTTTCCTTCTGCTTTTCATAAATATGTTCTGGATGTTAAAATATTTTCTTGTGTATTACAGAGGGTTTTTCCATGTGTAACTGATCCAGTTGCAGGTGGAACACAGGTTCTTGGGAATGTAAAGGAAGTGGATCAGGAGTTGTTGAGCTGCAGGTTACTCACAGCTGGGCTCTCTGCACAAAGTGTCTGATCATAACAGATCTGGTTTAATGCAGGATCATAAAATCAGGGGATGGTTTGGGCTGGAAGGGACCAGCCCAAATCAATCCCAGGCTGATTTGGGTTGGAACTTAATGATTATCCCATTCCAACCCTGACACAGTCCCAGGCTGCTCCAAGTCCCAGTGTCCAACCTTTGGGAATCCACCCTGCTTTATTCAACCTGTAACTGAAGACAGCAGCTTCACTGCATCCACAAGAACTAAGATCTTCCAACAGAAGATCCAGTTCTGGCTGTTATTTCTGATTTTTGGAATGCTAATTACAACCTCCAGTAGAAGCTTTGCAGGTCCTGAGTGCTGTTGCTGGTTCCAGGATCAGGGGATTTTCTCTGGAGCAGTTCACCAGAAAATTCTTGCTGGATGGTTCCAGTTTGAGGAAGGCTGATGAAGAGTGATTTAAACTGAAGGGAGGCAGGGTTAGATGGGATATTGGGAATTAGGAATTGTTCCCTGGGAGGGGCTGGGATGGAATTGCCAGAGCAGCTGTGGCTGCCCCTGGATCCCTGGAATGTTCAGTTCCAGGTTGGACACTGGGGCTGGAGCAGCCTGGGACAGTGGGAGGTGTCCCTGCCATGGACATCTGGGTGAGCTTTAAGATCCCTCCCAACCCAAACCATTCCCTGATTTCCAGTGTTTTAGACCTCCTGAACATCTGTGTTTTGTTCTGACACTTGAAAGAACAATTTCCATCTCATAACCATGCGTTGTAATCAAAACTCATTTTTCTTTGGTTCAACAACTGGAGATTTCCTATCAAGATTTATAATTGGTGTTTAAAAGTAAAATCAATCATTTCTCTGTAATTGCCCAATTTCTAACCTTTCCTTTACCTCACAGAACCGTGGCAGTGTGCTGTAGGTAGAGAGGAAAAAGAGGAAGGAAAATGGGTTATTTGGTGAAGCACAGGGCATGCGATTGTTGTTTGTTGTTGTATGAAATCACAATCAAAATTGACACAAGTTGCTATTAAACTCTATTTCCTGTGTTAAAAAAAGTCAGTATTAGCTAAAAAGAAACCTGCAGCAGTAGATTTGCACATAGACCTTAATGAGCCCAATTGACCTTCTGTGCTGTATTTACAATTGCCTTCAAATTGTAAGCAGATGTTTGAAAAACTTTTGTTAATAGGTCCCTAACATCTGTTTCACCAGGGATATTGCCCACCAAAGCAGCTGTAATTAGTAGAGCACCTCGTGCAGGCATCTTTTTCTTACTGGTGCAGATGATCATGTTTCTCCCTCAGGTATTAAAGTAAAATCTTATTGGCACTTTTGTTTTCATAAATTCTACAACATCTCTTTTGTGAGGGGGGAAAGTTTTTCCACCCAAGGTAAGAGGGTTTTTTTTTTCTGTGAAGTCTTAAAATAAAAAGCTTTGCAGAACTGATACATCACCAAATAATATGAAATACAGTGTGCAGCTGAAGCTTTTGATGGGGTTTGTCTGTTTGTGCTGCTCAGGTTCATGATAAAATGCGTGTTCCGAGTGGAAAAAAAGGCAAAATGAGAGGAAGAAAATCTCAAACCCTGCTGCTGCTGCAGGGGAAAAAATAAAATCCAGTGTCATTTGCCCATTAAAGTTCTTTTATAGGACATAGTTTCCATTTGTTGAGAACACAAAAACCTGTCTGCTTGCTGAGTTTACCCAGCCCTGCTTGCAGGGGGATTGTTCTGACAGTGGCTCAGCTCTGGCTGCCAGCCTGCAGAGCTTTTCCTTTTGGATAAACTGCAGTTTGGGAGTTACTCTTTGACTCCTGCTTTCCAAAATGGAATATGGAAAATGCAACTGGAGGAGGGAGGTGAAGTTTCCACTGGGTTTCCAAGTGGATTTCTTTTTGGAGATAAGTGACTGAGAGAGGAGCAGCCCCTTTTCCAAAGGGAGGAATCCTGTTGGGAATGTTCTGCTGGATCCCAGGGCAGCCTCTGCATTTCCACAATCCTCCCCAGTGTCCTTTCAAAGCTGGGACATGACCACTGTGCATTCAGAGCTTGTGTAAATAAATGGATTTGAACTCCATCCTCTGGACAATGCCATAGGAACTTCCAGAGGGTGAGGGAGGGAGGAATTTTAGGAAAAAATGTTCTGGTGGTGCTACAGTTATATTTCAGTTTAACTTGAGCTGCAGCACTGTGTTGTTACAGACATTTGCTGTCTGAAATGTTAAATTATATCTTGAGTTGATGTTACCAAACTCTTTAGGGCATGAATCTGACTCACATTTCAGGGGATCATGGAATGGTTGGGGTTGGAAGGGATCTAAAACTGATCCCATCCCACCCCATCCATGGCAGGCACAATTCCACTGTCCCAGCTGCTCCAGCCCCAGTGTCCAGCCTGGCCTTGGGCACTCCAGGGATCCAGGCTCTGGGAATTCCTACCAGATGCAGAAAAGAGTCTGGGATTCCCTTTTCCATCCAAGGAGTTTCCAGGGCCACCATTAATGAGAGTCCTTCACTTCCCCACTTGGGTTTCTGCATTGAAAAAAAGGAGTTAAAGGAACTTTTTTGTATCTTCCCTTTCCTGAAATCTTTGTCCTTGTAACAAATTAGGATGAGAATTCAGAAATTTGTTATTTATTCTCAAGAATGTTTTGCTGTGTGTTGTTTTTTACAGAAGCTCATTTTTCACCAAAAAAAAAAAAAATTCTGTGTTCAGTTGCTGTAATGACTGTGCAGATGAACCATTACTTCTTTAAAGAACTTGAATAATCTCTCAAGTCTCCTTTTCCTCCAAGCCCAAAATACAAACCAGCTCATTTCCAATTCTTTATGACCCCCAGAAATCATGTGGGTAGTAATGAAGCAGGTTTTCTCTAAAGATGCCAAAAAGAAATAGATTTGTTTTATTGCAAGAGAGACATTTTTTTCATTATTTCTATAGACAAATGAATATAGACAAATACAGAAAAATATATAGAGTACAATAGGCAGAAAATACAGAGAATTTTTTCATTACTTCTATAGACAAATATAAAAAAATACAGAATATCATTATAGAAAACAGCTGATACAGAGGCTCATTTTTTTACAGCTTTAAGTAATTTCCAATGTCTCTCCTTCCTAATTAAAATATCTTTTCAAAGGAAGCAGTCAGATTAGTACTCTCTTGAAAAATATGTGCAGTTCAGCTTTTAAAAAATTTTTTTTCATTGTTTGGTTGGGAAAAGCCCCATTTTTTTTACTTGCTGGGTTTTTCAGCCTTCTGGTTTATATTGGTGAATCTAAATTTAATCCAAATTGTCAAGTAAATAATGCTTATAGCTAAAATAAGATTGAAAATATTTCTGTTGTGAAAACTCCAGGGATTTTATAAAAGTCTGAATTCAGTGTGGTTTTACAAAGTGCTGCTTCACTTTCAGTTGCAGCTTTTGGTGGAGAACAAATCCTCAGGAAATTCAGCCTCAGGAATTATTGGGTTGCAGTTGTTATTTTGCATTGAAGTGTATTTGGCACCTGTGAATTCCTAATGAAAAACTCATTTGAAATGTCAGTTTTCTGTGAAGATCATCAGGTTTTAAACCAGGGGACAGCACACAGAAATATTCTTTGGAATCCCACAAAGATTTATCCAAAGTTTCCTTGCTGGGTTTGCACAAAGCCATCGATAAATGGAAACTTGGGCTGTGCTGATGCCAAAGGGAAACATTCATGGAGTGAATTCCTCTCTTCTCTGATTTTTAAAAATATCTTCTCCTTTTTAAGGGAATATTTCTGAATATTAAACTCATTTGATAAACACCATCAACAAGTGATCACACTCTGTGGATGAGCCAAATTCTAATTCAGCAATTTCCCATTTTGTCTTAAACATGAAACACCATAAATGACCTTTAGATGAAATAATCATCCATTCACTTTCTCTCCCATGAATCCTGGAGGAGAATCAGATTTTTTAATATTTAAGCTTTTATTTTTTAGATTGCTCATAAAGAATTTAGAATTATTGATGCTCTCAGGCACCTCTGTACAAATGAGAAACAGTGAGAGCATCACTGTGAGCATTGTGTAGATCATTAAAGATCCTGCCAGAGTCAAAATATTTAATATAAATATATAAATAAATAAATATTTTCACACATATATTCATACATATATATTCATATGCATATATTATATTAGAAATATAGTATTTTATATAAAATATATAAAGTATATAGCCTATATATTTATATATCTATATATTTATATAACCATATAGTACATATTATATCTGTTACATTTTTATATTATATTTTATATAATTATCTAGCTTGTTTTATATAAAATACATATATTTGTATATTTATATTTATATATATATATATATCAAAATATGCAGTTTTTCTTCACCTCTGGATTATCTGGGCACTGAAGAGGAATTTAACCTGCTTCATACTTTAAGGAAAAAATTATTCAATGCAAGTTTGAGAGTTCTTATATTATTTAGGGTGTAAGAACTGTTTTAATTTTCAAACATAAGGTTATTGCCCAAAAAATTCCTGAACTTGCTAAACTTGAAATAATAGGACAAGGACAGGTTTTATTTTTTTTTTTAATTAGATTGTTGCCAGGTTTCCTGTACAATAACAGTGTTATTGATAATTTATATTTTCAGTACCCAGTGGTAATAATGCTCAGCTCCTTGTGGCACCAAAAATTCCCCCAAAATCTTAAATTATACACATAAACCTCCTGATTTTCTTTGGGAATTTTGACAACAAGGAAGAGCCAAATAAAGTTAGGCCAGATTTAAAGCCATTCCTCTTCTTATTTGTCTGATATGAAAAATGCTGATTATGAGAATGTTGATAATGAGACTGTTTTGATTCTGAGATATTGAATTCCCATTGAAACCAAGTTGCCTTTATAGATTTACAAATACATCCCATCAGGTGACATCAGCTATTAACATGAACTCTCTTTTTCTCCTGAGTCAAACATGAGCTTAAATATTATTTTTAAAAGCTGGGAGATGGTGAGGTACATCAAAAAGCAATATATTTATATTATGGCTTCAGACAGCTTTTGCTTTTTTAGGAGGTAATTATCTTTTTTTTTTTTTTTTTTTTAATTTATATGATGCTTTTCTAGGGAAAAAAAAAAAAAGAAATGCTGTAGAGGGAATAAGCAGCAATTTTGAGTGCAGAGAGCAGAAAGTCTCCCTGACTGTCTAGAATTTCATGGTTTCATGGATGGAAAACAGTAGCATTCATTATATACCTTGACAAAATGTCTCTGATTGCAGCTGACTTGCAAATTTCCCTAAAATTACACTTCTGTGAGAAAACAGCTCTTGCAATGTGTAAAAATCCCCATCATTTCTGGAGCTGTGACCTCTGCTGATCTCACTCATTCTTAGTTATTCTCACATGGTTTGCTTTGCCTGGGAGGAAATGTGGGATGGAAAAATTTTTTTTTCTGTTCTGTCAGAGATTTGGGGGGAAGATTTTGTTGCAGAGCAAGAGTCAAGGTGAGATTCAATTCCAGCTTTTAGCAGAAATTTTTGAGAAAAATTTTTAAACTTTCAGCTCCTTGATTTGCAGTGAAAATGGAACGTCCCAGCCCTGAGAGTTCTGCACATCTTTAAAAATGAACTCCAGAATTTGGTGAAATGTTTTAAAAATCACCTTGAAGAATGATTCAAACCCAAATGGAGTTGGCTCTGTGACTTCCCTGAGTGCAGGTGGCTGCTGGAATATTCCTGATTTTTGGAAAATTTCATCTATCTTTTAGGGGGACCTGTAAATGGAGTTAGAGCTGAATATTGTATTGATTTATGTCAATTCTTCTTAAGCTTTGCTGTTCAAACTTCTTTTCCTGAGTAGAATGACAAAGGATCATTTTTCCATCTATTCCTAATTTTGAGGATCTCAGATGTCATTACAGGTTTTGTTTTTTTTTTTTAACTGGATTTTCAGAATGTGGGTTCTGTTGTGTCTCAAGGCTTGACAGTTCCATTATTTGGGGGTTTGTAGAAATGACTGCATAGAAAAATATAGTGGGGTTTTCTCCCAGAACAAAAGAATTTAAATATTTCTGCATTTCTGTATGGAGTACACTGACTTATTTTAGTTTTCCTTACATTTGTGCCATTCTTTTAACTGCCTTCATCAAGACCATCATTCCATAATTTTTGAAGTGAAACCATGTCAACTTTCATCAGAAAACTTAAAATTGGCATAATAAAAATTAAAATTTAATTTAAAATTAAAAAGGAGAATTTGCATCCTTTTAACTTAGCACAATGTTGTTAACAACAGCTAGGAAAAAAAAGTTAAATTTATTCTTCCTTAAATCTCCTTTTAAAAAAAAATTAAATAAAATATTTCACTCCCTGTTATTTCCATGCTTCAATTATTGTTAATTAGCAGCACTCACTGACACAGTTTCAAGTCTCACATTCAACACCAAGGTTTGATCTGAATTTTTTTTGCCCTATTTAAAGTTGTCAGTCAGGGGTAGGATTTATTTTTTTTTAACCAATGGAGTTGTCTTGATACAGTTTCTAAAATAAATAGACTTAAATGAGTATGAGGATATATTTCCAACAATTTTTCCTATTTCCCTTTCCTGTCTAGCAGTACAACTTGGATGAAAGAAAGGGAAAGAAAAAAACCCAAAACAACCAAAATTGAAAATTTTAAGAGGTTGTTGCCCTGTTCTGTATTTTTTATTTCCCTCAGTGTCAGTCCCATTTCTGTGGCATCCAGAGAATTTTTTGGGTTGTTTATTGTGAAACTTCTGAAGTTTTGGTCTCCCTGTGACAACAGAGTTTGGAATGAGAGAATTTTCCATTGATAGATCAGCTCTGAAATTTGTTTTTTGATAAAAGCAGGATTTTCACCTCCCTCTATTTGCAGATTATGCTTGTGGAATACTTTAGTAAACAGGATTTACTCAATTAATCAAATTTACAGATTAACTTATTGATCACAACTATTTGGTGCTGGGGATCAATGCTAATGGACTTCAAATCTGTAATTGTTAATCCATTTCTGAATTAACATTGATGCTTGTTGCTATAATCCCTCCTCATTTGATTTTTTTTTTTTTTGGTGGAGTGCTGAAAAATACTTTCTTATCCATTAATGCATTTAAGGGAAGAAAAGGACTAATGCAAACAATTCATTTTTTTGTGTATAATTGAGGATGCTCTTAGCTAAGGAATGCTTGACATAATAGTTTTGAAATTTCTATAAGGAGTCTTGTATTACATTTTATATAGAGAGATATAAAAAATATGAGGAAAGTAGTAAAATATTTATTATTTAGGGCTAAATTGATTCTTGTTTTAATCAAGGAGATCAGTCTTGTCCTGATCACTGTAAGCCATTGCTGCAGTTTTAGAATGGGAATTATTCTCTCTGTCTGGATTTATTAAATGTACAAAATAAATAATTTTTGCAAAACTAACAGCAGAAACACAGGAAAGGTGAGTTAGAAACACTTTTGAGCTGCCTTGTCCATACAAACTAGAAATAAATGGTGCAGGAGCTTCCAGCATGTTCCTACTTCATCTGACAATTCCAGACACAATCTCACACTCCCAATCATTTTTCTGAGGTAGGAAAATGAAATTTGAGGGGGTCAAAACTTAGCCCAACAATGTCACAAAACCCCAATGCTGTAAGATCTGGTTTAATTTATATCTATTTTTTTAATAAACAAACTCTCTGAGCAATCACTTACATAGAAACTTTTCAAAATGAAACTCTAAAAGGGGATTATTCAGATGGCAGAGTCAAGCACTTGGGTTAATAGATCCCACATATGCCATTTATTGCATAGTTGTGTTTATTGCTTAAGGCACTAATTCCCTTAAGTGAAACTCAGGGTTTTTTAGAATTAAATAAAATAAATTATTTCTTTACCCACTTTTAATGTGTTAAGCAGAAAATCTCTCCAGCAGATGAACATTCAAGATGCAGCAAATGTAGCCCTTGGTATTGTTATTGCTAAAAGCTAAGGCATAATTTAACTAACAGAGAGCAAATATCAGAGTAAAGGCAATTTCTGCTGCCTTAGAGAAAAGAGGAGAGAGAAGAGAAAAGAGAGAGGAGAGGAGAGAGGAGAGAGGAGAGGAGAGGAGAGGAGAGGAGAGGAGAGGAGAGGAGAGGAGAGGAGAGGAGAGGAGAGGAGAGGAGAGGAGAGGAGAGGAGAGGAGAGGAGAGGAGAGGAGGAGGAGAGGAGAGAGAGGAGAGGAGAGGAGAGGAGAGGAGAGGAGAGGAGAGGAGAGGAGAGGAGAGGAGAGGAGAGGAGAGGAGAGGAGAGGAGAGGAGAGGAGAGGAGAGGAGAGGACTCAGAGCCCCTTCCAGGACCTGAAGGGGCTCCAGGAAGGTTGGACAGGAGAACTTGCCATGGGCAGGGAGTGCCAGGATGAGGGGGAATGGTCTTAAACTGAAGGAGGGCAGGGATGGGATGTCAGGAATTAAGAATTTTTTCCCTGGGAGGGAATTTTTTCTCTGGGATGGAATTGCCAGAGCAGCTGTGGCTGCCCCTGGATCCCTGGCAGTGCCCGAGGCCAGGTTGGACACTGGGGCTGGAGCAGCCTGGGACAGTGGGAGGTGTCCCTGCCATGGCACTGGATGAGCTTTAAGATCCCTTTTAACCAAACCATTCCATGATCCCATCAGTGTAACACATTTTGGGATGCACAGAGTCCATCCCTGCCCCTCAGTGTATGAATTTCGCAGGATCCCAGGCACTGGGGCCACTCACACCACTACAATAATGCACATGTTTGGGTATTTCAGTGCACAGGAACAGCCTCAACATGGTTTTATTATTATATAAGCAAGTGAATATCATCATTCTGTCTGGTGTTCTGCAGCTCAAATCTAATATCAAAGTGTTACATCTAAATTCTCCTTTTAAGGGCCACAGCAAACACAGCGTGGGTGGACCTGCTTAGACTTTTATTCCAAGTAATTCCAGGACAGATGTTCAACAAGATCCAGAAAACGCTGCTTGATGGATTGAAAAGCATTTCTCTAAGTGGATTAAAAGACTACAAGAGTCAAGATGTTTCTATTTGTGCTTCACACAATTATTCTCTTTAAAGAGACTGTGTTAAAACTGTTACCATGGTGTCTGCATTCTAAGGTTACATGTTGACAAGTATGTCATTAAAAACCAGCAGACACCAGTGAGAATCTGCTCCTGATCACCCCAGTTAAGCTGGTTTGGAGAGATTGTTCTGCCCATGTGTTTAGCACATTCAATTCCTTATCTGCTTTAAACAACTCTCATAAAAGGATTTTTCCATGCAGCAGCATAAACCATATCAAAATGGTATCAGGTTTTTACTGCTGGGCCATGTTGCTGCTTAATAAAACAAAAAATAAAACAAGCAGCTTTATCTGGCAACATTTATCCAATTCATCAAGAGGCTGACACTTCACTGAATTAAATCCATCCTACAACTCCTTTGCTCTTTCAGCAGAGCAAAACCCTCTTTGGTTCAGCAGCCAGTCCTCCAAAATAGCAAAATCTTTCAGTGGGGTGATAAGGAATTTATAAACCTGGGCAGGTTTGGGGCAGGAAGGGAAATGATCTCTCTGTGGGAATGTGCTGTGGCAGCTGTGGGTTGGGGGATGTCCTGCACAGATCCTGTGTTCCTGCTCAGTATCAAATCCCACAGCCACGTGGGGATGGTTGGGAAGGTGAATTCCTTGGCAGGGATTGTTTTTATTTCCCTTTGGAGAGAGTTTGGGTTTCTGTGGGAACAGGCTGGGAAAGGCAGCAGAGGTTTGGGAAGTGGCACAGGAGAAGCTCCTGAAGTTCCACAATTCCCAGTGCCAGGGGCAGTCCCAGCCAGGAGCACGGACTGGGATGAGAATTCACTGGGGAGAACTTGGGAATGTTGTGGGTGAAAATCTGACCAGGAGCCATCAGTGAGTGCTGGGAGCCCTGAAATCCATCAGCAGCCTGGGCTGCATCCGAGGAGGAGAGAGCAGCAGGAAAGGGATTGGGACTGGCATTGGGATTGGGGTTGAGATTGGGACTGGGATTGGGATTGGGATTGTGCCCCTGAGCCCCCCCAGGTGTGACCCCACCTGCAGAGCTGCCCCAGCCCTGCCCCAGCCCAGCTGAGAGCTGGAGCTGCTGCAGAGAGCCCAGAGGAGGCAGCAGGATGAGCAGAGGGATGGAGCAGCTCTGCTGGGAGGAAAGGCTGGCACAGCTGGGATTGTTCACCTGCACAGGAGAAGCTTTGGGCTGAGCTCAGGGTGGCCTTGCAGGGCCTGAAGGAGCTGCAGGAAACAGGGAGAGAGACAATTCCCAAGGGCTGGAGGGACAGGACACAGGGAATGGAGGGACAGGACACAGGGAATGGAGGGACAGGACACAGGGAATGGCTCCCACTGCCAGAGGGCAGGGCTGGATGGGATATTGGGAATTAGGAATTTTTCCCTGGGAGGGTGGGGAGGGGCTGGGATGGAATTGCCAGAGCAGCTGTGGCTGCCCTGGGATCCCTGGAATGTTCAGTTCCAGGTTGGACACTGGGGCTGGAGCAGTTTGGGACAGTGGGAGGTGTCCCCATGGCAGGGGTGGCACTGGATGGGCTTTAAGGCTTTTTTTCCAGCCCAACCCATTCTGGGATGCTGTGCCTTGATGGCCTCCCAAGTGACAGCTCCTGTAATTGGGACCAGGCTTTTACCAAATGCAGCTCAGGAACCTCCCTGGGATGGGCTGACCCCTCCTCCACAGTGACAGTGGCAGTTTATTTCCACTAAGTGGCTTATCTTCATAACCTGATAATAATTGATATTCCAGGATGGGGAAGTAAGTGTGAAATGACAGGCAATGCCAAAAGATGAGGCTTGAAAATTATGAGACCATTTATCATCTAGAGACTTTTTAAAACACAGACTTGAATATCCCTGCAATAGTAGAAGGGTGAAAAAATGAAATTATGGTGGCTTTCTATATCTGTGTGCATATGAATATTTTTATTTATTTGTTGATAACACTGCCTGAAAATCCTTTCCCATAAAAGTTCAGTGTCTTTTGTATATCTGTGATTTTTCTAGGGTGGATTATTGAGGGCAGGACCTTCTAGACCTGCTTTATCTTTTTGGTCAATGTAGTTTTTACTTCCTCAGTAGCAGCACAACCTTTTCATTCCTAATTCCACCCAGCCCTGAGAGTAAGCACTTAAAATATGTTGCCAATTTAGCACTGTCATGTTCCCTGCAGCAGGAAAATTCCCTTCCTGAAAAAATCTGATTTTTCAGCCCAGACATACAAAATCACTGATTTTTCTACAGTACAACTTTATTCTATAAATCCAGGAAATAATTCACATTTTTTGTGTGGCTTTTGGGCTATGAGAAAAAAAGACATTTCCCATGAGCTCCCTTTCCAAGGACAGGGTGTAGTTTTTGGTTGAATATGATTTATCTCAAATGCACCATGTAATTTCCATCTTATTAACACAAATTATTCAAAATACTGTTCCCCTTTGTAGTTCTTTGCCTCTCCCTTAAAAAAGCAAGTTCAGAATAAGCAGTATTTTATTACAAGACATAATTTGTTACTTTTCCTTCTCTTTACTTCGAATTTTAGACTAAAAGGCTTCTGATTTTCAGTTATTATTTCTCACCTAATCTTTATTTCATTTTAGGAGTTCTATTGTGCAGCTTCAGCGCTGCCTGAAAAAACTTTTCCATATTTTCTTCTTGCACATTTTTTCAGCTTTTCTCACCGTACTCTTTCCCAATCACATCTCATAAAAGTTGTAGTTTCCAGCTTGGTATCTTTTATGGAAAGAAATTGATGTCAAAGATTTTGCAGAGCCAAATTCTTACCAACTTCCTTTTTTTTTTTTTTTTTTTGGAGTATTTTAAAGAAAGCTGGTGCACAAATTAATTACATTTATTGTTCTGTCTACTTTTGGTGAATAAAACCTTTCCAGAATTCTTTTGACAAAATATTAGTTATTAGGATCTGGAAATTCTGGAAGACTGAGACATTAAGTTTTTGCATAAATATGAATAAATCTATATGAGCATAAACACTGCCACAGAAACACCTACAGCACAAGGAGTGATGAGCTGGAGCTACAGGATTTTATTTTATTGCCTTCACTGAGAATTCTTCAAGATTCTGTAATAAAATTGTTTGAAATGACCAGAATTTTTTTCTTTTATAACTTTTTTAAGTTATAAAACACATCAAAAATAAAGAAATTAATAATCTGAGAAAGCCATTACCTTGTTTTCTAGGTGGTAGTGTTGAGAGCTATTCACCTGTAGGATTTTCACAAAGCCAGTCTTTAGCCTTTAATTGCAGAACTGAATCCTAAATCAGCTGTTTTTGAAATTTTCACTTTTTATGTAGTTGTTTTTTCCTTAATTTTTTTTTTTTTTTTTTTTTTTGGTTTTCTGTTCCTTATGATTCAGTTAGTTCATTAAGCAAAGACTTTATCCCATTAAACTCCAAGCCAGCTTGGGCCAGTCCATTGCATTGTGGAAACTGTGTTTGGTTTCCTGGGATTTCAGAGCAGGAGACATTTTAATGTCAATATTGCCATCTTCCTCCAGCTCCCTCTTTGAAAGGACTAAATGGACATCACTTTTGTTGAGGGGGGAAAAATGAATTAAAACACTTTTTTTCTTTTCATCTCTAAGTAGGTCAGTTTGGGGCGGAAAGTAGAAAACAGCGGAAAGTATTAGTTTGGATTTTCCATCTTCTCCTGAAGTATCTCCAGGGTGGTGCTTGTGTGCTGATTGCAGGATTATATCACAAAAGCAGACCTGAGTGCAAGTTTGTTGTGTGAGGGAGGGCTCAGCAAAATGTGGTGGCACAAATCCCTCCGTGCCTCCAGAGGGAATCGCGCGCCCGGAATCGCTCCCGGAATTCGTTTACACGGAGATGCCAAGGGGGCGTTTAATGAGCAGTGCTCCCAAAAACCAGCAAGGTGAGGGATGATCTCAGTCATAATGGTTTACCAAAATAAGAGTATTGGTCTAATACTGATACACAACTGTGAGGGACAAGACTCTGTAGCAATTTAAAGTTACAAAGTGTGTGTTTATTCAGTGCTGGGCAGCAGTGAGGTAATCCTCTAATGCACTGCAAAATCACAGGTGATCACAGAGTCTGTTTATTGACAAAGGATTCAAACAAATATTCAAACATATTCATAATAACAGCCCCTCCCATCCCTGCTTCCCATGGTAATTATCTTGAATAGCTATTAAGCATTGATTGACTTCTTAAATTAAGTCTGGGGTCGTTTTCATGGGGAGGGGTCTTAAAAGGAGGAAGTAAGGTGAGTCTTCCTCACCCTAAACTCCTGACCTTTTCTATCAATGACAATACAAATGATTTCTGGGGATAGTCCAGTTTTTCCAGGAATGGGTTTCTGGTTGCATTGTCTGTGTTCCTTTGGATCTGCTCACTGTTTTCATCTTTTCCCATTGTCAGCACAGCTGAGCAAACGTGAAATGACAGACAATCAATTATTTAAGTTTCAGATAACTACTCCCTCCTAACTTTTAATTATTTTCAACAAGATAACTAAAATCCTGATTTTCTAAGATTAGTGTTTCAATAAAATCCATTTTAAAGAGTGTTTTTGGCCTAAGGAGGTGAATTCTGTTCCCTCCTCGAGTTTAGGGCAGTGGAGATCCAGCAGAATTCCGGTGGGTCGGAATCGCCGCGCGCGAGGCGCCGGACACGGCGCTGAGGAGTTTGTGGGAATGAACACTCAGCTCACCTGAGTGATAAATTTTCTTCAATTTATCCCATGTCAGATCTTGGCAGGGTACAAATGAGACGGGACCTTTCATCCCATGGGATTCCCTCCAGGATCTGATAATCCTGGGATATTCCGCGGCGCGCCGTTCGCTTTTAGCGATGAGGTTTGTGCTGTGGATTCTTCAGTGAGGAGTGAGGAGCGTGAATGTCACTTCCCAAACTTTGAGGAGTAGGAAAAGTAACAGCAAATAAGTTTTTAATACAGGTCTCTGAAGGGTTTTGTTCATTTTTGTCACAATTCCTGCTGAATCCTTGCATTTTAGTGACACCACTGCACAGTTTTTAACCTGCTTCTGTCATATTTTACAAGCTGAAAACAGCAAAAAAATTCCCAACCTGCAGAAGGCAAAGGGTTTCCTCTTGGTTCTCCCAAATTTCAGCTTCAATGACAGTAAACAAGTTTGTCTTTTATTTTATATCCAAAAATCATCTTGAAATGGATGATTTTATTTCATAAAGCTTAACACCATCTCTTTTCAGATATTATGGTGCCACTGCCTTCTCATAATTACTAAGAGAACTTGTGTGGGAGTGAACTACTTCTGTCTTCTCTTGGTCCCCGTTTTTTATTCTGTCTTCACTGATGAATCAAGACTCTGGTTTTGACTTTTGAGACTTTTTATGTTGCTGCCTGCAGAACAGAAGATACCCAGATGATATTTTGCCTCTTCAGAGGTTTCTTTGCTTAATTTATGCTGATTTAGATACAAGATTCAATTAAAAATTCTGAAAATGGAATGCCTGGATCATGGCACACAGACTGAAGGTGCATTTGGTGTCACTGGCATTTGTAAAACTCAACATGGATGTATGAGAAATGCCACATTCCCAGGTGGCAACTTGATCATGAATTTCTTTTTAGGAGTACAAACAAATTGAATGTTCTATCACTGTAACAGGTACTAAGTAAGTTTTATGTGAAAATGTTTGCTCCAAGGAGAGTCTGCTGTCCTCTTTTTGCAACGTCATGGAAACTGTGATGGTTTCTATTTATTTTAATTCAAGTTTAATTCCATTTTTGGGGGTTTTTAAGAGCTTCTGAGAGGCAAAGCTCTGCACAGGTGCCTCTGAAAAGATGCTCTTCTCTGAAAAGATGCACTTTTAATGAACCATCTCATTGTCAGCCCCCAGCACCTCCCCATGTGCCTTTTGGTGACGTGGCTGAGAATTTTAATGCACCCGAGTTCTCATTCGGCACGGCCTGTGTGCTGCTCACGGGAGGGCCTTTAGAAATGGGATTAACTTCCAGAGGAATGCATTAGCCATGCCCCAGAAGTGGGCAAAGCTCTAACCAGCCTGATAGATTGCTGCACGCTCCAAATCCTCCTAAGCACCCCCTCCCTGCATTGACAGCTCCCCATTGAGCGCGGCGTGTTCGGGAGCTGGGCTGTTTTGTAGGAGCCCCAGGGCTGATCTCAAATTCGCTTTCTGAAATTAATTCGACACTGCTTTACATGTTAATCCGCAGAGGATTGATTTGGGGAAGGTCAGAGCGGTGCAGCCTCAGAAAAATGGGAGAAAAGCTCCACTTAAAGCAGCTCATTTCAGTTCCCAGCCATGGGCAGAGCTGCCTTTTCTTTGTGGCACCCGGCCAGCTGGAGGGGCTCTGACAGAATCCATCAAATGCTGGCGTTTGATGGGATCTGCAAGGAAGTTGAGCTAATTAAATTTACCTTCATTAACCAATCGCTGCTTGCAAATGGCACAGCTCTGCTTTGGGAACCTGCAGGGTGGCAAAAAAGAAAAAAAAAATTAAGAAAAAAAAAAATCCCTGCCTGGCTTTAAAGCACCGACAGAGTTGAGCAGTGAGAGCAGTAAGGAACACGGCGTAATTTGATTTTTTTTTTTTTTCTTTGTAGAGTTTTCAGCGTTGCTAAAACAAAATAAATACCCATGGAAAAACTTGCTGCCGTGGGATGTGCTGGTGTTGGACCATTATGGATAAATCATATGTTTTATTTGGATCTGCACAAAAGGGCAGGAGACTTCAGTGGGGAAATGTTATAGCAAGAGCGGGATAAGGACATCTAATAAGAAAAAAGTATTGCAGATATTGAGAAAGTGTGGCTGAGTTGCAGCTGCACCTTGCTGAAATGATTCTTTTAATTTGAAAACAAACCTCTGATGGTTTGGTAATAGCTTTTGGTATTTAGCAGCACGGTGTATTTGTAGGATTTCACAAAGTCAAGCACCAAAATGGAATTTTTTACTGGTGGATTAACTTAAAATATATACTATCTATATTAAAATGCAAGGGAAATTTTAATTAGAATCCACTTTTTACTTGTAGATTCATTAAACCATCACAATTAAAAACATCAGGAAATTAAACATTTTACAGCTATACACCTTTCCTACTTTAGCTTTCATGAGTACAATATGCATAGAACGATTTTACAACAATAAAAAATTTGGATTCGCATTTAGATTGCCAGAGTTCAAACTCTTTCAGGTAGAATTTGTCCCCCAAAGCCTATAAATGTCCACATTTGACTGCACTTCTCCCTGAAAGAGTTGTGAAGTCTTTTATGGAGCTCAGATGTGCTCTAACTTTGGAGGTTTTCCTTCCAGGAAACTTGCCTTATGTAGATAGAACCTTATGAATCCAACTCTTTATATCTATCATTTGAATATTTAATTTAAATGTGAGTGTTGGGGCTGTCAGGAATGAATGTAGTGTCCATATTCACCTGCTATTATTTTGTCTGAATCTAATAATAGCTTAATATAAAGAGAAAAAAAGAAATCCACATTTAAAATTATTTCAGTTCATGATCTTTTGTGGCTCTGCTCCAGGAACAGGGACAGGAGGAGAGGGAACAGCTCAGGCTGGGCCAGGGCAGGCTCAGGGTGGGCACAGCAGGAATTTCCCCATGGAAAGGGAGCTCAGGGATTGGAAGTGCCCAGGGAGGTTTGCAGTGCCCATCCCTGCAGGCGTCACCTGGAGGTGGCACTCAGGGTGACAAGGTGGGGATGGGCACAGCTGGAACTCAGTGACCTTGCAGGGCTTTTCCAACCTCAAAGATTTTGTGACTGAGCCTTAAGAAAGCCAAAATGTCTTGAAGAGAAATGAAGAATAGTATAGAGAAGTAATTTATAATATTGTGACAGTTCAGAGCTGTCACGGTCCCCGTGTTTAACTCAGTTGCAGCAGACAAAAAAAGGCAAAATCTCTCTTTAGACATCTATTCTTGAACTTCCCAGCCCCCTGAACTTCTTCTTGGCCCCCTTGATCCTGTTTCCCTTCCTGTTTCTGGGTCATGGCTCCTGGCACTGGGCAATTTTAGGGTTCTGAATGTTCTTTTGTGTTGGCTGGTGAGCAGCTTTTTCTCACCTTTCTATTCATTGTCTTCAGCCCTTTTTGTTTTGCAGCCTAAAGTCCCTTTAGGTGTGTACATATAAAATAAAACAGTTGTACTTGGTATTATAATGGCAAGTTATCATCAGAAAAAGTGCTTTTATTGGGAGCAGCCTGGGTTAGTGGAAAGTGGAGCTGGATGAGCTTTAATGTCCCTTCCAACCCAACCCATTTTGGGATTCTGGGACTGTCAGTGTGAGAGGAACCAGCTTCAAAGAGACATGAGGGATTCCTAATGAGCATTTTGTGCATATAAAGTTTACCTTTTCCAATGACTGAGTATATAAAGACATAAAAGTTGCTCCTTCTATGCAATAAAACCTCTGCACAGATGAGTTCATGGGAAAGAAATCCATTGAGGGTTGGTAGGTGGAAAGACACTGCCTTTGATGTAGGAAGGAATTAAAATTTCTGCCTTCAGAAGAAATGAACCTTTCACCAGTCAGAGCAGAACCTGATCCTTTAACCACAGCCTTGCCACTGGGCAATAAGATTTAGAAGGGAAATTTCCCTTCAGAGTTTATTTTTTTTTTAATTGTGGGGTTTTTTTCACAATAGTTATTGAAGAAAAAAAAAAATCTCCCTGAATTTTAGAGAAAAGATTTTGACACCCAGGGGATCCACACTGAGTTTGTTCACTGGCTATGAAGAGCCACTGGTTTTGTATTGCTTTTTTCACCATCCCTTCTGGTAGAAATTAATTGATTAACTGAGGCTGTAATTATTGTTTAAGTGGCCTTCTGACTGTGAAAAATGGTGTGTGCCAAGTGCAGCAGGATGCTCTAACACAGGCCATGATAAGGAGTGCCACAGTTTCATCTGGAATGCTTTTTTTTTTTGAATAAAAAGGTTCTTTTCAATCCTCTCTGTGAGCTCTGGGCTGTATTTTTGACATCTGCCACTCTAGCCAGGGTCTGAACTTCTCTTTTGGCAATTCCCTGCCTCTTATGTTTGTGCTGAAATCTTGTTTTAAGTCTGTTCTTTCTTTTAACACTTCCAGGTTGTGGAATATCCCTTCTTTCAGCCTAAACCCTGACTGGAGTCTCCTCCTTCCCAAAACTAACAGATGGCTTAAAGATACCTTGAACTGAGCCTTTGGGCACTTAGCAGTTGGTGATTTTGGAAAAAAAAGATGTGGTTTAGGAAATTTGAAGCCCAACGTGCCACATAGTTATGCTCCAAATTGGAGGTCTGAGATTCAGAGTGGAGTTTTTCCTTCCCCCTTTTCTCCCATCCAGAAAAGGTGGAGGAGTCACAACAATTTCCTAAAACTGGTGGGAAGTGGAAAGGGTAGGGATGGAAGTTCCTTGTTAAAAGGTGATTGATGTGCAGTGTTAAACTGCAGCTACTCAGGGTTCAGTTATAATTATTGTATCCTGCAAACTGAGGAGGTTTTATGGAGAAATCAAGGTAAAAATATTCCATGCTATGGAGTTTAGTTTGGGATGGGAATGGGAGAGAGAGCAGCTTCTTAATGCAGAGGAAAACCTTGTGCTGAAAGATGAATATTGTCATTAATGGAGATGCTCTCTATATGTCCTGACCCCTGAGAGAGGCATCCTTAATCTTAGTTTAGGTTGAATGTTGGGTTATTTTCCTGAAGTAAAAATCATCTTGGAATGAGAAAATGAAATAATAATGAAGTGAGGATGTTTATTAAGAACTTCTCAGTGCCATAAAACGTGTGCAGTTTACATTTCTTGTCAATCTGCCCAAGTACCTGTTTCTGGTGGTATTTGCCATGTAGTGAAACACATGTAAAGATGTCCTTCCTCAGGCACTTCATGAAAAATTCCTTTTATGTTTTGATTTTAACTTCTTTTTGAAGTAAGCAAATACCTTTTGCCCTCTCTCAGATTTCTCCAGCAGAGCTACCTTGAAGTTAAGGCTTCATGCAAGATGTAACCAAAGGCAGGAGGTGGGAGGGGAGAGAAATACAAGGACTGAATTGTTTTAAAAATGCATTTTTTAACAGAGGGAAATGATTGTTTCCATTCATCACAGCCTTTTCACATTTTTTTGTCATATCTGATTGATAGTGTCTAGAACAGAAGGGTGCACTTGAGCACTTTGCATAGGTAATTATTTCTGTATGTGGTTATTTCTAATTGCTGCTTAATTAGAAATGGAGGAAAAGGGAATAGGGAAGTGATTGTCAGGAGCAGGGCAGGGATTGTCCCTCTGTGCTGGCACTGAGAGCCCCTCCAGGCTGTGTCCAGTTGTGGCTCCTGCAGGAGAGCCCTGGAGGGGCTGGAGGTGTCCAGGGCAGGGAAGGGAGCTGGGAAATCAAGGTTTCCTATGAAGAGGAGTTTCCCCATGGAAAGGGAGCTCAGTCCTTGGGAAGAGCTGCCCAGGGAGGTTTGCAGTGCCCATCCCTGCAGGTGTCACCTGCACGTGGCACTCAGAGCTCTGGGCTGGGGACAAGGTGGGGACAGGGCACAGCTGGGACTCCATGGGCTGGGAGGGCTTTTCCAGCCCCAGGGATTTGGGGATAAAAGCCAACACAGAGAAAAATATTTTAAAATTTTAGTAATTATTCTGTGATCTCCATTCACTTCAGTTCTTAACAACCCAGTGTTCTGGTTTGGAGGACAAGTCTGTGAAGAAAGGCAGAAGCCTCTCTTTGAAATGGAGAATGTAAACCCCCTCCCTCCAAATTATTATAATTTTGAAATTAAGGGGCTCTCAGGCAAGGAGATGGGAATTAGGAATAACAGTTCTTTGCTAGGAAAATTAAAATAGAAATGCAGGATTACAAAGAACAATCCCAACCCCTGCCAGAGTCAGAATCCAAGCTGACACCCGTCAGTCATTCAGGGTGTTGGCACAGTCCCATTCCATGGTGGCTGCATCCTCCTGCAGTGGCAGATGTGGCTCAGCTGGAGCAGTGCTCCTGGAGAAGGGGCAGTTTCCTCTGAAGGTGCAGGGATGTGGAAAGGTCTGGCTTTCCTCTGGAATGCAGTGGGAAGAAGGTTCCTTGGTGTCCCAAATGTCAGTTTTTCTCTGGGTAGGAAAGGCTTGGCTCCTGCCCTGGCTGGAGCATCTCCCATGGGATGATGGAATTTTATCAGCCATGCCCTGGGACTCACTGGCCATGAACAGGAGATCTCTCCTGGAGGGAGGATGGGCTGTGGCAAAGATAAAGATGATTGCCCCAGCTGGTTTAAAGCTGCCCATGAGCAGATAATGTGTGCCAGGAGATCAGGGGCACTGCCCCACCCGGCTGGGACAGATGGGGACAGAATTCACATTGCTGGCCACATCCTGTATTGCAACCCAAGAAAACCCAGTTAGGACAGGTGCTGCCTTTGCTCTTCCATGCCAGGTCCTTAGGGAGCCCCCCTGTCCAGGTGAGACCATCGTGGTCACCTGCAGGAGTGGCAGCAGAGGTGACAGCAGTTCACCACCAGGGCTGGACACTGCAGTATTGACACTGAGAGGAGTGGGTTGTGTTTTATTTGTGTTTTATAGGGTAACCAGTGCTGTGTGTACATGTGGAACTTTCTTTTTGAATATTACAAAGCTGCACTTCTAAACACATCCCAAACAAAATATCAAATCAGCTCTAATAACCTGCTTACCTGCTTGCTTTTCTTTTTTTTTTTTTTTTTTCCACAAAACGTCCTCCAACTTCAGCTTTTGTTGTGAAATTTTTTTTCAGGAGCCTGATAGCTGAATAATATTTATTGATTTTCAAAAGCCCTGAGAACAGAATTATATTTTAGCCTGCCTAATAAGATAATTCTTACCAAATTATTCACTAATAATTTTGATTCTCAGTCCTCCCCCGCGCTTCTCAGCTCTGCTCACACAGTCCCCAGCTGTGTTATCTACCCCCAGTGCAGAAAATTAAGTCAATGTAAGAGTATACTCTGGTTTTTAAGGAGAGGTCACGAATAACCTCCCTCCCCTTGGTAGCCACCAGCGCTCTCATTACGCTTCATTTGTGTGCCAGGAGGATTGGGGGGACCCAGCTGGGCCCCCCGCCTGCTCTCATCAAGAGTTAATTTCTGCAGGAGGTGCTGCTGGCATGAACAAGTGCAGGAGGTTCTCTGGTGGTCCTGCCAAACGAGGAGAGCTCTTAATTAGCAGCGATGTTCAATCAGGCTCCTTAACGCGCGGCGGCGCCGAGCGGGTCATGTTCCTTCCCTGCACGCCCCAATATTGGGATTTGCAGCACAGCCTTGGCTTTTCCAGAGGCAGGGAAGGAGAGGAGTGAGCTGTGCTCGAGAGCTGCCAGCAGCAGGGTGAAATCTGATTTTTAATTTTATTTTTTTAATGAAAGATGTGGGGTTTCTGTTTGGTGGGTTTGGAAGATGTTTTTTTGGTGTGGTGGCGAACATGGAAATTCAACTTTGTATTGTCCTGCACTTCAGTTATTTTGGAAAAGATTTTTTTGGCTACAAAACCAGAAGAAGAAGCTTTGCAGTGCATCCTTTGCTCTCCTTGCTGAGATATTTGGGTGTTCACTGTTAATGATGGACCAGGTGCAATTCTGTGTCTATGGAGGGAGCTGCAAACACAAAGCTCAGGATGTCAAGTGCAAGCTGAGGAATCCCTTTAGAAGTTATATAAATATATATATTAGTATATATACTATATATTGGTATACAGTATATATACAAATGTATATATATTAGTGTCTAGATATTACTATATATACTGTATATTAGTATAGAGTATATATATTAGTGTATATTAATATATATATAAGTATCTAGATATTAGTATATATACTATATATTAGTATAGTATATATATATATACTATATTTGTGTATATATATACTATATATTTGTATATATATGTATATATACATATACATATATATACACATATATATATGTGTATATATATATAGTATATTTGTATATATACTATACAGTATATATACAAATGTATATATATTAGTGTCTAGATATTACTATATATACTGTATATTAGTATATAGTATATATATTAGTGTATATTAGTATATATATATATTAGTATTTAGATATTAATATATATACTATATATTAATATATATACTATTATGTGTACTATATATTGGTATATAGTATATATACAAATGTATATGTATTAGTGTCTAGATATTACTATATATACTGTATATTAGTATATAGTATATATGTTAGTGTATATTAATATATATATATTAGTATCCAGATATTAGTATATATAATATATATTAGTATATATACTATATATTAGTATATATATTAGTATGTGTACTATATATTGCTATACAGTATATATACAAATGTATATATAGTAGTGTCTAGATATTACTATATATACTGTATATTAGTCTATAGTATATATATTAGTGTATATTAGTATATATATAAGTATCTAGATATTAGTATATATACTATATATTAGTATATATTTTAGTATGTGTACTATATATTAGTATAAAGTATATATATACATTAGTATTAGTTATATATAAATTACAAATCAATTACTATATATAATTAAAAGTATTTTGCAGGTTGAGGATAAATGGCATGTGCAGAAAAACCCCAAAATAATTTATTGCTGCATGACCAACTCAGAGAGGGCCATTAAATAGGCCAAAGTTTTGAAAACAAGGCACAGCAAATGCCAGAATATCAGAAATTAGTTTCAAGAAAACTTGATTCAGTGAAACTGCTTATTTGCCCCTCTCAGTGTTGAAATAAGAATAAATAAAATAAGCAAAGTTAGGCCTTGAGCCAAATTCCAAACATTGCTATTTTTTTGTGATCATTATTTACATTTGTATTTAATTTATATTAATTATTCCAATTGATAGTCTTCCCTATGTAGGGATTCATTACTGGGGGTGGCATTTTCTTTTTTTTTTTTTTTTTAATTAATTCATTTTTTTTCCATCTTAAAAACTGAAAACTGACACGTGATTGATGGAAGCCCATTACCAATAAAAAAAGGGAAAAAAAAGCTGAGGCCACATCTTAAGGTGCCAGTTTTACATTGAAAAAATCTCATTTCTACCATCTAAAAAGTTCATTTTATTTGAAATATATTCAGAATTCTAAATATTGGAAGAAAATTGTGTTTGTTTTTTTATCTTTCTGGGAAGTCTATTTGAGAAGATTCTTTGATTTGAAGGTATAAACAATTGCTGTTTATTATAGAGGAGTTTTTTAAGTTCTGTTTTATTTTTTAACTCAAATCCTTGGGGGTTTAGGTCACCTGTCTAAATTAGTGATTATCCAACTCTTTTATAACGAGTTTAAATGAATGAATTCAATTTTCATCTATCTCCAGTGCAGGTAGTTGCTTGTGCACAATCTTAAGTCTTCACTGGATCAGAAATAACTCTTTTTAAAAAAGATTTCATCAAAATGAAGTGAAATTTTAATCTGAACAGAATTGATTGCCACAAGCCCCTTTTATAAGATCTTTTCTGTGGTGGGAAAAACCTGGCCCAAAATTTCTCCTACTGGAGATGTGTAGATGAAGAAAACTTTATTTTATGCACCATTTTTACAGTCCTTTTTCATCTAATTACACCTGTTGAAAACAGGACCTTTAATTGATCACTAAAAGCAAGAATGAGTCCTATAAATAAGTTATTATTTAAATGTAAAAAAATGTGACTTTTTGTTTTTAATCTTGTAGGTAAGATTGAATCCATGGCATTTTCCGACAAGATTTAATAAAAGCACAGGATTTTTCTTTTTCCTTTATTATGATTTGTGTGAATAAGTAAATTTAAAGCAGACCAGGATATGTTACACAGGATTTCTTCTGCAGCAAAATCTGTAGATCCTTGTGCCCTTAAAATTGTCTAATAATATATCTTGATAAATTCTGAAATTCTTTTTAGATTTTCAGATTTCAGAATTTCAGATTTCAGAATTGCAGATTCTGAAGGAAAAGGATTGGGAGGCGTAGATGGAACTGAAAATAAATAATTTCACTGCTGAATTAAGAAACTTTGTAAATCTTTAAATTTAAGCCCTACATGTTAATTTTGTTCACTCTTTTTCCTAATTGTCACTGTGGGCCAGGACATGTGGGAGGATTAGAATAGGATAACAATTCCTTGTCAAATACAGGATTTCAGGTGCCAAGACTAAAAACTGAAATCTGAATTTAGTGGGAAGTGGCAGGAAGATGGTAAATGTTGTTTTGGTCAACTTCTTACCAAAAAAAAGGGGGAAAAGAATCATCAGTAAGGTGTCTCTTATGAAATAAGATAAAAAAATATATTGAATTTGCATGTAATATTTTGTGATTTGGCCTGTGTTGAGATTTTGACCTCTTTTGATCTCAAGGTGTTGGAAATGAAGTATTTCAGAAAAAGTTACTCCTTGTTGGAGTAATATATATTTTTAAAAATTCAGGTGCAAATATCTCGATTTATTCTCTGAAATAAAGTGAGATTCTACATTTTTTAAAATAAATGAGAATATTCCTTAAATGTCAGTGTATCCAGGCAGAAGTTGAGGGTGGAACGTGCCCACTGCCATCACTAAATGCAACCACAAAGCAAATTTAGAGAGGAACTGCACAGTTGGCATTTAGCCAGGAACGTGGCATCACTGCCCTGTAATCCCAGCCATCAATTATTTCATCCAATAAAAATAGAATAATCTGTGTATTGCAATGCTCTTAGCAGCCTTCAAAGGATATTTATGGATATCATGCCCACGAGTCCAAAATAATTAAAACTCCAATGTATCTTAGAGCTCTGCAGAGAGAGAAATTCTCTGTTCAATCCTCTCTGTAATTTCCCAGACTGGAGGGAGATTTGAGCATTTTTTTGCAGTTGGCTGCACATTTTTTTTTTCATCAGCACATTGGGGCTGGCTTGTGTGTCTTGGAATGCACTTGAAATATCTTGGGTGGCTGCAGATGGCCTCGGTCACAATGAGCAGAAGAAGTCAAAATAATTCTTTGAAACTTGATTGAGAGTTTAAAATTTGTTTTAAAAAGGAGAAAGTGCTGTGGAAGTTCCCTGCTTGGATTTTTCAGCTTGAAAATTCTTGAATATTTAGTTGCCAACTCCCATTTAAAGGTGGGAAGGCACAACAAAACCAATAATTTATATCATTAAATTAAATAATTTGTATAATTAAATGTTTGTTTTAGCTTAAGGTGTTTTGCTGGGGTCAGTCTTGGATCTGAGGTCTGGATGTTGTGTGGGCATCACCTCCAGCAGCCCAAAAACTTCAGAAATTTCCTGTGTCCTTCCCTTGGATTGTGGGGAGAACAAATTCTATCATTTTATGCCAGTGTTGCATTGAAATTTTAGATGGCCACAGGTGAAAAATGAAATTTTGGGTGACAGAGGCATAGATGTTGGAATTTGTGATTTTATTCCAGGCTGAGCAGGAGATGAGTTTGTGGAGAGGCACTTGATGCCTGTGGTTGTGGGAAAATGAGAGGTTTGCCATAAAACATCTTCCTAGAATAATTTTGCAGCCATTTGCACATCCAGTGCTTGATTTGTTTCTCTGGCACCCCAGTGTTTCCTCCCCTGGCTGTGGGATCAGTGTGCTTGGTACAACTCAATCTGGGATCATCCTGCTGTTTTCCCAGATTTTTAGAAATATTTGTTGCTGATCTGTCCCATTTGTGGGATTAGAAATCATCATCATAATTCCAGGTCCTAAAGGGGCTCCAAGAAAGCTGGGGAGAGATAATTGAGATGGGATGGACACAGGGAATGGCTTTGAACTGATGGAGGGCAGGGATGGGTGGGAATTTGGGCAGGAATTGTTCCCTGGGAGGGGCTGGGATGGAATTGCCAGAGCAGCTGTGGCTGCCCCTGGATCCCTGGAATGTTCAGTTCCAGCTTGGACACTGAGGCTGGAGCAGTTTGGGACAGTGGGAGGTGTCCCTGCCATGGAAATGGCTGATTTTTCCCTTCCAGCCCAAAGCATTCCATAAATCCATTTTTTCCTGCTTTTATGGCACCATCCCTGTGTGGATTTTGAAGTGCTTTGCCAGTAATTAGCATTTACCTTTCCAAGGATCCCTTAGGACATAGAGAAATAGCAATGAAAACTTTCCTCACACTGACAGAGATGAAGAAAACCTCCAAAATGATGATTTTTTTGCTTTGGATCCTTCAAAGACACCTGAGAAAAATTGTCTGTGGGAAGATCTCGTTCAGTCAAAGGGCTGAGCAGCAAAAAGTGACTCTTTAAATCAAATAAATTTTATCTAAGAGTAAAAGATTGAAACCAGAGGTTGAACCATTCCTTGCATGCAGACTTGAATCACAGAATACCAGAATGGTTTGGGTTGGAAAAAATCATCTCAATGCACCCCTGCCATGGCAGGGACACCTCCCACTGTCCCATTGCTCCAGCCCCAATGTCCAACCTGGAACTGAACATTCCAGGGATCCAGGGGCAAATTCAAAGCTACTAAAAAAGGGGGACTTGGATCCAAATTTTTTTTGTGTTATTCCCCTCCTACTTTGAATGACAATTTTCTAATCAACTGCAAACTCATAGTGATCTCCTATTTAGCTTTCTCTATTTTCTGTGCTTAAAATAATAACTACTATCTATTTATTTTTTTAAGTATTTCTTATTTTCTCTGCTTATATAAGTGATGTCCAATTCTGCTATGGCCATGCCATCCTGATGGGATAATCCCAGCCCCAGCCCTGGGGTTCAGGAATGCTCTGCCAGGACTGCAGAGCTTGTGCAGCAGCAGAAATTTAATCCCAGTTTTTCTGGGAAAGGGGCAGCCCTGGAACAGCTGCATTTCGTGAGGCCTCATGGCAAAGTGCCTTCAGATAATGTTTGCACTGAGCTGCAAGAACCAAATCCATTCAAATAAAGTCCAGGGATGTTGGTCAGCCATGCAGGAACTTTGTAATATTATAATATTATAATAATTCAACTTCTTTCAAGTCATGCAGTTTGCAGTGTTAAACTAAATTATCAATTTTTTTCACATTTTTTTTCAATGGTTTATGGGATTTTATTGATGTGGGAGTGGTTTAATTTTGACTGCAAATATTTATTTGTAGCCAGAGTGAGTGAATTTTTGTGTGTTCAATAATACAAGCACCACTTGGACTTGGACACTCCTCTCAGTGTCTGTTCTACCTGGAAAGAAAATGTATTTGCTTAATGAACTGGGAAATAAAACATTTTTCTGCTGTCACATCTTATATTTTATGATCTCCTTTCTCAAATTCAGTCATGTTTTCTTTCTGGAAGTATCCTAAAAGCTAATGAATACAAGGAAATTCAATTAGAGGAACTCTTCAATAACAAAAATAAATGTTCATGTCCAAGGGAGAGATAGAGTGTGATAAATAATCCAAGATGTATTTTATGTTAACTTCCAGGAAATTTTTTTGACAGTAGGGTTTAAAAATAGCATTTCAAATTGAGAACTTGACAATGCATTTCATGATTTTGGAAGCCACTTTGCCTTATGTGATACTGGAATCTAATAACATAAATTGGAGTATTACGTATAAGTTGGAACAATAATAAACTGGAATAATAATATTATATATAAGTTGGAATATTATATTGCAATGCAAGTTTTACCCTTTGGAATATGTAATTTGAGGGAAGAATTCTTTTTTTTTTTTTTTTTTTTTTTTTTACTAGTAAAAAGATTCTATAGCAGCTTTTAAAAATGGACATAATTTATTTAAAAATAGAAATACACTAATAGGCAGTAAGCAAATGTAAGTTGACAATATCCAGCCACTCAGTTGCTGCATTAAATGTGAAGGTTTTGGTTGATTAAAAAAATCAGATTTTTGTCTTTGTTGTTGCTAAAGCACTGAGGATCTCCAGGCAGTGGCAGCCTGTAAATGTGTGGATTCCCAGGGTGAGAGTTCCACTCCTTTTGTTGCCCTTGGCTTGTGCCACTTGGTGTCTCAGCTTTCAGCATCTGCAGAGGGAAAAGCCCTGCTGGAGAAGGAGGTTCTCAGGTTGGCAGGGCTTTCATTGATGCTGGCTGGGTTTGGTTTGGGGATGGATGAGCCCATTCCTGCTGCCTGAGAGGAGCTGGGGTGGGAAGGGCTCGGGGTTGAGCCCTCAGTGTCTCTGTTGTGGGATCTGAACTTGTTCATGACAAAAACCCATGGGTTGGGTGATGATAAATTCATTTATTGGTCTTAAGAGTCAGTCCTGTGTCACTGTCTGTGGGGTCTCCTGAGCCTGAGTTCCCCACAGCAGGACATGTGGCTGGTTCAGAGTCCATGTTCTTCCCAGCTGGTCACCAAAGAAAATGCAGAAACTGTTTTTTCAGGATTTTCCAGGGCTGCTTATTCTTTCTTATCTAAGGAATTCTTTCTCTAACTCACAGAGATCTGTTCAGCACATTGATCCAGGGCACACTGCCTGCCCTTGGGGCAGGACTTATCTTTTATACTGTAAATTATGTACCTAATGTTTACAATTACTTTCCAATACACAACACCTTTATTACACTGTCCAACTTTGTCCCAGTCCAATCCAAGGATGCCAGCTTGGCATTCAGTCTGGATGGCATGGAGAAGGAGAGGGAAAAGACACACCATGCCCTAAATCCTCCATGTTAGCTACAAACCCCCTAATATAAACATTCCTAAAAATTCACTTTTCTACTTTTCTAACGATCTAATTTATACTCGACTTATTTTTTGTGACTTGTAATTCTTCCTGCAATGTTGGCAGATTTCTCCAGGGACTAAAATCCAGCCCCCAGGACCCCTGGGTCCCATGCCAGGGCCCCTGAGACCCCCACCAGGGGGGTCTGGAGGCATCCAGGGAATCCAGGGGAACAACCTGGACTCCCACAGCTCTGGGTGTTGGTTCCATGTCCAGGGCAGGGAATGGAGCTGGGGAAGGGGCTGGAGCCCCAGGAGGGGCTGAGGGAGCTGGGAAGGGGCTGAGCCTGGAGAAAAGGAGGCTCAGGGGGGACCTTGTGGCTCTGCACAACTCCCTGACAGGAGGGGCAGGGAGGGGGGCACAGGGACAGGAGGGGGACACAGGATGGGGACACACAGCCAGAGACCCACATGGATGTGGGGACAGGTGGGGACTTGGACCCACATGAGGAAGAACAGCCCAGGGACTCATGGATGGGGACAGAGCCCCAGAGGTGGTGACAGGGACACAGGGACAGGACAGGTGGGTGTCAGTGTCCCAGCCAGGGAGGGCACAGGTGGCAGAGGGTGCCGTGAGCCCTGTGGTGGTTTTGGATTCCATATTTTCCAGATTCTGCCCTGCATTAATATAAAACTCTGAACTCCACACAAAGTGTCACAAGTTCTCCTCCCAGCTCAGTCACACAAACAATCCTTGTCCAGCCCCAGACCCAAGGACACGCTGCAGCTCCAGCCCCAAAAAGTGCAAACAGAGAGAATTGAGGAGAGAATCTGGGAGGGTGGGACTGCAGAGCCTGGAGCTGGGATTGGGCAGTGAACCCCAGGATGGGAATGGACCAAAACTGATAAAAGTGGGAAAACTCAAAATCCATCTTGGGTGTAGCCCTGGCCAGGCTCTTGCACTGCCCAAGGTGAATCTTTTAAAGGTTTTAATAAATCCCTCCTTTATTCCTTTAACTCTGTTCCAGCTCAGCCTCTCAAACCATCAGAGGTGCCTGGGCAGCAAGGTTGGGCTTTGGGGACACAGAGGCCACGGTGCCACCCCAGTGCCCCACACCACAGAGCCTTTGTCACCAGCTGGTGTCACCTGCTGATGGCAGAGCCCCTAAACCCCCTGAGGGGACACACTGGGGGTCCTTGTGGGGCTGTGGGACCCTCAAATTGCACCAGGGCAGGCTCAGGGTGGAGATTGGGAGAGAAAATTTCCCTGGCAGAGGGGTCAGGATTGGGATGAGCTGCCCAGGGAGGTTTGCAGTCACTGCCTGGGGGAGGGTTCAGGACAGGCTGGATGTGGCCCTTGGGGACAGGGTTGGGGTGATGCTGGTGGCACTGGGGTGGCACTGGGGGATCCTGGAGGTCCTTTCCCACTTTGATGATTCTGGGATTCTGTGCCAATATTGATGGGAATTTTGCAGTCAGTTTTCCCCTGATGGATGGGCTGTAAAAATCAAAGATCTGCTGTGTGATTTTTGTATTTCACCTGTTCTTGGCCTTTGGATTCTTTTTGTTGAATCATTTGAGCCACCCCAGTGATGGCACCAGGAGTTACCCAGACACAAAATAAAGGTCCCTGACCCAGGATTTACAGACTGTGAGTGAGAAAAAGGTCTCCAGGGGCAGGATGACTCTGCTTGTTGGATAGAATGGTAAAAAGGGAACACGAGGAGGTTTTACTTGCTGCAGTGGAGAGGTTATCCCATAAAACAAGGGTGATAGGAAAATCAATTTTACAAGTTTATTCTGGATGGATGGGAGTACAGAGTTCTGTTAGGTTAGTCTGATGTTCCTGGTTGAAAAGTCAAAATTATTTATGGAGTATTTGTAGAAAAAGACATCTTTTAAAAAAATATATGTGAAAGGAAAAGTATTTCCTCCCCTTTTTCTTCCCAGTTATATCCAATGTTAAATATATTGAGCAAGGTGGAGGAGACAGACAGCTGCAAACATTGACATTTACAACTGCAAGTTTATTAATTCTGTGAAGAGTTGCTTGTTAAAATTCTCTCAGTGGTGGAAAGGAAAGATGATCATTTTTTTAATTCAGTGATCTTTCCATTTTTAGATGTTTAACTCCTCAGTGTCACAGCTGAAGGGTTTAAATTCCATTCTTTAATCTAAAATCTTAAATCCAAATCTCTTCCTGAGTCAGACTGCTGAGGCTTCAGATGTGCCACAGCTTCAGTTATTCCATTAATAATTAATAAATTAATAATTTGGATAACAGATTTGTTTATCAAAAACTCCTCTTTGCTGGGAGAATCCTTAAGGTTGTAAAAAGATGGGTTTAAAACTCAAAGCCTGATAAGTCAAAGTGTGGCCTCAAATAATGAGATGCAAATCATGAAATTGAGAGAAAGTGGTTGAACATCAGTTTTCATGAGAGGTTCTTTAAGTTTGAGGTTTTTAGGTTAAAAATAAATTCCTGTTGTAACAAAAGAGGTGAGGACTGGCACTGAAATTCATACAAAAGTGCTTAAAAATGTGCTCAAAATGTCGAGATAATCCTTCTAGTTCTACTCAGCACTGGGAGGGTTTAATTGGAGTTTTTGGCCCAGTTTTAACATGAGGTTTCAAAAAGTTTGGATTTGCTGAGCATGGTACAAAGCAGGGAAAGGGAATGGGCCAGGGTGTAGAAATCATGATTGCAAAATATGGGCAGAGTGGGATAGCAAAGAATTGTGTTTCTTTCATCAAAATAACACAACAGTGTAAAAAAAACTTTTATTCAAGTACATGGTACAGGAAGAAAATGAATGAGGATTTCCTCATTTTCAGTGGGTGTGGGACATTTCAACCCAGAAATGCAGATGCAGGAATTTTGCCTTGAAAAATTGCTCAAAAAATGGAATTTTGCAGAAGTGAGCTGCTGTTTCTCCATCCTTGTGAGCTTTTCTGGGTAGGGCAGAGGATCCTTCCAACACTCTGTAAAATTGTGTCAGAATTATCCAAGGACTTCCCTGGCCCTGACAGAACCAACTTGATTTTGGGGTGGGATTTCAGCTCATTCTGCCATGGGTGCAAATCTTGAGCTGTGGATTTTTTACTTCACACAAATGTGAATAACTCCTGATTTTTCTTTTATTCCACATATTTTATTCCTTTTATTAATTTCTGTTTCCCAGCAGGTTTGTGTGTCTGTAACTTCCCATTTAAGTCATTCCTCCACATTTTTCTCCTTTTTCAGCCAAAGGAATTTTTTGCTGTATAATGCCCTAACTCTTGATAAAACCTCACTTTTTCATTTTAAATAAAACACCACCTCCCAGCACCTGTTTTTTCAGAAATGTGTTGGCAAAAAAATTTAGGAAATTTCTTTTCTAAACCTGTATTTTCCTTTTGCTTTACAGCTGAGTAATGCACAAAAAAATAGGTGAAGGAGGACCCAGAGATCTACCAGGTGGTTCAAAAATTAATTTCTAATTCCAATTATTACTCCATGAGTATTGATTCCCCTTTGTCCTGTCCCTCCATCCCTTGGGAATTTTCTCACTCCATGTTTTTTGTTGGATCTTTCAGGCCACACTGAGCTCACCCCAAAGCTTCTCCTCTCCAGGCTGAACAATCCCAGTTTTTTCAGCCTTTCCTAAACCTAAAAAATGGTTTATAATGATACAGGGTTAGAGTTTGAGGTGCTTTTAGTCACTGTTTGGAAGCAATTTCTGTTTTGGTGAGGTAATGAAAGAATCAAAGACATTTTTTTTCTTTTATGCTCTTTGGGATATCCAGATTCCATCCTCTACAACATGCAGATGCCATTGAACACAAAAGTGTCAAGATGCCAAAATCCAAAATAAATTTACCTTCCAACCCAAACCTGTGATCCTGTGGTGACCCATCCACCACCTCTGAGATAAAAATGATTTTATTTAATTGTATTTTATTTTATTTTATTTTATTTTATTTTATTTTATTTTATTTTATTTTATTTGTGTATTTTATTTTTTTAAATTTAATTTAATTTTATTTTATTTTATTTTATTTTATTTTATTCTATTTTATTCTATTTTATTTGTGTATATATATTTTTTTGTACAATATTTTACTGTTTTATATTTTAACCTCTTACAAGTAGGAACCTCCAGCTTTTCTTGTTTGTGAAGAATTTGAATTAACAACATTAACTGGGGACTTTTAGGCCTTTTTTTGTTTTGTTTTGGGTTTTTTTGGATTTTTTTGTTGGTTTGTTTGGTTTGTTTGGGTTTTTTTGGGGGGGGGTTTGGGGTTTTTTTGTTTGTTTTTTTTGCCTACCCTGACAAAGGAAATCCCTTTTTAGGTCTTTGAGTATCAGCCCAATAGCAGAGGGGTTTTCAAAATATTTCACAACATATTTATAGACAGAACTTTCCTGTTCTTACTTCAGATGAGTTTTAGGCTTGGCTGCCACGTGAGAAAAGCTTTAATTCTGAATTTAGAAATCTTGTGGTTTCTCTTGGCACTGGGAGGGGAGAAACTGCTGCTTGATGAGAGGGTTTTTTTTTGTGTTTTCATGATGAGCTCAGCTATTGTGTTTATTGCCTGTTTAATTTGCCATGAGAAAAGCAATCAATTGTTCTGGATTGTTCTCTCTTAGCATGATCTGAGACTTGGAATCAGGGAAAAAACTGCAGGATCATCTGTTCTTTCTTCACAAAGGAATTCTGTTTGGATATAAAGTTCATTTTTGTGTTTTAAAGGAAAAATTACAGACAAATCAATTCATTCTCTAAGAGAACAGCAGCTTTTCTGAATCTCTCTTTCCTTTAAAAATTATGTATATGTTAAACATCCCATCAAGTCTAATAACACCTTTAAAAATATTTTAAAACTATTAGAAATATTTTTATTTATAAAAAATATTTAAATTATTTTAAAAAATAATACCCTAAACTTTACTTGCCAAACAAAGAATTTCAAATTTTAGCTACAACTTTAGAGCTCAACTGCTCTAAAATAAAATAAGAATTTTATTTTTAAAACAGCTCTCACTGAAGCACTTTGAAACAAAAAAAAACTTTATCCCCTCAAAGTTTGCTTTGAACTTTTCCTTAATCTCTTACATTACAATTTATATTTATGTTAATTGATATGAATTATTATTTATGTTACAAATTTCTCCAACTCTTTTATTAGAGAAGGATTAAAATCCTGCTGGTTTGTCCATGGGAGTTTTTTTTTTTTTTTTTATTAAATTCTGAGTTTATTGACATTGATGTTTTGATGGCTTTTGCACAGCAAAACCTTAATAATTGTTTTTCCCCCCAAAGATTTCATGGATCACCATTCTTAATGGAAAAAAAAGCCATGCAAGTGAAATAATTGTGCTTTACCTGCCAATTCATGAAGCCACAATTGGGAAAAATTAGGAAGATTTGATTGAGTGCCAAGTAATGTGTCCAATAACCACCTTCATGATGATGTTTGTACCATACACGTCCCAAAAATCAGAATATCCACCAGCATTTAGAACTTTTAAGACTCTCTGTGTGTATTTTTCAATTAAATGGTGAGAGATGAGAATGTGGAAATTCAGGCTCAGGTGCTTTTGACCAAGAGAAACTGAGGTAATGGAGAAATTTGTCTGAAATTTTAGTTAATTGTCTTTCACATTAAATGTGTTTTTTTTTCAGAAAGAGGGTTCAACTGACAGGACCACAAGAAATGTGTGAAAATGTGCTGCCTCTTGTTTTAGTGTAGAAAACCTGTTGTGTGTGCCTTCAGAAAGAGGAGAATCATTAAAATTATTTTTCAATTAGCATTGGATTAAGAAAACTGGGAATTTGCTGCATCCTTATGTTTACATAAGTCAGCAGCACTTGAATTTTGAGCACAATGGATGTTACAGGCAGAAAAAAAAAGAAATTAAGGCAAATATTGGGGAAAAAAATCAAAGGTTTTAGAGGCTTCTCTTATGTATAAATTACTTCTGTGATTTTAAGTATTGATGAAACTTTTAATAATAATAAGATAAAGGAAAAATATTAATTTAAATAAGCAAAATAATTGCTATTACTAATTTTTTTAGATCACAGTTCCTTAACAGGGAATGGAAATTTTTTTATTCTTGAAATGCTTTAATTTTTCCCACTTTGCAAGGCTCTGGGCAGGATCCTGGAAGGGCACCTCACACAATTTTTATTTGTGCTCTTTTTAATTTCCATGATAAATCCATTGTCTTTTGTTCTGCATGAAACCTGTTGGAGTGGCTGTTTGGGAATAACTTCATCATTTCTCTGGTCAAACATAGCAACTGTTTAACACCCTCTATGATTTAAGGCAGGAAATGAAGTGATGTCTTTGTAAATTGTGGAGAAATTTTCATAAGGAAATGTAATTACCCTGACTAGAAACTGGCCAGAATATCACATTAAAATCGCTGTGTGTGCAGAAAGTTCTCAGTTGGCTTTTTTATCTGAGAGGGAGCTGAGGAATATTGTATATTGTATAAATTGTATAAATTGTATGAATTCACCTTCACAATGTGTTACTTTGGAGATCCTGGTGTTTGTGGTGCCTCACACTGAATTTGTGAATCCAGTGCTGAGTGAAAAGAGATTTGCCATTTTGCTGAAATGTTTCCTGCTCTGCTGCATGGGCATTGTGTTGAGGTTTTCCTCTGGAAGTGACCAAATCTGAGCATTCTTGAAGCATCTGAGAATGATGGAATGGGAGGGACCTTTAAAAGTCACCCAGTGCCACCCCTGCCATGGGGACACCTCCCACTGTCCCAGGCTGCTCCAGCCCCAGTGTCCAACCTGGAACTGAACATTCCAGGGATCCAGGGGCAGCCACAGCTGCTCTGGGTGATGCCTTGGGGTTTAGCTTTTCTATTTTTCAGAATCTCTGCTGTGTGGTGTGTAACTGAAATTCCATCTGAGGTGTTAGTGAGTTCTCCTCACAGGGTGGTTGGACAAAACAATCCCTTTGTTGCTGGAGAATCAAGGACACCCAAAAAGCAGAAACAACAGGGAGGGAAAAGGGGCAAACCAGGGACTGAGACTGCACAGCCTGGGGCTGTGCTTGGGTAATTGACCCCAATGTGTGGATGAACCAAAACTGATAAAAGTGTAAAACTCATGACCAGGATCCAGCTTGGGTTTGATTTGGGTGCAGCCCCAACCAAGGTGAATCCTCTCAATAAATTCCTATTTTATCCCTTTTGCTCTGTGCAGTCTCTGCTCCAGCTCAGCCTTTCCAGGCATCATGGGCACCCTGTGCCAGCCCCTGCCCACCCTCCCAGGGAACAATTCCTAATTCCCAATATCCCATCCAGCCCTGCCCTCTGGCAGTGGGAACCATTCCCTGTGTCCTGTCCCCCTCCATTCCCTGTGTCCTGTCCCTCCATTCCCTGTGTCCTGTCCCCCTCCATTCCCTGTGTCCTGCCCCTCCATTCCCTGTGTCCTGTCCCTCCAGCCCTTGGGAATTGTCTCTCTCCCTGTTTCCTGCAGCTCCTTCAGGCCCTGCAAGGCCACCCTGAGCTCAGCCCAAAGCTTCTCCTGTGCAGGCTGAACTGATGCCCAAAGAAGTCACCTGGAACAGAGGCTGGACAGAGTTAAAGGAATAAAGGAGGGATTTATTAAAACCCTTTAAAGGATTCACCTTGGGCAGTGCAAGAGCCTGGCCAGGGCTACACCCAAGATGGATTTTGAGTTTTCCCACTTTTATCAGTTTTGGTCCATTCCCATCCTGGGGTTCACTGCCCAATCCCAGCTCCAGGCTCTGCAGTCCCACCCTCCCAGATTCTCTCCTCAATTCTCTCTGTTTGCACTTTTTGGGGCTGGAGCTGCAGCGTGTCCTTGGGTCTGGGGCTGGACAAGGATTGTTTGTGTGACTGAGCTGGGGGGAGAACTTGAGACACTTTGTGTGGAGTTCAGTGTTATAATGCAGTGCAGAGTCTGGAAAACGTGAAAGATAAAACTGAAGGCATCAGAACAATCCCAGCTGTGCCAGCCTTTCCTCCCAGCAGAGCTGCTCCATCCCTCTGCTCATCCTGCTGCCTCCTCTGGGCTCTCTGCAGCAGCTCCAGCTCTGAGCTGGGCTGGGACAGGGCTGGGGCAGCTCTGCAGGTGGGGTCACACCTGGGGGGGCTCAGGGACACAATCCCCTCCTCTCTTTGGGGTTCAGGGCTGGGGCAGCTCCAGCTCTCACCACCAGCACCCCCAAATCCTTCACCCAGGGCTGCTCCATCTGCCCATCCCAGCCTGGACTCTCCCAGGGATTGCCCCATCCCAATCCCAGGGTCAGGACCTTGCACTTGGTTTTGTTGAACTTTTAGAGGTTCACAGGACCCAGCCCCGAGCCTGTGGCACTGACTGGGTGAAATCTGGGATGAAATCAGTGCTCCAGGTGGCATCAGCACAGCCTGCAGTGCTCTGGGTGTCCCCAGCCCTCCCTCCCTGCATCCCTGCTGTGTTTTACCTCAGACAGGCAGGGCTGGATCTGGCTTTGATCAATATGGTTTTCATTTTTATTCTAGCCTGAAGATTCTGCTCTTACCATGTTATGATAAATATATTTCTGATAAATCTTCTATTTCTTAAATCTTGGCACTGGAGTTCTATTTCCTGTTTCATTCCCATTTGTCCCATGTTCACTTTTGGCTTCAGGTAGCTTTTTCAAGTCAAGAAAGGCTATGAATTGAAAAGATTACTTACTAGATGGGAAAAAAAAGAAATAAATTGTTCAAAACAGGACAAGTTTTTGCTTTCCAAATTAAAAATTGAAACAAACTCCTCAGCTCTCCTCACATCTCCCTTGGAAACGCCCTCCTTTACTGTAACTTTGTGGTCTTGATGATATTCACAGAGAAGCTGATTTACTGAATAAAGAAGTTCTTTAAGTTTGCAGTTTTGGAACATGACCAGTGTCTCTGAACCCAGGTTTCAGATTTTACTGGCATTTTGTTGGCAAACGAATTTTTTGGAATCTTTTCTTATTTGGTTATGTTTCCTGACACCTCTGCTTGTATGGCGCTGCCTTTTAAAATTCTCTTTTTCTTTCTCTTTTGCAAGAGGAGAAGCCTATAAACATACACAAAGGACTAATTATAAAATATCAGGTATAAAAATAGAGAGACAAGAAAATGACCAGCTGAAAAATGCAGTGAGCAGGGGGAAAAAAAAAAAAAATAGGATTTCATGGTAGAGTTGTGTGCAGCAGGCCCTGATTCTCAAAGCAATTCCACCAGCAAAGCATGAACCATTCCCATAAAGCCATAATACCATAATTTAAATCAAGCACAAGCACATGGGTGGGAAAAAAAGAGGTGATTTAGTTTTCCTTTCTCTCCCCTGGCATCTTTTGCTGTTGCTTTCCCCTTTGCCAACAGCAGCTTTCATTTCTGGAAAACAGCTCAGGTGGCTTTGCCCTGCTCACAGCCCTCCCCCACCCTGCATTTTTGACTAAAACTGAATTATTATTGCCCTGCTCTAGGATTTACCCACCCAGCCAAAGGATCTGTGAGCTCCTAACTCACGTCATTCCTTCAGGAGAATATTCCTTGCTGGAAATGTCCTGTCTAGTTCAGGACAATCTTCTTTTTGTAGCATTTCTGGAGGTAACAAGGAAGCAGCTGTGCAAGGTTGCAGTGCTTTTTTAGCTTTCCCCCATGGCTGGGATATTGTAATCCCTTTAATGCTTTTTCTCACTGGTGCAGGATTTTGATGTATCCAAGGAGTTCAAGGAGAATTTGACACTAAATGGCCCTTTCTGTGCTAACTTTGCTGTGGGGAAAAACCCACTAGAAAGTGAAAGGAGGGATGAATTTTTGCATTAGAACAGAAGAGTGCATTCATGTCACGGGGTATTCTGGTAAATGTTTTTTTTTCTTGCTGGATTTAGGCAGAGTTTTAAGTGAGATTTCTGTCATTTCAATCAGCCTGAGTTGGATTAACAGCTGAGGGGTTCCCCTTGTCTCACCTGGGGGGGGTCAATCTTCTGGGAGCACCTGGTCATGTATAAAATGCCTCATGGAGTAAAATTTGCCTCATGGAGTAAAATTTTCCTCATGGAAAGTGGAAGATGGAGAAATGTAAATATTGAGGCTTGTAAGAGAGTGTGCAAATGGCTTTAGGGTCCTGCCTGGGAAATGGGATTCCAGTGAACACCACTGGTGCTAAATCACTGATTTTATAGTTACAATGGCTAATTTCTGACTGATTTCAACCAAACCTAAATGTCTGCTGGAAGCATGAGGGATGCCAAGATTCTGTGCATTTTCTGGAGTGAAGAATCCCTCAGAATCCCTGGAAGGCTCCAGTCCAACCTCCTTCTTTTAAGCAGGGTCAACAGTGAATTCTGACCAGCTTGTTCAAGGCTTTTTCCAGTCAGATCTGGGACAACTCCACATCCTTTCCCAGTGTTTTGTTATCCCCCAGTTCTGTGTTCCTCACAAAAGTGGGTGTGTGTGCCTTTTCCTCCTGTGCTCCCTCCTTCTCTTCAGCTCTTATTAAACATACTGAGATAACAAACAGCATAAAGATCATTAAAGATATTAAGACAATAAATAGGAGTAGTTTTGGACACAGCCCTGAGGATGTGCAGTTGTACCCAGCCCACAGCTGGAGTACAAACCCAGCTTTCAGTCCCAGAATCCAGACACCTTCTGCTCCATGGCTTCACTTGGATGCTTGGAAAAGCAGCTTGGATGGAGATGTTTTCATCTGGGGCTGCCCTGATGTCCTTGACCACGGGGATGGGAGACCTGGATGTGCCCTCAGCACTCCCAGATCCATCCCATGTGCTCTCACTTGATGGAGCCAAGAGTTCTCAAGAGATTGATGAGATTAAATCTTTTTTGCTGTTGGTGTTTCCCCTTCTCCCTGAACTCTGTGTAAAGTCCTGAAAGACTTTGTTAGTGAATAATTCCTTGAGTAGCTCAGCCTAAGGTGGATCCACTGTGTTTTAACCTCAGTCAGCTGAGAACCCACATTTTCCTTTTTTTAATTATTTTTATCACATTCCAGTAGAAGTTCTTGTTGCCATTTTTCTTCCCAATCTCTACTAAAACTGAGCTTTCCATTTTCTGGACAACATTTCTGCATTCATCCTTTGGAGTATTCCTCTATGCTTCCATCTTTTTGGCACATTCTTTTACACTCTTGGATTCCCTTTTCAGACAAAACAGACTCTGTTCATGTCCTTGTTTCCCTCAGGATTGTGATAGGGTTATTTTGGGAGGGAAAGTTTGTAAAGATCAGATCTTTTGAGCTCCTCTGCCCTTCAGATTCCATTTTACACAGTAAGATTCCATTTTTACCTCGATTCCATAAGATCCCATTTTTACCCAGTAATCAGAATTCCATTCTCCCAAACACCTAATCACTGTAACATCAAGGCCACCACAAAACTGCTTCTTGTAGAGAAATCTCCATAGACTGAAGAAAAAGTCTCCTCTTCAAAGTAAATTAGAGAAAGACTATTTTACATATGGTAAACTAATGAGTTGTTTTCAGTGTAAAAGAAAAAAAGTGGGGGGAGGGGAGGAAAAGCAGTCTAAAGTTTTATTCTGAGGGTTTTTTTCCTCATAGTTTCTTGTAATAAATTTTCTCTTTGTACCATTTAAAGTTAAGGCTGTTTTGTCTTCCTCCTAATCCTATCTCACAGCAGAAAAAAATTTCAAATTAAGAAACCAAAACCACGACACCACCCTCAAGACTTTCCCACATTTCCTGATTTGGTGGCTTTTACCCCCAGGGTGGTGTCACTCACAGAAACTGCTGCTTTGGGGTCAATGACAATGAACATTTATTTTTATTTTTGATAGAATTGTGGAATGGTCATCAAAGATTGTCCAGTTCCACCTTCCACTGCCCCAGGCTGTTCCAACCTGGCCTTGGGCACTGCCAGGGATCCAGGGGCAGCCACAGCTGCTCTGGGAATTCTTTCCAGAATTCTTTCCTCATCCTCATCATTGGGAAGGATTTTTTTTTTTCCCAATACCTAATCCAAACCTACTCTCATTCATGGTGTCTTCTTCTCTAAATGTGGCCCATCAAACTAAATAATCCTGGAATTCTTTGATTTTACTAAAATTGAATGGGTTTGTTTTTTTGTTTTGGGGGCTTTTTGGGGGGGTTTTGTGTGTGTTGCTTTTACAATCCTCTCTAAACCTATTTGAGAGTGAGATTTTCAGGCAGGGAACTTGAAGGGAAGGGACAAATCTGGCCATAATTCTTGTGCCCAGGTATTTGAACATCTGGAATGCACTGCTGGCTGTGGGAATGCCTCTGCAATACTGTAACACAGCAGGATGCTTTAATGAGAGTTTCAACCTTAAACCCACAACATCAATGAAATTTATAGTTGTTAACATTATTCAAACATAGTTTGGGGGGTTTCAGTTCCCATTTTATGTTCATGTAGGATGAAAAGTCATTGTGTTGTGAGGCCAGAGTCCTCCTTGCACTTGGAATTTCTGAAAAATAATTAAATATTGTTTATTGCTCTTGACAGCACTCCTAGTATGCACTGCAGGGTGGGGAGGAGGGTGTTTGTATAAAAAATTGTGCTAGAATCTCTCTCTTACTATTTCAGCTGCTTCAATATTCTTCAGTGCCAAAAGTGCCTTGCTCACATTTTGGAAAATACCACAAAAATGTTCAAAAAAAGAGAAAAATTTACATAAAATTCCAGTATCATCTTCTGTGATCATATAGATGCCATCTGATATTCTTCCTGATGGGTAAATTTATCTTCAGGCATTTCATGTTTCCATCATCTTGTATCTCATTGTGGTCTTTGGAATTAATACACAGAGCAAGATGGTTAAAGAACACCAAAAAAAAAAATAAAAAAAAAAGAAGAATGGAGAATTTCTTGAAGGAAAACATTTTGGGGGGGAAATGTGGTGAGCACTGTGATGAAGGCACTCTGCAGAAAAACGAAATTAAGTCTGCAACTGATTAAGTTGAAAGAAAAGAAGGGAAGTCAATATGTAAAAAAGTGCACGTACAGTTAATCTTTCTGGTAAGGAAAATCCAAGTTGTTGCTCCCAGAAAAGAAAAAAACCTCCAAACTAACAAGCACACACCATGTACAGAGCTCTGAAGTTGGGGGAAGGCAGGCAGGGGGTGTGTGGAGATTTTTATTATCATTGGCTTCATGTTAATTCCAGCACAATCTCAGGAAGTTGTAAAAATCAATCTGTGTGTCTCTTGCTGGATCAGTCTGGGAATTAACAACTTCCCCACGTTGTCCTTTAAAGAATTTCCTTGTGACCCTTCAAAGTCCAACCTCAGTCTCTCCATGTAATAAGTTGTTACCTGCTGCCAAGTCTCCAAGAGCTGCATCATCTCTTCTCCTAATTGTATCTCTTTGGTGTAGAAGCCTGTGCTTTGCATTCCTAATTAGTTTTTTTCCTGTTCTGATTTTTTTTTAATTTTTTTTTTTGTTATTTAGAAACAGATACATGAATGGAGAAGCAACAGAAATCAGTATGTGTTTCAACAAAGCCTGTAATCTCTTCCTAACCCTGTGTCCAAGTTTAAATTAGATTTTGATGTTGCAGAAGGATGGACTTGGTGTTGTAGTCAGGCTGCTCCCAGAAAACAGGGAGGAAACCTCCTGAGCTTTGGGGATTTTCCCCCTGAGGGGCTGGAGTGAGTCCAGGGAAGGGAAGGGGCTGGAAAACAAATCCTGGGAGGAGCAGCTGGGCTGGGAAAGGGGCTGAGCCTGGAGCAAAGGAGGCTCAGGGGGGACCTTGTGGCTCTGCACAACTCCCTGCCAGGAGGGGCAGGGAAAGGAGGAGAGGAAATGGCCTCAAATTGCACCAGGGCAGGCTCAGGGGGAGATTGGGAAAGAAAATTTCCCTGGCAGAGGGGTCAGGATTGGGATGAGCTGCCCAGGGAGGTTTGCAGTCACTGCCTGGGGGAGTGCTCAGGACAGGCTGGATGTGGCCCTTGGGGACAGGGCTTGGGGTGATGCTGGTGGCACTGGGGTGGCACTGGGGGATCCTGAGGGGCTCTTCCAGCCTTGATAATTCTGGGATTTAGTGTCAAGAGGTCAGATTTACTGCTCAAGGTGGTAGGTGGATGGGCCTGGTGTCAGCCTGTGATCCACAGTGTCAGAGGAGACTCCATGGCAAAGAGAATTTCTGGCTGTTGGCCTTTGATGACATCTCCATGATTGGGGAATAATGGGGGAAGCATTGAGGAGCCTGGTGCAGCTCCTGCTGGTTTGTGTGTCCCTGGAACTGGGTGATCTTCAAAGTCCTTTCCAACCTAAACCATTCCAGGACTCTGTGATTTGTAATTAGCAAAAAGGCATTTGTGATCCAGACTCTGCTTGGGCTTTCCAATAACCTCATCATCATGAAAGTAGAATCTCAGAATCTCAGAATCACAGAATCTCAGAATCACAGAATCTCAGAATTACAGAATCTCAGAATCACAGAATCACAGAATCTCAGAATCAGAACAGAATCTCAGAATCACAGAATCTCAGAATTACAGAATCTCAGAATTACAGATTCACAGAATCTCAGAATCACAGAATCTCAGAATCACAGAATCACAGAATCACAGAATCACAGAATCTCAGAATTACACAATCTCAGAACCACAAAATCTCAGAATCTCACAATCACAGAACCACAGAATCACAGTATCTCAGAATCACAGAATCTCAGAATCACAGAATCTCAGAATTACAGTATCTCAGAATCACAGAAGCTCAGAATCTCAGAACCATGGAATCTCAGAATCACAGAATCACAGATTCACAGAATCTCAGAATTAAAGAATCTCAGAACCACAAAATCTCAGAATCTCACAATCACAGAATCTCACAATCACAGAACCACAGAATCACAGTATCTCAGAATCTCAGAATTACAGAATCTCAGAACCTCAGAATCACAAGGTTGGGAGAGACCTTTGAGATCAAGTCCAGCCCATGCCCTAACACCTGAACTAAACCATGGCTCTGGGTGCCACATCATCTTTTTTAAAACACATCCAAAGATGGTGACTCCACCACCTCTCCAGGCAGATAATTCCAATTTATCACTCCTTCCATAACAAACCTTTTCCTTACATCCAGCCTGAATCGAGGTAGGCATTTGAAAGATCCTCTGCAATCTGTTTTTTGCATTGTGGATGTGTGGAGCTGGAGCAATGGCTGTTCCTCATCCTCTCAGCAGCACAGACATCGTGTCTGTGGGACACTGTGCCTGCTGCTCATGCACTTCCTCAATTTGGGAGCCTGAAACAGCTCCCAAACCCACCTGAAATTCAGGGCAAATCATTGTGAATGGCACTTTTTTCTCTGATGTGGGCTGCCCTCACCCCTGAGACAAGATTGCTTTTATAGGAGTGAACAACATCACATTTGTTCCTGTGGGAGAAGCAGATTTGGGGGCTGGACATCACTTTTTGGGTTTACCTCACAGGCAACATCTTGAATATGTTTTATCTCTTAAATAACTCTTCCTGAAAATGTGAAATGGAGGAGGGTCATGGTACAGTTCAGATCTGAACAAAGTTCTCACAGTAGGTTTTTTTCTTCTTTTTTTTTTTTTTTTTTTTTTTTAAGTGTAGCATTGACTCATTTGGTGGTGTTAAAGTGCACTTTCTACTTATCCCCAGAGGAAAGTTAGTATTCTTTTAAGTGAAACTATTTTAAAAGCAGAACACAAGCCTAAAATAAGCCAGTGTTCTCTAGAGCTCTCAGAAGGTGTAGATTTATTTACTGTAGTTAAATCATAATTAGTTCTCAGGGGATAGTGTATCTTTTAAACTGCTTTATTGCCACCATATTGGTTTTCTAAATAATCAGAAACTGCTGCTCTTATATTTTGTAGTATGAACAAAAATTGGCTGTAAGTAGAAACAAATGTTTAGAATTGCTGGTTGTCACTTGCTGAAGATAGGGACACCCAAAAAATGAGCACTTGAGGAAAAAGTGAAGAAATCCAAAACCTGTGTTATCAGAACTGAAATGAACTATGGCTCTGACTTATTTATAGATAAAAAAATGTTTTACATTATTGTTTTTCAGCCAATTATTTTTTAATATTCTAATGGGTTGGAATCAGAACTAAATGTGAAACTGAAAAAAATGGTGGTGCAACATCAACATAAAATATGACCTGATATTGAAGCCTTGATTTTCATGAATGTAGCTTAGTGTTGCAGCTGATAAGCATGTGGGGTTTTTGGTTTTTTTCCCTAATTGGCAGGTTAATGTTCGAGTTGCCTGAGGAGATGGGTTTAATAGCAGTGGCTGCTCGACAAACACAAGGGAAAGGTGAGTAAATTTCCTTATTTTACTAATAAATGTGTATTAAATTAAATGCGGATTAAATTCACAAAATAGGACATTTGAAGATGCATTATGAGCATTTTTGATACTATAACCCATGGAATAAGCCTGTCCTCTTCTCCCCCTGCTCCAACTGTGGATTCAAACTGAAAACCCAAAAGTTAATAAGAGACCAAAGTAAACATTTTCAGGATGTTTGGTGGCTTTTGCAGAAATGATTTAGTGGTCTCTTGGTTCCTGCCAAAAAAAAAGTTTTGCCAGTCACGAAAGCTGCCATCACTACACTCAGTGTAACACAAGTCAGAGCTGCACATGAAAACTGAGACTGGCTTAACTGGAACAAGACTGGGGCTTGACTTGCTCTGAGATTGAGTCTGCAGGACCTGCCTGAGCAGATCAGTGTAAGCAAATTGTGTTTCTTGCCCAGAAAAATGCTGGCACTTCTTTAAAAGCCACATTTTTTTTTCTGCTGGAAGAGCAGAGTGTGTGGCCCAAGAAGCTTTTCTGAGCACAAATCCATGAAAAGATGATTCCCTGGTTTTTGGTTCAGAGTTTGGATGCATTTCTGGGTGCACACAGAGCATCTTCACAAATGCTTCTCCACTTGGGCAAAGCAAGATCTTTTGAAATGTGCCTTTAGCAGAGGAAAATCCTGGAGGCAGAGGATTTAGGAGATGCTGGGGAATTGAGCAGCAGCTTGTACCTGAGAACCTCAGAACAGAATTCTAGAATGGCCTGAGTTGGAAAGGGACCTTAAAGATCATCTTGTTCCACACCCTCCACACAACTGGGTTGCTCAGAGCCCCATCCAACCTGCCCTTGAACACTTACAGGCATGGGAATATTAAACAAATTCCAGTTTTTTTGAAGAAAAAGCTTTGCTCTTTAATCTTTTTTCTTTCAAAATTAGTTTGGAAGCTCCATTAAAGGACTTTTGGTACATTCTTGGATGGATAACTTTGAATCTTTCTCTGGAGTTGTTATCTACTTTCACAAAGTGATCTTTTTGAAGTTACCCTTTTTCCTCTCCCTGCCCAGGTCGTGGTGGAAACATTTGGCTCAGTCCCCTGGGCTGTGCCCTGTGCACTCTGCACCTCTCCATCCCTCTGCATTCCAACCTAGGCCAGAGAATTCCTTTTATCCAGCACCTGGTGTCCTTGGCAGTGGTGGAGGCAGTCAGATCCATACCAGGATATGAGGTATGTCCTTCTAATTCATCCCAAAATTCCTGCTTCCATTTCCATTGAATTCAGATTTTAGCTGTGTCTATTCTGTGTGGAATTGCTGAATGCATAATTCAGTTTTTCAGCACTAAGAAGAACCTAAACTTAACCTTGATTATTGATATGTTTGAAGAAATCCAATATCCAGAGGATGAATATGCTTTTACTGGGCTGACCAAATGCACTACACTCATTTCACTCTTAATCTTATGAAACTTAAGCCTCAATCCTCAGCAGTAAAGTCAATTTTGTTTGCCCCACAATGGAGTTGATTTGTTTTGATTTTAAAGGAGAATAAGGAGGAGGGAAAAATGAATAAAACTGATAAATCCTTTTCTGCTTTTTTTGTTGGTGCTGTTTCAGTGGTCACTTTATCCCTTTTAAAGGATTTTTCCAGCCCTTGTTTAAGGTTGAAAACTGATTTCTAAAGCAAGAACTGAGGAGAATTGCTCTCGAGAGGGAATCAAGTGTCCTGTCATCAGTATTAAAATGAAGAACCAGTCTTCTTTATCACCTCATATATCTCCTTTTTAATGTTACCATTTCCTAATATTTGCTAACTATAAAACTTTGGTATTTTACAGAAGTAGTTAACTAAAGCATATGTTTCCTATATTACAGAAAATCAATGACTTATACACATTTACACATGAACTTTATTATAGTGGCACCCAGTAGCTTTGCTGGAGTTTAGGGTCTGTCAGCCTTTCTATTAAAACCTTCTAAATTCAGTGCTTCATAACCTGACTGGAAAAACAGAATGCTTCAGGCTAAAATTTGAAATATAAAATATTTGGCTGGAGTGGATAATTTGACCACTTAAAAATGAAGGGACAAGAGTTAGTTTTATAAAATCTGGGGATGGCTGGGGAAGGAGCTGATTTATGAATGGAGGTGGTTTTGCTTCTGTGTGCCTGCCCTGATGTAGTGTGGCATTTTTTAATTTTATTCCATTCAAGAGGAAAAAGGTGACTGAGGTACCGAATAGAGATGTAAAAAATGTGGATCAATAATGTGTGTACTGTACTGAGCATTTGGACTGTAAAGAGCTTTCTGTGACCAGGACAGATCTGCTGAACCTGAGGGGACATCAGCCCTTGGCAGGGGGGAAAAGCAGAGTTAAGGGTCTAGACTCAAATAAGTTACAGCAAGAAAATTCAGAAATTAATAAAAAACTCAGTGCTTGAATTTCCCCTTTAGACTCAAGTACTGAAAGGTTTTTCTTTATGTCCATGCAATGCCAACTGCAGCAGCCAGGAGCAATGGGATATTCCAGAGTCATGGAATCATGGTTTGGGCTGGAAGGGGTCTGAAAGATCAATCCCACCCTGCCATGGCAGGGACACCTCCCACTGTCCCATTGCTCCAGCCCCAGTGTCCAACCTGGAACTGAACATTCCAGGGATCCAGGGGCAGCCACAGCTGCTCTGGCAATTCCATCCCAGCCCCTCCCAGGGAACAATTCCTAATTCCCAATATCCCATCTGAACCTATAATTTTTCAGTTTGAAGCCCATTCCCTGTGTCCTGTCCCTCCATTCCCTGTGTCCTGTCCCTCCATTCCCTGTGTCCTGTCCCTCCAGCCCTTGGGAATTGTCTCTCTCCCTGTTTCCTGCAGCTCCTTCAGGCCCTGCAAGGCCACCCTGAGCTCAGCCCAAAGCTTCTCCTGTGCAGGTGAACAATCCCAGCTGTGCCAGCCTTTCCTCCCAGCAGAGCTGCTCCATCCCTCTGCTCATCCTGCTGCCTCCTCTGGGCTGGTCCCAAAGGTCCAGGGCTCAGTTTATCAGCCAGTCACTGTTTTTAGGATGGCCACAGTTATTGACTTTGCTTTGTTGTGGGTCCTCCCAGAGCAGATCTGAGGGCTCAGTTGAATTTTGCTTGTCAGATGTCAATGCTGAGGATGCAAATGGGCTTTAAATCAAGGGGATGCTTTGCTCTCCCATTCTGAGAACAGCAGAGCCTCTCTCTAGTGAGGGTAGACAAGAACATGCTCCATTTCCAGTGTTTTGTGACATTTTGTGTGGGACCTGGTGAATCCACTCCGTGCCAAAGTCAGGAGCACTCCCAGCTGCCGGAGTTGTTCTTGCTGCTTGTTGTCACTTCAGTCACAGGGCTCCTGGCTGCTGTCCTACAGGTGTGTGTGTCCCCTTTGGAAGCCCTTTGATCCCTGAGAACTCCATTTCACCCCCCATGTCTCCAGAGCCTCCTGCAAACCCTTCCCCAGTGCAAGGAGCCAAGTTCTTTTCCACAATGAATATGAGTTGGTGAAACCTTCCCTCAGAATGCTTTGATAGCAAAATCAGGTAGTATTTCCTGTCAGTGGATGTGTCATGGACTCCTCCCTGGCCTTTAAATCTGTCAGGAAAGGAGACACAGACCCAGGTGCAGCTTTCACACATCCTGTAAAGGGATTTCATCCCCTGCAGCAGGAGGGAATGAGACTCTTCAGGCCTGGAGCACCTCCCATAATTTGCCCCTGGGGATGCAGCAGCCATGGGCAGTGTTTCAAACTGCAGGAAGCACATTTGCTTTCATTTTTGTGTTGAAGTAGCCAGTGCAAAGTTGAGCTGAGCCCTGTGGTTGCAGCAAAAGCTGCTCTGTGGGGCTGGGATGTTGTCACAGCTCAGTTTGTGTTTGCAGCCATTGGTGATGGCTTCAGGACATTCCTGAAGTATTGATGTGCTTGGGAAATGGGACTTCTCCTGTCTGCTGAATTTCCTTTCCAAAATTCAGGATGTCATTCTCTCCTTGGCTGGTTCCTGCAAGGTTCCTCAAGCAGAGTTACATTTTTCTGGAGCATTTATGGAGCACTGCAGTAGATTCTCAATGTGAGGAGCAGTTGGCAGCAGCACATTGGGTGTGGCAAAGAGCAAGAAAATTCTGCTCTGCTCTGGTGTGACCCCACCTGCAGAGCTGCCCCAGCCCCCAGCCCAGCTCAGAGCTGGAGCTGCTGCAGAGAGCCCAGAGGAGGCAGCAGGATGAGCAGAGGGATGGAGCAGCTCTGCTGGGAGGAAAGGCTGGCACAGCTGGGATTGTTCACCTGCACAGGAGAAGCTTTGGGCTGAGCTCAGGGTGGCCTTGCAGGGCCTGAAGGAGCTGCAGGAAACAGGGAGAGAGACAATTCCCAAGGGCTGGAGGGACAGGACACAGGGAATGGCTTCAAAGTAGGGTTTGATGGGATATTGGGAATTAGGAATTGTTCCCTGGTTGGACACTGGGCCTTCCAGTAACCTGGAATAGTGGAAGGTGTCCCTGCCCATGGGATGAGCTTTGAGGTCCCTTCCAGCCCAAACCATTCCATGATTCTGTACAGACTCTGGAGGGATGAATGAGCCATAAATGTCTCTAAATATCTGCTTTTGTTTCTTTAGGACATTGAGCTGCGAGTTAAGTGGCCAAATGACATTTACTACAGTGATCTGATGAAGCTTGGTGGAGTTCTGGTAAACTCAACACTCATTGAAACAACATTTCATATTCTCATTGGTAAATATCTATTTTGAAGCTTTTCTGTGCTGTCCTTTTTTTTTTTTTTTTCTGGAGGATTTTGTTATCAGTGTCTGTATCAGTAAAAATGGCAACGACGAGAACAGATAATGACAGCAGGCATAAGGAAATAAAGCACAATGTTAAATCCAGAGGAAGCACAAAAAGTAAATGTTTTCATTCTTCTTAATAATTCCATATGCTTGACAAGTAAAACATAAATGCAAGCATCTGGATTGGTGTAGTGGAGTTCAAAGGAAGAGCATTACATAGGAGAGGGAAATTGTCCTCTTTGATTTATTGCAAAACCAGTGGAATATACTGAAAACTCCATCTTTTTTTTTCCAATTTCTGTGTTTTTTGTAACATGACAAACACTTAAATGAAGAACATGCCTTTTAAATCAGAAGAAAAGCTATGTACACAGAGTAGTGTTTCCATTTTTAAATTATTTTTATCATCTGTAGTCTGATCATCATCCTGCTGTTTGATAAGGAATTTTCCCCCAAATCAGCAGCATCCCAGATCTGCTTAGAAACCTGCCAGATTCTGGTTCCAAAAGTCATTGTCTCTGCTGTTTCTAAACAATTGAAAGAAAATTCCTCAGCAAGTCTAAAAGGGTAAAGAAGAGGATGATATTTGATATTTGAATGTAGCACAGGTAAAGTGTCCTGCAGAGGTGGAGTGGTCATGATGGTTTTTGTCAAAGTTCTGTGATTTTAGAGGTGCAAGCAAGAAAAGAGTTGAAGAAGTCACTTCCTTCTTTGAAACATGCCTAGACATGACATTTTCTGTTCAATTTTAAACCTTCTTTTTGTAAATAATTGACATGAACAGAATGGAAGTTGCACCAAAATTTAAGAAATCTCTCCATGCCCCATCAACCATTTACAGCTTCCATGTTTTCCTACAGCCTGGTTAACACAAGGAAAGCAGAAATACATCCAAAAATAGTTCACTATGTCAAGTATCTCTTAAGCACTTCACATTTTTGTGAATATTTGGACCTTTTGATTCTTACCCTAAACATCCAAATATTCCAGTTCAAATGGAGACTTTTCTGTATCCATTCTCTCTGATATCCATCTAATAGTCTGAGTGACAGATAAATGCCCATTTTCATCAGTCTGATTTCATCTGGGAGCTTTTTAAATAAAAATTTTCTTGCTCCTTATGAATCCAAGGATCTTTTCCATCCTTCCAGTGCTGTGGGAGTCCTAGAGGAGCCTCATGACATTTAAGTTTTGTATGAGTAGGGGTGATGGGATTCAGCTTCCCCAACAGGGAAGGTGTGTCAGACCCATCACCCCATTTCCTCAGTCATGCAGGATCCTTTCCTGGACAGAATCCCAAATCCCTGAGGCTGGAGAGGTCCTCCCAGCCCAGGCAGTCCCAGCTGTGCCCATCCCCACCTTGTCCCCAGCCCAGAGCTCTGAGTGCCACCCCCAGGCACTGCACTCTTTCTTTCCATGGCATTCCTAAGAATTTCCCCTAAATGAGGATAATGATGAAAATCAAAGATCATCTCTGTGGTTTCACTGCTCCAAGAAGAAGCTCAGGAGAATAAAAGATCAAAGACAAACTTGTGTTTCCACTGCTCAAGCCTTGCAGGTGAGCTTCATGCTGAGACTTTTAAACACAACTTGGAAAAAAGACCAAAAGCTTTTTTTTTTCCAATCTGAAATTTAAAATGGAGGAACTTTACGGTGTTGGGACTTCTGGAGGAGGAGTTGTGAGGAGAATATTCCCCATTAATGTGAGGGCCAGACCTGGAGCAGGCAGAGGAGCCAAGCACCAGTGGAATGCAGGGGACAGCCAGCGAGCGTGACCTGCTCCTCCTGCTCCTCCTCCTCCTCCCCTGCTCAGGCACGTCCAGATCCTCATGGATCCACCACTGCAACATCCATCAGCCACATCAGCACTGCAGGGCCACTGCTGAGTGCTCCCTTCTCTGCTGGACTCTGCAGGGGTGTCCCCAGAGCCCTGAGCACCTCGTGGCTCTCTCATCTCCTGGCTGCCTTTTCCCTCTTTGTTCTTTCCCAGGTGTTGGGGCTTCAGCTGAGCTCCTCATCCCAGGGTGGCTGCTTTTGGGTCCCAGTTTTTGGATTGTTGAGCAGTGATCCTGAGGCTGCTGCTGGACCCCAAGGTCCTGTGGCCCTTAGTGTGACCCCCTTAGTGGCCACAGTTCTCTCTTCCCTCAGGCTGTGTCACAGTGCAATCAGCTGAGTTGGCATTTGCTGGCACAGCTCATTGCATTTTCCAGTTCATTTTGCTTTATGTCTTTCCATTTCAGCTCATTTCCACAGGCCTGGTGTCTTGGGTTCACCATGCCTTGTTTGTCTGCATTCCCTGACTTGTTAAAAATTCCTTTTCACTGAAGAGATTCTTCTCAGAGTTCATACAAATTATGAATCATTAATAGCAAATTTACAAATCAGGACATCTGCACCTCCTTGCAGATGGAGCAGCACCACATCCAAACCTGATTGACAGACAGAGGGGTTTATCCCAAATGTCTGAGGAAAGAAAAAAAAAGCCAAAAACAACAAAAATAACCCAAGTTATTAGGAGAAAAAAATAAACAAGTAATACAATATACTTCTTTACATCCCTCAAAGCCTGTTTCAGCAGGCTGCAGAAAAGGCCCCAAGAGCCACATTGAAACAAGGGAGGCATTCTGCCAACTCAGAATTTGGGAATTCCAGCTGGAGAAATCTCAGCAAGAGGCTTGAGGCTTCTAAAGGATATGCTGTGGTGAGATAGATTAGGCAAACTGGAGTCTTGCAAAGTTAAAATCAAATCTTCTGGGCTTTCCTGAGCAAGCCAAACCAGGCTTATCAGCTGAGTGAAAAGTCTGGATTTTTGGAAAGGGCACTCAGCTCACTGCAGTAAACAGAAAGTCTGTGAGCTAAATTTTAGACTGGGAGATAAAACTCCATCTTAGGGTAGGATCAGTTGTTCTCTGAGTAAAAGAGGAGTAAAAGAATGTCTCACATGGATGGTTTTGGAACCAAGGTGGAGTTTATCCTCTCCCAACCCTCACTGATGGGATGGAAAGGCTGTGCTGGATTCACCTCTAATTCTGAGGAGGCATTTGGAGGGCAAGGAGCAAAATCTGGGCTGAGAATTCTTACAGGAGTAAGAAGATTCAAAAGTGTAAGTGACTGAAGGAGAGCAGCTCTGGGAGCCATCCTGAGGGATAATTGTATGGAACAGTGAATTAAATGCTGCCTGTGCTGGTAACAAAGTTTGTCTCTTTGGTTGTGTCCTTCTCTTTGTCTTCTCCAGGCTTTGGATTTAATGTGAATAACAGCAACCCCACCATCTGCATCAATGATCTCATTGCAAAGTTTAACAGGGAAGAGGGGACAGAGCTGAAGCCTCTGAGTGTAGATTGTCTCATTGCAAGGACTGTGACTGTGCTGGAGAGGCTCATAGAGATTTTTCAGGAGAAGGGCCCCAATGGAGTTCTTCCCCAGTACTACAAGTACTGGGTGCACAGGTAAGAACTTTGTTCTTTTCAAAGTTTCTTTTAATAAAATTGGTGGAAGAACTCATGGATATTCTGCCTTTTTCCACAAAATTCCCTTTAATATGAGTGAATAATTTAAAATACGACATTTTTAAGGGAGAATTAAAGTAGCACATAATGAATCAGTGACTAGCATGAGTTAAAGAGTGCTTCCAGGTATTTTACATGTGTCATCTCCAAACAAAGGGAATTGGGAATGATTGGGTTTGAGATGGATGAAGCTGCTGTACTTTTAGGGGGAAGAAACAATTGGCTGTTTGGATTAACTTCAACTCTGTTCGTTCCACAAAAGGAAATTAAAGCAGGTAGAAAATGCTGCTGAAAGTCATTCTGTGTAAGGAATTAGTGAGGTGGGAAATGAAATATTCTCTTAGAGGGTGAAGCCTTTCCTGTGAGGGTGGGGAGGCCCTGGCACAGAGCAGCTGTGGCTGCCCCTGGATCCCTGCAGTGCCCAAGGCCAGGTTGGACACTGGGGCTGGAGCAGCCTGGGACAGTGGGAGGTGTTGGGGATGGAATGGGATGGGCTTTAAAGTCCTTTCCAACCCAAGCCATTCCATGATCCATGTGATGATTCTGATGAGTCCTTTGAGGTGATGTTGATGCCTTGGAGGGGCTCCCTAGAGCAGAGGCCAGACAAGATTAAAAGAACAAAGTGGAGATTTATTAAAGGCCTTCAATAGATCCACCTTGGGCAGTCAGAAGCCTCCCAGAGGCAACACCCAGGATGGATGATGGTCACGAGTTTTTCACACAATTAAAGTTTGGTCCAGTTACACATCAGGGGTTAATCCTTCAATTACAGCTTCAGGCAATGAAGTCATTTACCCCCAGTTTGCTCCCTCCCAATTCCCTTTCGTTTATACATTTTGGGGCCTGAGCTGTAGGGCGTTGTATTAATTTCAAAGAGAGGTGTCTACCAAGGCAGAGGCCTCTCTTTGAAATGGAGAATGTAAACCCCCTCCCTCCAAACTATTATAATTTTGAAATTAAGAGGCTCTCAGGCAAAGAGATGGGAATTAGGAATAACAGTTCTTTACTAGGAAAATTAAAATAGAAATGCAGTATTACAAAGAACAATCCCAAACCCTGCCAGAGTCAGAATCCAAGCTGACACCCGTCAGTCAGTCAGGGTGTTGGCACAGTCCCATTCCATGGTGGCTGCATCCTCCTGCAGTGGCAGATGTGGCTCAGCTGGAGCAGTGCTCCTGGAGAAGGTGCAGTTTCCTCTGAAGGTGCAGGGATGATGTGGAAAGGTCTGGCTTTCCTCTGGAATGCAGTGGGAAGAAGGTTCCTTGGTGTCCAAAATGTCAGTTTTTCTCTGGGTAGGAAAGGCTTGGCTCCTGCCCTGGCTGGAGCATCTCCCATGGGATGATGGAATTTTATCAGCCATGCCCTGGGACTCACTGGCCATGAACAGGAGATCTCTCCTGGAGGGAGGATGGGCTGTGGCAAAGATAAAGATGATTGCCCCAGCTGGTTTAAAGCTGCCCATTAACAGGAGATATCTCCTGGAGGGAGGATGGGCTGTGGGAAAGATAACACTGCCCCACCTGGTTTAACAGCTGCCCATTAACAGGAGATACCTCTCCTGGAGATAAGGATCACTGCCCCACCTGGTTTCAGCACATGGTGATAGATTACAGACTTTTGGGCACATCCTGTATTGCAGCTTAAGACAGGTATCTTTAGATTTCCAGCCTGGAGGGACTGTTTGATAACACCAGATGGAGTTTGCAGTAATGCAGTCCAGGATTGGAATAAGATAAGAGCTGCAATGCTGAGAGATGAGCTTTGCCTGCCCAGTGCCCAGAGCTGACAGGACTCTGTGTGTCCCAGCGGGAAGCAGGTGCGGCTGCACAGCGAGCGCGGCCCCCTGGCCTGGATCGTCGGCATCGACGACTATGGGTACCTGCAGGTGCACCAGGAGGGCAGGGGCGTGGAGTCTGTGCACCCTGATGGCAACTCCTTCGACATGCTGAGGAACCTCATCGTCCCCAAGCACTGACAGCCCCCAGGGGAGCTCTGGCACTGCCACCTCAGCCTGGTCCAGGTGGGAAGGGCAGCTGAAAGTTTGATTTTTTTTTTCCTTCTGATTCTCTGCTTTGTGTTTGCCGTGGGGAGCTTCAGCAGCTGAGAAGAGGTGGTGACCTCCCAGCTGAAGGCCTTTCTTCTTGTCATTAACTTTAAAACACACCTCTGTTGCCATTCTTTGGAAGGATCTGTTCTTTTCAAGGAGTATTTGTGATGAACAGAGCTTTCTCTTCCTTTACACCCTTGGAGAGACTGAAGTGGCTCAATATTTCCTTTTTTTTTTTTTTTTTTTTGTTTCTGTGTGATTTAGCACAGTGCAGGACATTATTTACTTTTTTATTTTTTTTTTTTTTTTTTTTTTTTTACTTATTTTTGTTTTTCTGTGTTGTCTACACTAAAACCAGCTGGAACATCACATATTCTTGAATTGCTGGGATATCACCACTGTGCTTAATTGCAGGTCTGAGTGAAGATCCTTGCTGATTTGGTTCTTCTCTGTGTAGACCTCTACAATAATTTACCAACTCGTGCTTTGATCTCAGGTCTGCAATTTTTAATGGCTGCCTTGAGTTTTTGGGAGAGTATTCCATCAGCACTTAGGAGCTGGGCTTGGTTATCCAAGTGATTTGCACTCTGCTGTCCTCAGTTGGATCTGAGTAAATCATCTCATCTGACCTTGAAATCATGGTTTTCCAAGAGGTTTCAGCCCCTGGAAGAAAAACCCCACTGAAGCAGTGTCACACCCAGGTTATTGTAGAATCCCATCTCAGGGGATGGAACCTCTCATTAATTTAGAAGTAATTATATCATTATCTCAATGAAGTTAAGTGAGTAAATCAAATTCCCCACTGCAAACAACTACTCCAGAGAAAAAGAGAAATCACAGCATTCCCCATGCCCAAATTCTCTTCCAAAGCTCTGTTGTCACCTCCTTTCCCAAGCCAGTGTCTGGTTTTGCTGCTAAGCACTAAAAGCAAGAGCTTTAACACCTGCTGACCTGAAATCAGCTCGTTTTTGGGGCTGCCTGTGCATTTCCAGGTGGGGGGAACAGCTGGGAATTCTCCTGGAGCAGCCACAAGGGAGCTTGGTGGGGTTTTCTCCCAAGGAGACTTGGCCACCACAGCTCCCCAAACAATTCTGTGCCAGCCAAGATTGTCCCAGGTGTGATGTGGCCACCTTCATTTCTTTTTTTTTTTTTTTTTTTTTTTCATGGTGGATCAGCCAGATTGGTTTCCAGAAAGAAAACTACTGTCTGCTAGCCAGAAATGGGGTTTTTAGGTTAAAGTTCACCTCATAAACAATCCAAACATTTTAGATTGTTTCAGCTCCAAAGCCAAAAAGTCTTAAAAGAAGGAAACTTGTCTGTGATGGTGGTTTTGACCAATCCTCACATATTAGGGTTTAGGTGGTTTGGCAGCAAGGGTAGAAATTAAATTGTCCATGTTAAATTTAGGATTTTATGCTCCATCTCACAGAGGATTTGTCCTGATTGTCCAAACCCTGCTGGGGATTTTTCCCCCCAGTCTCCAAATCACGTGAGGCTGCACACCAGCATCTCCTAGAACTGTTAATTGCCATAATTAACATGATACACCAAGTTTAGCTTTTCCCTACCTGATGCTTACAAAACTGCTTGGGGCTGAGAACATTTGGCAGCTACCTTTGATATCAGAATTCAATATTAATGCATGTTGTAATCAACTGAAACTGGAGTCTGGCTTAATAAAGCTTCAATCAAAAGAAGAAACCATGAATTTATATATAGATCTATAAAAAATGGGTGTGCACATGTGTCACATCTTCCTGCTGCATCCTCATTTATTTTCTGCCTTTTCCTCACGAGCAAACTGTGCTGCTGCAGGAGAGCAGAGCTCTGGTGCTGCTTTTCCAACCACAGAGTTTTACAAAAGTTCACCTTAACCCAGAATTTGTAGTTAAAACTGTCTCAGCTTTAGGATTTGCCTGTAGGAAGCACCTTTTGGGTTTTGTTCATGAACAACCAGGTCATGGCTCGGATTGGGGCTTGCATGGCTTCCTTAAAACTTCTCTTCAAACTTCCTTCAAACTTCCTTCACCAGGGACAAAAAAAAGATGGGGAAAAGGATAAAACACGGGAATTTTGGAAGGGCAGAATGAGTTTGCAAAGCTCCAGTGCCTGAGCAGCAGCAGAGGGATTTTTTAACAGCAAAATGCTGCAACATTTCCTGGTGGGTGTTGATCCTTTTGTAGCTGCCTTGATGATGAGCTGGTTCTATTCTCACTTGGAGTTGTCAGTTTATCCCCAAAATTTTTGCATTGGGAAGAAACTTGGAGTGGAATTTCCTTTCCACAAGGGAGAGCTCCCCAGACCTGGATGTGCCAGAGCACAGGGGGAGCTGTGGGAGCCACTTTGCCTTTCCAGTGGCCTCTTGTGGTGTCTCAGCCTTCCAGCCTGGATTTGGATGAAGGATTTGTTGCTTTCCCTTCAGAAGAACCAAAGACAAGGAGAATTCCCATGGGCCAAGGAGCAGCTGGATGAAATCCTTGTGGATGAGTCCTTGGAGAAGCCCCTGACTCTGTCAGGTAGATGGGAAGCACAAGAGTCTGACTCTTGCTCCACCCAAAAAGCCACAACGTTTTTGCAGGAAAATCCTGGTTTTTCTTGTTCTCCATGTGTGTGACAGACAGATGTGGTGTGGGGTGTCCCTGGATGTGGGGATGGAGAGATGCAGCCAGCTCCAGCCCCAGGAATAATGCCCTAAAAATGTTTCATTTCATTCAGCTGTCTGGATTAGTAAAACACCTCTTCCATTGTAAGGCTGAGCTCATATCTTAAACTATTTTCTTGATGAAGTGCTTTCAAAAAACCCATTTATTACCATGTCCTTATTTCTGTGACTTCATTTTTATTTTTATTTTTTTCCTGCTGGGCTCTGGTAGAACATTTCTCATGGTGAAAACATTTGTGGGGGTTGTTTATTGATAGGAAAACGTCTGGGTGTGTTGGCACATGTGTGAGTCCAGGGTGGGTTGTGCCCAGTCAGCAACAAAGCTGCTTCCAAAGGTTTGAAAAAGTAATAATGTACTTCACATTTCAGAGTCCAGGCAGCACATCCTGCTTCTAGTAAAGCTTTTATAAGACTTCAGAGCTTTTTTTTTTTTTTTTTTTAAATATATCCAACAAATCAAGGGCTATTACCTGGAAATAATATTAAAGCATTTAATTCTTTATGCTGCTGCTTCACTGTGCAAAAATTCGTTTCTTTGCTGTCTCTTGATTCAGCTGCATCAGCAGCCTGAAAAAAAAAATAAATTAGTTTTTGCAACTCCTTTGGAGCTCTCTATAATCAAAATATCTGTCATGGGAAAGATCTGTGTTGGTTCCTGGGGGTGACTGGTTTGATAAAAACATTTGCATGTCTAAGTGGTGGTGGGGATGCACTGCCTTGATCAGACACCAAAGAAATTAAATCTGGGCCCAGGAAAGAGCAGAGGTCAAAAAATGATGGAGAAAAGAGAACTGCAGGGAAGAATTGTCAAGTGTTGAGTATCTCATTAGTGATTCTGTGTTATTTGCATTTTCCAAGTGTCTTCATTTAAAATGCAGTGTCTTCATTTAAACTGCAACATGGCAAAAATACAATAAATTTTAAAAAAATCTCTGTGTGTTTTATAGTATATTAATTGTCAATTATAGAACGTGTCACAGTTGAAATAAATTTTCAAATATGCACCATTGTCCTTTGTGAAATACTTTGTTTTGTATTTAAAAAAAAAAAAAAAGATAAATTCAACTCAGTTTTCCTTTGGCTACAGGATTTTATTAACATTTTAACAGTTTTGTTTTACATAATAAATAAGCAAAAATGCTTTACATTTTTAGGGAATACATATATAATTCTGAGCATGAATAGGTTGGTTGGGCTGCGTGCTTCTTCACCTACACTTGCCAAATAGCTTTTATCTGCATCATATTAAAAAAAAAAAAAAAAAAAAAAAATCTAACCTTCAGGGAGAAAATGGAATAACAACATTTCCTCTGTGGACTTTTTGAAGTGTGACTGAAATACTGGGGGAAAAAAAAAAAAAAATCATGTCCTGTCTTGAGATTCCTGGAGAAATTCTGGCAGATTTCCCATTCACTGGCACTTTCAGTGATGAATTCCCCAATTTTGCACCTATTGTGCTGAATTTCCTTAAATTAAATTTTCAAATCACAGGGCACAGAGACCTGGGGACAAACCTGTGCCTTTATCACCTCCTTTTATTTCCATTGCACTGTTCCAAAGCTTGGAGCCCTCAACGTGGGATTCACTTTTCCAGCTTCACCTTGGTCTGGTGGAAGATTCCCTGACTGGCAGGGGGTTGGATGAGATCTTTAAAGTCCCTCCCAACCCAAATTTTCTATGATTTTGGTAAAACATTCCCTCTTTCTTTCATTTTCCATGATTTTCTTGCCAGGTCTGAACTCCCTTAAGAGTTAAAATCTTGTGAAGTCTCACGACAAAGGTGTGGCTCAAATACTAAAGAGAAATGAGGTTATTTTTCATCATATATTTCAATTCACATTCCCCTTCAGTGCCATCATTGGGTTTTTTCATTATTAAAACCATTTTTCAGTATTAAACCACTGCCACTGTGATGGCAGTGCCCTGTTCTGCACTGTGCTGAGAACATCTGTAATTTAACTGCCCAAAAATCCCATTTTTCTCCCAATGTAATTTACTCCCAGATGGGAACATGGAATTGCTGTTTAAATATTGAAGGAAAAAATATCCTTCCCACATTTGCTTTTGCCATCTTTTCTGCACTTTCCCCTGCATTATCAGCTGTGAATTCATAATTGCTTCATTATTGCCTGGCAGGGAAATTTCCTGTGCCTGGGCATCACCTTCCCTAAAACACCTGGGGAGGATGATGGAACACCTCCTCTGCTCTGGAATAAAGCCTGGAAAAGGGAATAACAAGGTGGAAAAATATTGAGCTGAAAAATATCAAGCTGAAAAATATCCATGGTGGGTTTTTGTTTTTTTTTTTTTTTTGCCAAGCAAAACCTAATTTTTGTGTTTTTATAGCAAGCAGGACTTCCAGGAACACCAAAATGCAGCAGTGCCACTAATGAGGGAGAAAGTGCAGCAGGAGGGGTTGGGCATCAGGTTTCTTTTTAATGATGCCAACCATGCCAGTGGCTCCTTTGTAGGGCATGGGTTTAATTTAATTGAACTAAATTAACCCAAGAGTCTTGGCACAATTATCTTTTCAGGAGTTTGGGGTCATTTATGAGGAGCAGGGGCTGGGAGGGCTCTGAACCACTGGAAAAGCAACTGGTGTCTGCTGGCTTTGATTTATGGGGTCAGCATGATTGTAATCCACATTTACAGCTTTTCTGGAGGCTTGCCAGCTTCTCCAGCGTTGAACAAACTGAGGTTGCTGAGGGAGTGACTCTGCTGTTTTGGTTCTGATTTGGCTTTTTTTGTAATCACTGATTTGGCCTTTTTTGGTTCTGTTTAGCACAAAATGTATTTTTCATGCAATTGAAAACAACAGCTGAGAGTGCTCAGTTCAAGTTATTCAACAGTAATTTGATAATAAAGCTTTCTGTTAACCTTTAATAGGAAGCAGTGGAAAAAAATACTGAAAATTGTTTTCAAGCCTTTGTTTTTAAAGTATTTTTGTGAACTCATAGCAATCAATATTCATACACAGAAGGAAATAACTTTATTACTGTATTCCAATGGAAACTTCAGGGGCTTGGAACTGGATGAGCTTTAAGGTCCCTCCCAACCCAGACCATTCTGGGATGAATTATTGCTGCACAGAAAAGATGGAGAACATGGAATTTTTAGGACTGAGTATTGCACTGTGATTTTTCTGACAAGGTGCAATCCATGAACAAGTGGTTTTTTTCCATATCAAACAAACCAGGTAAGAATTTTTCTTCAAAGAATCATGGAATGGTTTGGGTTGGAAGGAACCTTAAAGCTCATCCAGTTCCAGCTATGGGCAGGGAGCCTTCCACTATCCCAAGGTGCTCAAGGTTTTTCAGTGAAGTTCTCTTAGAGTCTGATGAGAGAAAGTTTGAAAAATTCTGAATTAAGCTTGGATTGGGGTAAGAAATGGAGCTGAGTGGGATCTAGAGCCACATTTATTCTTTAGGGAGCCTTTTGTTGTTTTATCCTCTCACAATGTTTGGGGAAGTGGCTGAAAACCACTCTGGGCTGAGTGTTGTCACACAGATCCATCCTCTCCAAAGAATTAAAATTAAAGGGGTGAAAAAACTATTCCTGGCTGCCTGGGCCAAATGTGAGTGTTTCAAATGTGCTGTTTGGGATTTGTGAAGTGCTCAAATCAGGGAATTCCAGCCCTACCTTGTGCTGACAACAGGATTTATGCTGGAGGAAGTTCAGTGTGTTAAGAGCTGGACCTTTCAAAGCTCACAGTTCTGCTGGTAAGTTCCAAATAAGGCATAAACGTTCATTATTCTCTTGACTATAAAAAAAAACAAACAAAAAAACCAAAAACATTTCTGGTGGTGTTATTAAGATGTATTTGTGACTGGCTGGGTTGAAAATCTGCGCAGGCTTCTCCCAGAATACTCAGGGAAACACAGGATTTAGGAGTTTCCTTTTCTTATTTGTGGGGAATTAGTTCCTGCTCCATAATTTGTCCCAATTTGCCATGACAAGACCTGTAACCCTGTAATACCTATCTTTGTACCTATTAATTTGTCATATTGTCCCTTGCCAAGATAAATGGTGGTGGCAACAATCTCAGAACACTGAAATCTGTGTTAAATAAATCAAATTTAAGGTTGATTTATTTAGTTTTAAAACTTTTTGGTAATTAATAAATAAGCTTTTTTTTCTGTTCGGGTAGGACAGCTGTGTTGTGGTTGCTCAAAATCACCACTGTCTCAACAAAGTCCATTTGTCAGGGGGTTGGGTGGAGAGCTGATGCGAGGTTTCACACAATTTGTCAAAAAAACCCTAAACTAGAATGCGTATTTTATGATAATGATTTTAAAAAAAAAAAAAAAAAAAATCTTGAGTTTATTTTAAGGAGGGGTCAAGGAAAAAAAAAAAGTTCTTCATATAAACCTCTGCATATAACACCTCTCGTTTCCTTTTGCTGCACACTATAAAATAACAAAAATAAGATCTGGAACTGGGCTTCTCCCTGGCACCAGAGCTTTGTGTGGGACCCCGAAGCACGGCAGGGGATGGAGGGGATTTTCCTGGCCACTGGGACTCGTGGGACTCCCCACTTTGTCCCTCACTGCCCTCCAGCTTTGCTCAGTAAATGTCACCGTGTTTCCTCATGCTTTTTTCCTCTCTCTTTTTTTTTTTTTCTTCTCCTGCAAATCATTCCAGTTTGGCTTCTTAATTAAAACACCAACCCCTCCCGCACTGCCGTCACCTGCCGTTGGCAATAATGACAGAAGTCCCAATGTAGTGGGGTAGTGCAGATTCCTTGTGGCTTTCTGGAGAGGAGGCTGAGGAGGGGCTTTGGTTTTTGTAGATGAAGGCATTGACCTCCTCAGAACCGTAGGGATAATTTTCTCCCCCGTGTCCCATGGCCGAGCTCTGGAAAGCTCCGTGCTTGGCCAGCACGTGGTGGTAATTGAGCAGCACAAAGGGCACCTGGCCCGAAGGCCTCACCTCCATCAGCCGCTCGGCCTCGGCCCCGTGGTCGAGCTTCACACTCATCCTCTCACCCTCCAGCTCCTCCAGGCCGCCTGGCTGGTGGCTGACGTGCCCCAATTTGGGGTCTTTGACACAAATCCTCCTGCCCTGCTCGTAGGCCGAGGGCACGGGCAGCAGCGGGCCCAGCTGTCCCACGGCCTTGGCCTGGCAGCACTCGGCCTTGGGCAGCAGCGCGCTGGAGAAGGAGCCCTCGCTGACGCTCATCTTTTCCTGCAGCTCTCTGTGGAAAGGCAGCTTGGTCTCCTCTTTGATAAGGTGGGCTGGGGGCTGCAGCCTGGGCTCGGGTTTGTTGTGTTTCATGATGGCAGAGTCGTAAAACTCCTCCTTGTACCTGCCCGGCACGGGCGCCGTGCAGCTCGGGAAGGGCTCGGGCAGCGCGTCCTGGTTGTACCTCCTGTTGGGCAGGGGGACTGCCAGGGAAAAGAAAAGGTGTTAATTACTGACAACAAGCCTTTGGAGTAATTACAATCACTGGTGTTATCATCATAGTTAAGTCAGGTGTTATCATCATGGTTAAATCAGGGGAATTAAACTGAAGAAATTGTAGCAAGTACAACCTGAAATCAAATAAAACATTAATTACTGACAATGAGCCTTTGGAGTAATTACAACTCGCTTGTGTTGTCATCATAGTTAAGTCAGGGGAATTAAACCAAATAACTGGTAGCAACTACAACCTGGAACCAAGTTAATTACTAGCAACGAACCTTTGGAGTAATTACAACTCACTTGTGTTGTCATTATAGCTAAATCAGGGGAATTAAACCAAAGAAATGGTAGCAAGTACAACCTGAAATCAAATAAAACATTAATTACTGACAATGAGCCTTTGGAGTAATTACAACTCACTTGTGTTGTCATCATAGTTAAATCAGGGGAATTAAACCAAAGAAATTGTATCAATTACAACCTGAAATCAAATAAAACATGTTAATTACTGACAATGAGCTTTTGGAGTAATTACAACTCACTGGTGTCATCATCATAGTTAAATCAGGGGAATTAAATCAAAGAAATAGTAGCAAGTACAATCTGAAATCAAATAAAACATGGTAGTTATTGACAATGAGCCTTTGGAGTAATTACAATCACTGGTGATATCATTATAGTTAAATCAGGGGAATTAAACCAAAGAAAAGTTAGCAACTACAACCTGAAATCAAATAAAACATTAATTACTGACAACAAGCCTTTGGAGTAATTACAATCACTGATGATATCATCATAGTTAAATCGAGGGAATTAAACCAAAGAAATTGTATCAATTACAACCTGGAATCAAATAAAACATGGTAATTACTGACAATGAGCCTTTGGAGTAATTACAACTCACTGGTGTTATCATCATAGTTAAATCAGGGGAATTAAACCAAATAAAAGGTATCAAGTGCAACCTGAAATAAAATAAAACATGCTAATTACTGACAATGAACTTTTGGAGTAATTACAACTCACTGGTGATATCATCAGAGTTAAATCGAGGGAATTAAACCAAAGAAATGTTAGCAACTACAACCTGGAATCAAAAATCTTCCCCTTAAGTAAGGTCTTTTTAAAGATTTATCAAAGGATTTATTGAAAGCTGGGAAATGTTAGTACTTGTCAATGATTCCATTATTAAAATAGTGGAATTATTTCAATCATTTAGAAATAAACTTAATTTATTCTTCCTGTCATCATGGGAGTGCATTGGACACTTGTCCTTGCAAGGGGAATGTCCAGCTCAGAGGTTGGACTCAATGATCTCAAAGGTCTTTTCATTCCACAGAATTCTGTTGATTCTGTAATTAATGGTATTTATTTGGGGTAGATTTAATATCTGGATGAGATATTAGAAAGTGACATGTCATTGTCTAATTAATGAAATCTCTTTGTGATACCCAGAGTGGGTCATGTTAAAGGCAACATAAACATCTTCAGCAATGCTGGATCTCTGCTTTTAATGTATTCCCATGTAATAAAAGTAGATAATGATAAAAATGCAGGTCACAGCATTGAATGGGGGAGAAAAAAAACGGGTATTTTTAGAGAATCAGAAGCCAGATACTTAATTTTTCAAGATTATGAGCCTAGGATGTCTATTCAGGCTTTTCCTCTGAAATATATTGGTCTCACTTTTCTCCTCAGTTTCTGCATGGCAACTGAACTCTTGAAGCAATTGGAGTTATTTTTACCATTTTCTGCTTGGCTTCTGAAGCTTTTCCTTTCTGTAAACTCCTTTCTAGAAGTGGTGAGAAAAAAGGCCCCTGGTTTTCTCCTGTACCATATGAGTAATAATTTTTCTGCACTCTCCTATGAACAGTTTGTGAGTTAAACAGCTCCTCCAAGGCACATTTGAACGTTTTATGCTAAAGGAAAAATGACACATTAAGCAAATTTCTCAAGTTAGACCCAAACTTTTGTTTTGTGTGAGCTTCACTGGAAGCCCTGGACACTTAAGTGCCTTTTTTTAAAATGGATTTTCTGTTTTTCTAACAATTTTATTCAACATCTTAAAAGTTTTGGAGTTCCCCTCTATTGGTTGCTGATGTAACCATGCCCATTAATAGTTAAATATTCCCTGTGCTGTAATAGACTGGCAAAGCCTTCATGCATAACAGAGGAAGCAGAAATAGCTCAATTGTACATTTTTTTTTTAATATATGCAGAGCTCCATTAATTTCAGAGGGAGTTGCACTACGTAATTAACACCAGAATCTAAACAGGAATCTGGTTCCAATTTCTTCTTCACCCTCCCAGGAACAACAACCTTTCAAGTTATTCTTTCCCATTTCTATGTATATATTTTTTCACAAGCAGTAGAAACTGAAGGAAGCTGAGTTCTCACCAGCTGGTGAAAAATGGCCCTTGCAGATCACAAATCCAACAAGGGGTGCTTGGGAATTTTACTGGTAGAGTTCAGTGCTCTGATTTTAACTCCACGTTTGGTGTTTTTATTGTGAAATAAATAATAATGCTGAGAGCTACTGACATATAAATAATGTAGTTTAATGATCAGGTGTTCTGGGTTTAAGGTGTCCATAAGAGGAATGGATTTGTCCTCCTGCAGTTTGGAATGTTTTCACTTTATGGCTCTTCTTTAATCTCTGAACAAAATATTGTCCTTTTCCATTTTTAGAGCCCAAGGGAACTTGGAAGAATCTGAGGCATCACAGCCACCAGTTGGCCTCCATCTTGTCACCTTTAATTTTTTAATCTCCAGTCCTGCTGGGTTGAGGATGAACCATCAGGTTGTAAATCACAGAATCACAGAAGGTTTGGGGTGGAAAGGACCTCAAATCCCACCCAGTGCCACCCCTGGCATGGCAGGGACACCTCCCACTGTCCTAGACTGCTCCAGCCCCAGTGTCCAACCTGGCCTTGGGCACTGCCAGGGATCCAGGGGCAGCCACAGCTTCACCTGTGCCAGGGTCTCCTCAACTTCTGAGCAAAATATTTCTTCCCAATCTCTAATCTGACCCTGCCCTATGGCAGTTCAAAACCATTTTCCCTTGTCCTGTCACTTCTGCTCCTATAAAAAGTCCCTCTCCCTCCTTTTTATCAAACAAGGCAAAGAGAGAACAGGTCTTCATACAACCTCTGCCCATGAGAAGATATTTCTTAGATTTTCTCACTCTGTGCTTGTCCTGGTCTGAACCCTAATTTCAAATCACCCAAGGCATGGGCTGATTGTCCTCCATTATTTTCCCTCCAAAAACAAAGCTGAGACAAAATGATCTCCCAGAGCTCTTTGTCTCCATGAGAATTCCCTTTGCAAATTTAATTTCTTTCTTCCAATAGGCACTGGCTAAACCTGGGGAGTTTTTTCACAGATTTTCTCAGTCTTGTTCCTCATTTTCCGAGTTTTGGCATGACTGGTGGCACAAAGCTTCACATAGGTAATTCAGCACCACTGAGTGACCACAGCAGGTCCTGTGGTGCCCACAGCAGCAATTTCAAAGGTAAAAAGGAAACTTCTGACTAAGAATACAGTTGCCTTCACTGAAATGATTTTTTTTTTTTTGATGACTGGGCCAGCTGGGAAAAAGTGGAAGAAGCTTCAAAACCAGATCCTGAAGCAGAAACATCTGATTTGCAGGCAGTTGTATCTGCTACGTGCTTCTTCAGAGCTTTGATGGCTTGGCACGATCATCCTCCAATCTCTGATCTCTCCAAAAGGAGCAATTTTCCATGGAGAAAAATGTCTTTGGCCCACGGCATTTTTGGCAGATGCTGCCGTGGATGTGATGTGGAATAGCCCTCGCATCCAAGCCGGCTGCCAGATGTCAGATTTGGCTTTGCCTTTGGATCGAAGATGATGATGCTAAGCAGATCCTCTCCCTGCTTTGAAGCTCCCTGGCTGTCAGTTCTCCAGTGAGCCACTGGAAAAAAGCAGCACTTGACAACCTAAAGGGAGATCAGATGCGAAAAAAGAGTCGCTTCCAAAGGTTCAGAATTCAGAAGCGCGACAGCGCTGAGGCTACTTGAGAAGGAAACAAAAATTGGGTGTAAATCCTGTCTGTAGGGGAAGCTCTGTTCTCCTTTCCCCTTTTGCCATGATCTCTGACCAGGCCTGAGTTTGACCATATTTTTTTCCTCCTGAAAAATACAACTCAAAGTGCTTTTGCAGAGAATTAATTGTAGCAAGCCAACTTTCGTCAAATCCCCAATAAATATCAGTAATAAATATCCATAATAAATATCAGTAATAAATATCCATAATAAATATCCATAATAAATACCCATTAAAATGCATTAAAATGCTCAAAAGAGAACCCACATTTCCCATTTCAAGCAGCAAAACCTTCAGTAGAAGCAGAACCAGAAATGAGAACCACTGGTATTGCAGCTCTGTTTTCCTCTTGACAGAGGGAACGATGATGTGGGAAGAGATTGAAAAATAGCAGCAGTTTCTTGCAGGCTTTTTATTGGGATTTGGGTTTTTTTACCCTATTCCTGCAGATTTACTGGGAATAGTCAGGATTTATTTCAGTCTTTATCCTTGTCCTCAAAATATGTAGATTTTTGGGGGAGGTTTTGGTGGGTTTTTGTATTTTTTTTTTATTTGGTTGGTTGATTGGTTTTTTTTATTTTTTTTTTTTTTTTTCCCCACACTATCTTTAGAAAGGACAAAAACATTCCCTGTTTTTGGTTTAAAACTCCTCCTTTTCCCCCCACAGTCCACAGGAGCAACCAAAGGAAGCAGCAAATTAGAGGAGCACAAGCTGAGGAAAAGCATTTGACCTGCTCTGGGCTCTGAGAAGAGCTTCACTCTTGCTCATTTTCAACCTAACCACAGAGAAGTGAAATAAAATGCTGCTGTCAGTGAGGTGAGGTCCATCATGGGTGAGGTCAAACCATCCTGTGAAGGACAAAACTCCAGGCAGAAATTATTTTTTTCTCTGTGGGAAAGACATTTAATGTCTGATTCCACCTTTTGTCTGAAGCAGCAAGCTCAGTTTTGAATATCTTTATATTTTAATATTCCCTTTGATCCTGGATATCTGATTCTGGTACCTAAGAGCTTACTTAGAGACTACCTAAATTTTTAAATTTTAAATTTCCACTACTGCTTCCTCCATTCTAAGAAAGGAGAGTTTCCATCTAACCTCAGCCCTCATCAGTGATTTTAAATTAATAAAAATGATGTTTGTAGAAAGATGTGGGTGAGACCCAAGGGTTGGCTCTGGACTGGAAAGCAATAAACTGGAATAAATAAGCTGCTTAAAGGAGTTTAACGAAGGGTTTCCTGGGAGTTCTGCAGCAGCTGATCTGAATTCTGCACTTGTTGATATTCTCTGACACTTTCAGGTACACCTTAAATCACAAAAGAACTCCTGGATTTAATAAGACTGAATAAACTCGGATGTGGGGTGGGGTTTTCCATTTTTTTGCATATTTTTGTGACAGGTTTTTGCACAATCCTCACAGTTACTGAAAGTAAAGCAGGGAAGAAGGGAGAAATCCAGGCCAGCCAAGGCTGTTGTTAAAATCAGCAGCAACCTGAAATCTCAGCAGAACTTCCAAGGCTCATTCATGAGCCAGTTAAATTCAGAGTTGTGTTTGACTTGAAGGGGAAGCTGGGTCAGGGGAGTAATTAATGCTATTAATTGAGTTAAAGACACTTGACACCATCCCAAAATAGCCTGAATTGCCAGAGTTTGGTTAATCAAAATATTTTTGTTGCTTTAACTGATTAACATTGTTCCTCGCCCATCACAACTTGATTCAGTTTCGTTTTTGACTTGGGGCAGCTGTGAGATCAGGAGTGTTTAAAATGAGAGAGAAATCTCTGCCAAAACCTCTGCAATAAACCCTGTTCTGGTTAAACACAGGGGAAATAAATGAGTTGGACAAGATGGTCCCCAGAAGTCCCTTCCAGCCCTAATTATTCCGTGATTCTGTGATTAGAGGCTATTTTGAGTAACTTTACATTTGGTTATATTGTAATTTTTCAAGGTTATTTCTTACAGGTTTCCACCTCAGAGAAGTCAATGCTTTTCTTCAAAGCATTTCTATCCCTGACCATCTGAACAGTGAAATAATGCAGGTGATGGGATATACTGTCAAATTCAGAATTATTATCAGGTAAAGCAGAATAATACTCTGTAAGGTAAAGACATTCATGCTGAGAAAGGACAACCCTCATTTTTTATGGGAATAGATGGTGTTTATTTTAATTGCTGTGTTAAAATTATCAAAAATTATTGTGGAGGGGAAGTTTCAATCTGACTTCAGCCATGACTTACCTGAGAAATTCCACTTAAATAACTTTGAGAGTTCCAAACATGAGGGTAAAGTGTGCCAGCATTGAAGGAGGAGCTATCACTGTGCTGCTCTAAAAGGGATTCTGGTGAGTGCATTTTTTCACCTGAAGCTTTGATAATATTCCCAATCCAGTGCTGATGGAAATGGGAAGAAGCAACATGGGAATACCATAAATGTAATGATTGCTACACTTCACTGCCTCTGATTTTGTGTGTTTCCTAAACTGATGCCTTAGGATTTTAACTTTAATATTTTTCCAATCCTGTAGTGCATTAGTGCAAACTCCATATAGAGTGTGAGTCACTGTTTTCACACTTTGGTCAGACTAAACAATCCCTCTAGGCCTGGGATCCAAGGACACCCTACAGCCTCAGGCTCCAAAAATATAAACAAAAGTGAATTTGGAGGGAGCAAACTGGGGGTAAATTACTTCATTAGAAAGTGTAATTGGAGGATTAACTCCTGATATGTAAATAGACAAAACTTTTAATTGTGTGAAAAATTTGTGATCATCATCCCTCCTGGGTAGTAGCCTCTGGGAGGCTTCTGACTGCCCAAGATGGATCTATTGAAGGTCTATAATTAATAGTCTTATTCTCTTTATCTTGTCTCTTTATCTTGTTCTCCAAGGCACCAAAACCAATTTTCAAACCGCGAACGCAAATCCTCCCCATCCACCGCTGGGCCGAGCGTTTCCTCTTGGCTCAGAGCAACACCCACCTTCATAACCCTGGCCAAGGTTGTGCCTGATGATGTTCACTGGCTGCTCAGGAAGGTTTTTGGAGGGGGACTGGCTGCTGGGCACCAGCGAGTTGGCGTAGTGCCACTGGCACTCGCCGTTGGTCTGCAGCGCGCCCAGGAAGAACCGCGCCACCTCGCAGGGCGCCCCTTGGGCCTGCCCGAATTTGGCAGGCAGCATTTGCTTCTTGCCACTGAAGACGTGGGAATCCACAGGGAAGTGTCCATAGTGGTAGGAGAAGGGCAGGCTGTAGGGAGGGGCGTACAGGAGTTCGCTGCTCTCTGAATGGAAGTTCTGTTCCTGCAGGGCGGCGGGGCTGGAGCGCCAGCTCCCCACCTGGCTGCACTCCAGTTTGTCTGCTTGGAACGAGCTGTATTGCTGGGGAAACAGGGAAAAGAGCAGGGCAGGAGAGTTAAAGGAGGAACTGATTTATGAAAATAAGGGTATTGGTCTAATACCCATACTCAACTGTGAGGGACAAAAGACTCTGTAACAATTTAAAGTTACAAAGTGTGTGTTTATTCAGCACTGGGCAGCAGTGAGGTAATCCTCTAATACACTGCAAAATCACAGGTGATCACAGAGTCTGTTTATTGACAAAGGATTCAAACAAATATCCAAACATATTCATAATAACAGCCCCTCCCATCCCCTGCTTCCCATGGTAATTAGCTTCAATAGTGGGCTTTTTTCTCCCACGTTATCACGTTCCATGGGGATTCTTTCTTATTCCGAATGAGGCAGAAAGATGGGACTTCTTGTTGCTTAGAAACTGCCATTTATTTTCTTATCTTCTACAGAAAACATGAGTTCTTGTAGCAGGTATTGAAAGCGTGACCAGAAGTCACAAAACTTATGGCTACAAGATCTTTTGAGGACTTATTAACCAATAAAACACTGCCAACAAGGATATTTCTGTTTATATTCCAATACTAAGTAATTTCGCCTAATTCTCAGCCAATCCTGTTCTAACACACAGATCTATTCTTAAGGCTAGTTTGTCACCCTTATCCCTGCTTTATTCTTTCAATACCTTAAACTTTATTAACTGAACTTTTTTCTACTTAACATGTCTCTGGGAACAAAAGAAATTGCTTTGATTTGATAATTTGGGCAGTTCCATTTTACAGAATCACAGGATTAAGGCTGGAAAATCCCTCCCAGCCCAGGCAGTCCCAGCTGTGCCCATGCCCACCTTGTCCCCAGCCCAGAGCTCTGAGTGACACCTGCAGGTGACACCTGCAGGGATGGGCACTGCAAACCTCCCTGGAGACCCTCTTTTGATTCCTGACCACCCTTCCCATGAGGAAATTCCTCCTGACATCAAGAACTCCACACACCAACAGTAAATGACACACATTCTACACCAGCAGAAATTTTCACAGCACAATTCCAAGATTTTCTTCTTTTTGCCAAGAAAGGACACCATGGTTAAAGTGCTTCACACATTCCATATCCCAAAGATTTTACATCACTTGCCAGAGCTGGTTTTTGCTACCTGTACTTTCCACCCCAAGGAACAAAAGATCTAATTTTATCCTGCTTTATGAGGGATTTCCTGGGGTAGACAATCCTATAGTTTGTTTTATAATAAATTCAGTCCTGGGTTGTCTCCACACTGTCCCAAGCACTCTGTGAGAACAACTGGGAATTAAATATTGCTGGAAAAATTACCTGTGGTGGGTAAGGTGTTGTTCTGAGTTTTGCCTTCATTTTATTACTTTTGGGTTTTACTATTTTCCTTGTTTCCTGCGAGGTAGGTACTGAGTTTCTGCATGAAAACTGTGACTTGGAAATGGTAACCTGGTCCAGTGACAACTGAAGTTCCTTGTACTCAATATCTCTGCAAAAGAACAGCCCAGTAAATTAAAAATATAGGGAAATCCAAACTAACTTATGTAAAAATGCCTGTTAGTGTTCACAAGGCTTGAATTTTCACTCTTCCAACATTTTCACTAAGTCTGGGGGTGTCAGGAGGCAGAGAATCTCATGGGGTGACATAATTCCCATGCAAGTCTATGAAAAAATTCCACTGGGAATCACATAAACACCTTTGGGTGAATTGTCCCCTCTCTCTGAGCCTGAGCTGTATCACCTTCCCTCAGCCCTGTGGTTTGGAATAATGGAAAGATTATTGATCTCTGATTATTGATCACAGAGATCAATTAATCTGTCTCCTGCTCAGTCAGGAATTGGTCTCTGCCCTGGTTCTCAGAGTCAGCCCTGAGGAAAGGAAAAGGAGCAACGTTCCTCCTCTGTCAGCAGTGTGTGCTTGTAGCTAAACCACACAAGCTGCAAGGGTTGGTTTGGATCAAAAAATCACAGAATTCTCAACTTTGGAAGAGATCTTCAAGCTCATCCAGTCCCAGAATCACCCAGCACCACCAGCATCACCCCAAACCCTGTCCCCAAGGGCCACATCCAGACTTCTGAATAATTCCAGAGATGGTGACTGCAGACTTCCCTGGCAAGGTCATTCCAAGGCCTGACCATCCTTTCAAAGGAAAAAACCCTTCTAATCTCCAATCTGAAGCTGTTCTGACAAAACTGAGGCAATTTCCTCTCATCTTTTCCTTTGGGACACAGCAGCAGAGCCCGACCTCCCCTCCCTTCCCCTCCTGGCAGGGAGTTGTGCAGAGACACAAGGTCCCCCCTGAGCCTCTTTTTCTCCAGGCTGAGCCCCTTCCCAGCTCCCTCAGGAATTCCAGACCCTTCACCAACCCTTCCCTGGACAAGATGAAGATCTACACACTAATGATAATAATGAATATAACAACATTTTCTCTCAGCTGAAGAAATGGGGATCACACAAACAGAGAATCACAGAACGACACCAGAAGGACACAAGCAAAGAAAACTTGGCAGCTTTCATCATTAACGACTCAATTAGTGATAGCAGGTAATGGTACAAAGTATTTGGACTTACGTAAGGACATAATTGACACTCACTATGCAGTGAGGCCGTGACGAACGGCTGTTGTGCACGATGGTGGCGTAGCTCTGCACCCACACCCAGCCTCCCTGCTTGGACAGCAGCCGGTAGTACTTGGTGGTCACTTGGCCTTTCACCAGCACTGTGGACAAGAAAAAGAAAATTCTAAAATATTCACTTTTTTTTGACTTATAACCACTGGAGAAGTTTATTTGCGAGCCAAGCGCTTTTTGCTTGAGGTTGGAGAAGAGCTTTGAGGTTATTGAGTCCAATCTTCCTCTTCCTCCCAATAAACTTTAAACAACCCCCTGCAAAATTATCTATCCTGGCCCTTTCTATAGATCCATAACACCACATAATTATTTATATAATATTTTCTCTTAAGTTTTGTCTTCCTTCTTCTCTGGGTCACTTGTGGTCGCATTCGTCACAAACACTGTTTAAAATTTCTGACTGCAAAAGAAAAGTTCAAGGCAGCAAAAGTATTTTGAGCTGGACACAATTCTTTTGAAAGAAGGAGATAAAATGGCCTCAAATTGCACCAGGGTAGGGGCAGATTGGAGATTGGAAAAGGAAATTTCCCTGGAATGGGCTGCCCAGGGAGGTTTGGAGTTGCTGTCTCTGGGAGTGCTCAGGAAGAGTCTGGCTGTGGCCCTTGGGGATGGGCTTTGGGGTGAGGACTGTATTATCCTGAAGGTCTCTTCCACCCCAAGGATTCTGTGATTTTGAGATCTTTTCCAGATTATTTGGAAGCTCTTCTCTCATAGACATATTATCATGTATTTTGCAATGTTTTTTATTCTGTGACCTTTTTTTTCCTGCTGTAATCATGAAGGTTGATTTAAAAGGGTAAAATTAAAAAACTCTGTGGAGGTGAAACACCCAAACAAAGACAAGGACAGAGAGGGGAATCAGATATCTGATAAATTCACCAGCCATGTAATCCTCCCTGAGCTATTTTGGATCCTCTGTGACCAAGGATGTTTTGGCAGGAGGCTGTGCTGTAACAGGAGTTGTGCAGCATCTCTAAATATTTAATCCAGCCACAAATATTCCTGGTTCAGTGCCAGGCCTTTATCTCAGGATTCACTAGAAGATAATGCCCAGCCTTTGAAGCTGGTTCTTCTCTTGTGTGGCCTTGGATCATTCCTCTGGGAAACTCCATCTTCTTACTCTCCTATACAGTTATTTATTGTAAATTAGGCTATCATGGATTTATTGTAAATTAGGGAATCATGGACAGAGCTCGCTGCACAGATTGTGTTCCAAAAAAGTGGGCAATGGCAGAAATCCCTTTGCATAAATATAATTAAGAAATGGAATCTAAACCTGCTCTCTGTCAGTTTAAAACTATTCCCCTTGTCCTGTCACTTTTTGCTCATATAAAAAATCCCTCTTCCTCCTTTTCATCCATTTCCTTGTGGTACTGGAAGACTCAGGGAGCTCTTCCCAAAATCTGGAGCATATGAGCCACCTCTCTGGGCTGCTTCCTCTCCTATCATTGCACATCCCAACATATTTAAACTTTCCTTCAATTCCAGTTTATCTCCCAAAGAAAATCAGCTCCAGGAGAGCTTGGGCAGCCCTGCCAGGGATGCCCAGGCTGGGATTGTTGGGGGGTCTGGGCAGGAGCAGGGGTGGGACTGGATGGTCCCTGTGGGTCCCTCGGGATATTCCATCATTCCATGATCCTGCAGGACATTCCAAAACCCACCCTCTGTGGCACCAAGGCACTGCTATTTGGGGTTTCAAATCTCTCTTAGATATCAGCTTTTTGCCTCATTCTTGCTGCTGTCCCTTCCACTCCTAGATTTCCACATGGAATTCTTTATGGGATGAAGGTGGGCAGATGTACACACAGTTAAAAAAATCATGAGAAGTGTATGTGTAAGTATGTAAACACACTGAGAAAATATGAAGATGTTTCTGTTTTTTAAGTGCAATTTATCACTGTGAGTTGAAAGTCTTGGAGTGGCTACTCAAAGATTCTGTTCTAAAAATATTAATAATTGTCTCTATGCCAGAGTTTTATTATTTCTTAGTGTTCTATAATTATGGATGGTGCTCTGTAGTTGTGCTGCCCCTTCCCTGGAAGTGTCCAAGACCAGGATGGACAAGGCTTGGAGCAGCCTGGGATAGGGGAAGATGTCTCTGCCCATGGAATGAGATGATTTTCAAGATCCCTTCCAACCCAAACCATTCTGTGATTTTATAATTCAGTGATTCATTCTAAAACCCAAATGGTCCCATTCCAGGACATTATCTTTACATTTTAGCACAGGCCATGTAACAGGTAATTTTTGGAACGTGGTCTGGGCTTTTCAGAACTAGTTCTTTGTGCTGGTTTAATGAGCACGTTTTCCTTGAGCTCAGAATGCTTTGCTACACTCAGTCCTCCAAAGGAGAAATTAATGCTGTCATGGATCACTAACTATAACAAAGTTCTTCCGTGTGCTTTGGGACTAGTTTTGGCTTTCCTCCTCTCTCACTGATTTTTTTTAAATCCCTCTTTTAGCCCTGCAGTTAAGACAGTGTTTGAAAAGATGTGAAAACCACTGAGAGCTACAGTGTTCAGCTTTCCTTCTTAATTATATGGATTAACCAGCATTTCTCCAGGGATGGGGGAGGATCCAGTGTCTCCTGCTTTTTTAGCAATCTGGGGGAAGTCTGACCTTGGCTAAGGGACAGCAACTGAGACAGTGAGTGAGGTCAGCTTCCATCTGGCTCTGTGCTCAACTGCCCTGTTTGATGCTGAAAAGGAAACCTCAGGAATGGGAGTGAGTAAAATCCACCCCCCAGACAATCTGTGCAGGCTCAGACTTCTTGGTGGCCTCTGCTGCAGCCCAGGGGGGAGGATTCTGTGGCTTTAGCCCTGGCCCTTGGATGTGCCCTCTGGAGCTGGGTGTTCCAGGGCTGTGGCTCGCTCCTGGTTTTGCAGGGAGGCTGGAGAAGGCTCTGGGCTGTCACACAGGACTGATTTAAAAGGCTCCACCAGGCTGCTGGGAGAGTGGCTGGGAGTTCCCAGCCTGCACTGAAGGATTCCACTCCAAGAAATGGATTTCTTGGTTCCAGATCCTGGTTTAACTGCCCTGGTGTGTCATGGGTCCAGCCCCTGGGCAAGGCACAGTGCCCAGCAGACTCTGTTTTTTTTTTTTTTTTTAATTTTTTTTTTGGACCACTTAAAATCTGGAGCTGCTCTGCCAGAAGGTTTGAGTGCTGGCAAAGCAGAGGCAGACCCAACACCAGAGATGGTGGGACTGTGCTTTCAGCAGGATTCAGGTCTCTGTGCCTTGGCCCAGCCAGACCCTTCTCCTGCTCCCTGGAAGTCACCCCATGCATCTATAGGGTTATTTTACAGAAAAGCACAGTCCCACCATCTCTGGTGTTGGGTCTGCCTCTGCTTTGCCAGCACTCAAACCTTCTGGCAGAGCAGCTCCAGATTTTAAGTGGTCCAAAAAAAAAGCCAAACCAGAGTCTGCTGGGCACTGTGCCTTGCCCAGGGCTGGACCCATGACATTCCAGGGCAGCTAAACCAGGATCTGGAACCAAGAAATCCATTTCTTGGAGTGGAATCCTTCAGTGCAGGCTGAGAACTCCCAGCCACTCTCCCAGCAGCCTGGTGGAGCCTTTTTAACCATGGGGTGACTTCCAGGGAGCAGGAGAAGGGTTTGGCTGGGCCAAGGCACAGAGACCTGGATCCTGTTCAAGTTCCTGTGGGAAGAGCAGGGATGTTACAACACGTGGGATGCCCAAAACCCCTCACAGTGGTACAAACAAAGGGATTTCTCTGAGGGCACAAAGACATTTTGTCTGTACTGAAACTCTGTCCTGTATTTTAGGCAGGGCCTCCTTATTTGTGTGGCCACATTTCAGGGCAAACACTGTGTGTATGAAAGAGGCTCTAGAAATAAATAACACTGCTTCCAGTGCCACAAACGTTTTCCTGGAGCTGGAAGCCAATCAAATGTTTCAAGCAGGAAACTCTCTTTGCTGCCAGCACACCTTAGGCAAATATTCACATCTACATTTCCCTCCTAGCTTGATAGTCCTGTTCTATCCCTCCTAACTTGTTCCCCTCATGTTTCCTTTGTTTTATTCTCTGTGCTGCCTCACTCTGAGTTCAGCTGCTTCAGGTCTTCAGTTTGGGATTTTTTTTCCCCTCTTAAAAAAACCAAATGGTTATCCTGGTTTAGGGTTGCTTATATATATTTTTTTTCCCCTTAATACCCTTATTAGGTGTAAGATGTTTCTCTTTGGATTTCTGCATCAGGTGACACTTCATCATCAGGTTGCTTTATAGAATGGTACAACAAACCTGCCAACCTTTCACTGTTCATGTTCCTGAGCCCTTTGCTGATGGATGCTGGGGGAGCTCTCACAGTGCTCCCCAGAGGGACTTTGTGCTCTTTACATCTGGTTTAATAATTCCCATTACTTGGTATTCCAACCATGACCCTGCACTGTTCCCACTGCTGCCCAAGCATTACTCATTATTTTCTGCTGCTTGGGATTTATCTGCTTTCATAAATTCCTATGCATGGCTCTCATTTTTCTTCTGTTTTTAAAGTTTACAGCAATTTATCTTTAATCTAATGCTCTTAGTATCCTATTTGGCTGAGGATTTTTTTTTTTTTTTTTTTTTTGCTTGTGGAAGGATGTGGTGGGTAATTCAGTGAACATGATTTGTCTCTCAATTTAAAACTCCAGTCGTACATGGATCAAACTGGCAGCCACAGAATTTTTCATCCTGCTACTCTGAAGTGGAAAACTGTTTTCCAGAGGTGTTTGTGGCATCATCTCCATGCTGGTTGATGAAGGTATTTCAAACAGCCTAGTGGAAATACTGAGTTCACTTTGCACAGGTCAACACTCACATCCACATGCAGATGTCACCCCTACACAGAGGGTGTCCCTGACAGGATATTCCATGTGCTCTGGTCACTCTTTTTCCCAGTTCTCAGTGTCCCAGAGTGTTCAATAATGTTTTGGTAAATCTCAGCTCTCTGTACAGATCAGCTTTTGTTTTCCCAGGTGTAGCACACCCTGCCACCAGTGGAATTCAGCACTTGGAATTTCAGCTTGGACTTGCCAAACACAGCTACAACCTCCTTGATATTCCAGAGCCTCATGAGCAGCACACACTAAGAGAAGAAGGAAGCCTAAAAGAAGGATTTGACTCTGGCTGCTTCCAGCCTACAGGAGCAATCTGGAAAAAAAGTTCCCTGACATTGGTTTTTGGATGTCATCTTTGCCTCGTATGGGTTGCAGCAAACGGAGCCAAATCCAGAGTTCAGCCATCCCCTCAATTTGCTTTTCAAATTAATGTGCTACTGAATGAACTCCTTCCCAGATCCAGATGTTTGAAGATATGATTAGTGACTCTGTTGGAAGATGGGAAATTATTAAATGTGTCATTTTTTTCCTGACAATCCATTCTCCGAACCTCATCCACATGCTACTAATGAATGTCCCTCCAAGGAGTTTTGGGATTGCATTCCCTTCAAACACAGGATGATTATTACTAACATATTTCAGAGGAATGCAGAGCTGCTGCATAGTTTTTGTTTTAACAGCAGAGGCTGGTGAAGTTCAGATTTTCCCCTCTCATTTACTTGCTGTTTGAGTTTTCTTTTCCTTCAAGAGATTGCCATCCAGAATCAATTCCAACTATTCAAATTAGCTTATCCTGGATCCCCTAAGCACAGAGATAAAACTGGCCAGATAAGTTGGTTTGGGTGTTGTTTTTTTCTCTTTTTGGAAGCCCAGCATATTGATTATACAGCTAATTTACACAATTAATGGTTTCCTTAAGTGATAGCCAAGAAACTTTTGAAAATCTGTCTCCAGTCAAGATTTGGAAAGGTTTTTTTTTTTCTGCTTTCCAGCTTGGTGCTTGTTGTCTGCAAAACTTCTCACTGTACTCAAAGTATTCCATAGAATCCCAGAATGGTTTGGGTGGGAAAGGACCTTAAAGCTCCAGTAAAGCTTAAATCTCCAGCTCCTTAAAGATCCACTGCACACCTCCCACTGTCCCAGGCTGCTCCAGCCCCAATGTCCAACCTGGAACTGAACATTCCAGGGATCCAGGGGCAGCCACAGCTGCTCTGGCAATTCCATCCCAGCCCCTCCCAGAGAACAATTCCCAATTCCCAATATCCCATCAAGCCCTACTTTGAAGCCATTCCCTGTGTCCTGTCCCTCCATTCCCTGTGTCCTGTCCCTCCAGCCCTTGGGAATTGTCTCTCTCCCTGTTTCCTGCAGCTCCTTCAGGCCCTGCAAGGCCACCCTGAGCTCAGCCCAAAGCTTCTCCTGTGCAGGTGAACAATCCCAGCTGTGCCAGCCTTTCCTCCCAGCAGAGCTGCTCCATCCCTCTGCTCATCCTGCTGCCTCCTCTGGGCTCTCTGCAGTGTTTTATTTTTTACATCCAGCAGCTCCAGGTGCCCCCAGCCCAGGTACTCACACAGGTGGTGAGCATATCTCAGATGGAAAACATCACAGCCATGGACATGGTGGTAGAGGGTTTTCTCTATCAGATCCTGGGGTTCATATCCAGTTAATTCCGTGACCCTGGAACAGGAAAAATCCACAATAAATAAAATCTCTAGGAATATTCAGTTTCATTAACCCAACATTTGATTGTGCCAACAAATCGGTGCCTGAAAACAGCGGAACGAAATGTTAGTTTTGGAAACAAACCCTCGGCTTGACAAGAAAAGAAACCCTTTCAGCCCAGCCAAAGCAAGGTGCAGCTTTTCCCTGGTACACCCAGGCAGGAAAAAAGAGCTCCTTTACTGATTTCCACCTTGGGCTTTTGCCACTGCCACGCAGGATCCTTTGCTCAACGTTCCACTGGAGGAGCTGCTCATGAAACAATAAAACCTCTCTTGTGGGCTGCTGACACATTTTCATTTGCTTTTGCAAAGCTACGAGTGTGGAAGGGGTGTTGGGCCACATGTGACCATGACCTGTGAAGAAATCCAGGCTGGTGCCTAACAGGAGAAAAAAGCAGGAGCTTATTCCAGCTGAGAATGTGGAAAGACAAGGAGGTGTGAAGACCACAGGGTGAGGAAAGGAAAGCTGAGGCAAGACTTAAAAAAAAAATCAACCCAGAAGTAGAAGAATAGAACTAATTCAAAACAGCAGCATCTCTGCAGATGTTAAAGAATCAAATTCAGAGGTCAGACTTACATTGGGTCAGACCTGAAGAGTCAAACTTCATGTTTCAAATTGACTTTTTTTTACATTTAGTTAAGGAAAAAATAGTCCTTAAAGTACAATGTGCCACTCAACCAAACTGTGGCTTGTTTACCCAGGGTTGTTGGGGGGGTTTTGTGATGTCCTGGGTTTTCTTTGCCTAAAAAAGGCAGAGCAGTAAGGAATGTCCACATTAACAAGTGACACAGTCCCTTAGCAGGTGTGTGACAGTAAAATTGTCCCTACTGAGGATCTACTCCTGCAGCAGCAGATGCATCTGCACATTTTAATTCCAGTTTTACCTGGGACTAGCTTTAGCCTAGACCTGTGGACTGAAATATTTATTAAAGTTGGGGTGTCCTAGGGTTGTTTTTGGAGTTTGTTCTCCAGCTGAGATGGAAGGAATCCAGTTTAAATTCCTCAAGCCTCTGCAAGCCATGAACTGAGCAGGGAGGGTCAGGACATGGACTTCAAAAGGATGTTCCTGGTGTGAACTTTAACCCTGGTGAAGATGCACAGCACCAGAGATAACACAGGAGTGTCCACAGAAAGGAACAGGGGGTCCCAAGCCATACCTGTCATTGTGGGATTGCACATAATGTACATTTTTATTAGTTTTTTTAATTTTGTGGCTGTTGTGCATCTTCTGTACTCATACCCTGGCCCTGACCAGCCCAGTGGACCCCACAGATACTGAGGGCATTCTGTTTGACAGGGCTGAGGGCTTGGATTCTTCTGAAGGACAGAAACATCCAAATGCCTTTGAATAGATGTTTCTCCTCTGCAGGTGTGCTCATCCCAAATCCTCACTGAAACCAATCAGGGTCATGAAATACTGGTAGAAGATCCTGCTCAGGTTTCAATTCTCCTCCTGATTTCAGTGCACTTAAAATCAGGTTGGCAGCTCCATCCTGCCCTTTGGTGGGATAAAAAAAAAAAAAGCCAACTCATCCAAACCCAGCCAAAGCACCACAAACCTGAGCCAGGGTTTCATTTTCCCAAAGGTGCAATCTCACTTTGAAGCTGGTGACAAAAAAACGTCATTGACAATTCCTAGGAGACACAAATTTTGGAAAAACTTGACTCTGGAAATAAACTCAGTGGTTTTACTATTTTTAACATGAAATCAATGCCTCAAGCAGCCTGGGCTGTGCAGGGGCTGGACACACAGAAGGAAGCAGAGCTCACCCAGGGATCAGCTCTGCTCTGCTCTGCTCTGCTCTTGAGTTCTTCAAAGTCTTTTAAAACCCCCTGGCAATGAATGCACTACAAAAATCAGGGTCAGCACCTCACTTTGGAGGGAAGTGACTTCTCCTCCTTCCAGTGACCTCAGTGAATGAACTCCTGTGTGCTTTATGTTGTGTCAGGTGTCTGGAAAGGGATTTTGAGCTGCTCCTTCTCTTGGCTTTCATGCTGTCTGCTGTGACTGTTACATCTCAAGATCCATCCCCTTGTATGGAAACCAGAACCAAGCCTGACACCAGTTTTTTTCCCAACTCCTAATACACCCCTTTTTTGAGCAAATACAGTTTGGTTTGCTCAGCTGGGAGAGCAAAAAGCTTTGGTGGAGCTGAATTCCCCTGCTTGTCCCGTGTGTGGATGACACCCATCTGCTCCTTGGTAAACACAGCTCTGGGTCTATCCCTGCTCCTGTCAACACCTCTGCTTGTTCTGTGGCCTTTGAAGACACTTCTGTCTCCAGGCAGTTCCTCCCAGGCACATCATTTCCTTTTCCCCACATGCAAGGACGTGTTGCTGAACCCCCATGCTCCTTTGTAGCCGCGGCACGAAGCGACGCGTGCCAAAAAAATGAGGAAGGGTTCCAGAAACAACGAGTTCTTTGTGTCCCAGCAGCTGATGGAGCCACTGTCTCCTGGGCTGAGCACAGAGAAAAGCCTCTTCTGGCATGGTTGAACTCCACTCTCTTGGATACAGAGGTTTCCTCACATATTCACTGCAGGAATATATTCCCTGCAAATCCAGCCTGCCAGGGAAATGGGGAATGTGGGACACACGGGAAAGGATTTTTGAAGAATGATCATCTTGTCAATACTTTGTGTATTTGGGATTTTCCCTTCAAGGAAATGCACTGGACAAAGTGGTGTATCCTACAAGGTACCTGCTTCAAAACCAGGGAAATTCATTTCAGTTCTGGTTCTGTGCTCATCTGAGCTCCATCAGCTGAAGTGGAGGCAGGGCTCTCCTTCCTCAGCTGTTTTTCCCAAAATTTTGTTTCAGAAGGTCCTGTTTTCATGTGTAGGAATTAATGGAATTAATTTCCCTTCTAACAAGCCCATTATTATTGTTGGTTTCATGGTTAAAGCACTACACTAAAATACAGAACTCTCTTTCCTTACTGCTCTCTCAAAAGCTTTCTGACAGACCCCAGCCAGTTGTTTGATCTCAGTATTCCACTTTTGTGGGTTAGTTTTGGGTTGTTTTTTTTGGGGGGGTACATCTTCATTCATTTTGCTGGCTTTGTATGATAAAATTTGTGTCCTTTCAGGTAAAAAAGGTATCACTGCTCCTGTGACCAACCCTCACAGCAAGAATCTTTCAGCTGACCCTAAAAGTGCAGGTAACTCCAGGTTAAATTGGACAAGCTCTTATTTCTTGGCATTCCAGACAAAGTCTGGTTTATCCAGCTGCCTGAAAGGCTTTGAAGGCTCTGAGTCCCAGATCTATTTTGGACTGCTCCATTTTTATTTTTTCTTTTCACGGATGTTTTGACCCGTGCTGGAGATGAAAGAGCTGCTCACCTGGAATCAAGGAATATCAGCTTTAAATCCAAACTGGCTCTGAACATGAACATGTTGCTGTGGAGCTTGATCTCAGTGATTGCACTGGGAGGCAGAGATTGCCCCACGGCCACCAGCCCCACGATTTGGTAGCAGGAGTCGTACAGGGACATATCCAACATGTACTGACGGATCTTCAAGTAGCCACTGCAGTGGATCACCTGGAAAAAGGGAAAAACACCCTCAGGGTGGGATGGAAAAGCCCCAGAACTGCTGCCCACCCAGTCTCAATGAGCTTATCCCCCCATAACATTAAATTCTGGGTTGTCTGTGATTGCTGTTAATTCATAAATAGAGATTAAAGCTCGGTAAATGCAGTTTTGTGCTTGCTGACAGCATGATTAATCCAGGATTGGAGCACCTCCTCTCTGGGGATTGCCTAATTGCTTTCTAATTAATACTTTAAGCTCCTTGATACAGATTTCATGTAGATACAGCCAGAAATCTTGTTCATTGAGTAAAAAAAAAATCTGGAAGGTGCTTTTTTAAAAAATGTCCATCTCCCTCCCACACATACTCGAAGATTAACAAAAACATTTACATTATAATGAGTTATTATTCTGATGTAAATAAAAGCACTTTTAAAAAGGCACTTTAATAAAGGCACTTTAAAATCCCAGTGGGTATTGATGCATCAAAACACAATAAAAATTAACTGATGTTTATGCAAATGTACAAGAAATTAGTTTTGAGTTCTCTGCTCAAGTTCAGAGGGGGTTTTTTTATTTGATATGTGACCAAGCCCAAGGTCCTGAGCTCAGATTTCGGGATCTCTGGGTACAATTTGTGTTCACAGAGGTGATAATGACAGTGTTAGACTGTAAAAATTCAGTGTCAGCTGAAGGGGAGGGGGAAATGTAACTTGGGGACTGTTCCAGGCCAGAAGATTTATTTAGTGTGGTGCTGGTGTTCAGAAATCATCCATGCCCCTGCCAATTTTCTGGTCCAAGCAGCAGGAATATCTCATCCTTTAGCTGAATTTCTTTGTTTGTTTAGCTTTTAACTGTGTCCTGTGGAAAGGAATTAATTTTCAGTGTAATTAGTGCTCTAAACAACCTACCAAACATCACCTGGAAATAGGCTCCTCCTATTTCCAGGTGATGTTTGCTGGGTTGTTTAGAGCACTAATTAGAAGGAAGGTTTAACCTTCCTTCTCTCCAGTGATTTAAAAGTTTAGCAAAAGCACAGTAACATCTCTAGCAGATCTCAATTCCCCCATCACTTGGTCCATGAGTTTTTTCTGTGCTTCAGCTAATGAGGTGATTTCTTAAAAATTAAGTCCTGCCTTTAAGCACAGTCAAATGGAATAAATTCAGGCCAACATCTCTCCAGATGAAAGAATCCTTTGATTTTCACTGTGCAAACTTTTAATAGTGAGCAAAGAAAGAGATGCCTCTGATTAACAGGGATAATTGGGAATTAAAAAACCCAAAATTCCCCAAAGCCACGTGGAGATCCCAGGATTACAAGCTCTACTCTTTCAGCTGATTTCAGATTCAGCTTTGGGACAGAACCATTTCTGCTGGGGAGCAGCTGAGCAAACAGGACTCAGTGTAATGAAGAATTATCAGTGCAGCCAGGTAGGGAGGAGTGCAAACAGACAGATCCATGTCTGCACCTCCAGCACATTCCTGCACAGACTCTGCTCCTCCTCCAGCCTTGGCTTTTTGGGGTTTGAGTGACTCACAGTGAATCCCCACCAGAATGAAGGGAATGACCCTCCCTGATGGAGGCAGAGCTAACCTGGGCAGCTCAAAGCAGCAAAGACAAAGCTGAAAAAAAAAAACTACCTGTAAAGCTGAAAATAAAAAACTATTGCAAATCTGAAAATAAAAGCTGCCTGCACATCTGAAAATAAAGCTACTGCAAATCTGAAAATAAAAAAACTATTGCAAACCTGAAAATAAAAACTGCCTGCATATCTGAAAATAAAAACTACAGCAAATCTGAAAATAAAAAACTATTGCAAACCTGAAAATAAAAACTGCCTGCATATCCGAAAATAAAAACTACAGAAAATCTGAAAATAAAAACCTATTGCAAATCTGAAAATAAAAACTGCCTGCAAATCTGAAAATAAAAACTACAGCAAATCTGAAAATAAAAAACTATTGCAAATCTGAAAATAAAAACTGCCTGCATGTGTGCAAATATAAACTGCCTGCATATCTGAAAATAAAAACTACAGCAAATCTGAAAATAAAAAACTATTGGAAATCTGAAAATAAAAAGCTACTGTAAGTATGAGAATTAAAAACTACTGCAAAGCTGAAAATAAAAAACTATTGCAAATCTGAAAAGAAAAGCTACCTGCACATCTGAAAATTAAAAGCTACTGCAAAGCTGAAAATAAAAGTCTAGTGAAAAATTGAAAATAAAAACACTATAGGAAATCTGAAAAGCTACCTGAACATCTGAAAGTAAAAAGCTACTGCAAAGCTGAAAATAAAAACTGCCTGTAAAGATGAAAATAAAAACTACTGCAAATCAGAGAATAAAAACCACTGCAAAACTGAAAAATAACTACTCAAATTCCAGCTGTTATTCTACGACTTCAGCATTTGCTGTGGCTTCTGATTTCATGTCATAAATTAAAAAATCACACAAACAGTAAGATTTATAAACAGACTTGGTGCTTTAGTACAATTCCACCCTGAGGTGATGGCAGTGGTTGGATTTTTTTAGTGTTGAGGCCAAGGGGGTACAAGTGGGTGGGATGTGGAAAATTTCCAAATTCCTGTGTCTGGGTTCCTGCCCCACCTGCCTCCCATTCCATGGGAAGGAGAATGAGCTGTGTGCTCTCCTGGCAGCTCCAGGTAATTCCCAAGGTGAGGGAATGTGCCACAAAATTGAAATTTCTATTACTGAGGGCATTTTGGGGGTCGTTTCCCATTCTTGTCATCACAAACTTAGCTCAGCTACACAGATGTAAAAATAAAACCCCAAAACAACCACCTAAAGAAATAAAGAAATATACTAAAAGAAATAAACTAAAGAAATAAACTTATCAATTGTCATATATTTCAGGGGTGGAAAAGTGATTTGTGTCCATTACCTTGTAGCCACTGCACGTCAGGCCTGCATTCCTCTTGGCCAGGACACACTTCATCCTCAGGAAAAAGGATCTCTCAATTTCATATTCTGGAACAAAGCACACTGCTGATTTATTCCTGGATTTATTCTCCACTTAGAGACTCCAAATCTGCCCCCAGCATTGCCTTTCCCAGAGCTGGGAATGTTTCAGCTTGAACCAGGAGCAGAAATCAGCAATTCTTTCCCATCCCATCTCTGAGTTCAGGATTTATTTCAACTTTCTCTTAGGATTTTCTGTGAAATTTGGACAACTCAACACGATTGGGTCTCCAAATTTCTGGTTTGACCACCCTTGACAAGGAATTCTTTCATTTCTAAACAAGTCCTTATTGGTAACAGGGAGGAAAAGTGTCCTTTAATTAATTAAAGGAATCTCCAAAACAACAACAGAATGAGAACCAAGGAAATTCAGTGGGTTTGAAATAATTTGAGTTCACATGGCTGGTCATGCCCAGACCTTCTGAGCTCCAGGTGCAGTGTCTTCACCTGACTTCCAAAACTACCCTGGGAGGATGTTTTAAAATAAATCTCTTCAGGGATAACCTCCAAAAAGGTTTAAAGTTAATGGGGTCATTGCTCAGGGGCACACAGACTTTCTGCTGAGAATATGAGGCAGGAATATTCTGATAAAATATATTATTACAATACTATTATAAATATATAAATATATTATTATTATTATTATTATTATTATTATTATTATCTGTTAATTACTCTCAATAACAGTTCAGACACTATGAATAATTCTGATTTTTTTACTGAAGGTTGCACTATTTCAGGACAAGAAACAGAACTATTTCAGGACAAGAAAGAAAACTCATTTTCTTTCTTTCAAGAAAACTCTGAATAGGAAAATCAGGGAAGCAGAAGAGTTCTCAATTCCCACAGGATTTTAATAAAAATCCACTGTCATCTATTGGGATGTTAAATTTGATTTAACTGCTGAGGTTTACTCCTGATTTTTGTGCCTCCATCACCCAATTCACCCCTCCTGGCCACACACCTGCAGTGCTTTGAGCCTCACATCACTGCCTGGAACCAACTCATTCTCTTTATCAAATTTTGGGCTTAAAGGTCTGAAGATACAACCACAGAAAAAGGATTTAGCAAGGAGGGGAATGAAGTGTTCCCTGAGCATCTGAATTTCCCATTTATTTCTCTAATTAAAATTAGATCCTTATGGGGAAAAGCTGGCACTTGAAGGAGCTGGCACATCCACTGCAGAGTTTCAAATACAAATTTATACAAATATGAATTTTTGGGTGGGGAGGAGTCACACAGCAGAGATTTGCTGTGGCTGAAGCTCATCCATGAGTCAGGAATGACTCTGGAAGCTGGGAACATGAAATCCATGAAATCCATGCATTTATTTATTAAATAAATCCTTGCAGTTAATGGATTCAGCAGGAATGACCAAACAGCAGCACAGCAGGGACACATCTGGACACAGCCCTGTGCTCTGGGATGGCCCTGCTGGAGCAGGATGTGCAAAACTGAGAATTAATATCCATAATTAATTAATTTTCATATTAACTTTGTCAGTGTGACCCCCCCCCAAAAAAAAAAAAAAAGCAGAAATGGGCAGTAAAGTGGAAAAAAAACCAAATTAAATGTGCAATTGTAAAGCTGATTGAATGGGAAATAGAGTCCTGGAATCCTGCTGGATGCTGCCACACCCATCAGTGCAGAGCAAAACTCAAGGTATCACATCCAGCCTGTACCTGATGCAATAAAGGTAGCTGGGAACATGAAATCCATGAAATCCATGCATTTATTTCTTAAATAAATCCATGTAATTCATGGATTCAACAGAAATGACCAAACAGCAGCACAGCAGGGACACATCTGGACACAGCCCTGTGCTCTGGGATGGCCCTGCTGGAGCAGGGAGGAGGCACCAAACCCTTCCCATAACCTGGGATGTGCAAAACTGAGAATTAATATCCATAATTAGTTAATTTTCATATTAACTTTGTCAGTGTGACCCCCAAAAAAAAAAATAGCAGAAATGGGCAGTAAAGTGGAAAAAAAATGAATTAAATGTGCAATTGTAAAGCTGATTGAATGGGAAATAGAGTCCTGGAATCCTGCTGGATGCTGCCACACCCATCAGTGCAGAGCAAAACTCAAGGTATCACATCCAGCCTGTACCTGATGCAATAAAGATTCCCCACTCTGATGAGGAAGATGTAGAAAATGGGGCACTTGGAGGTTTAGCAAACAAAGAGGGAGACACTGAATATTCAAATAGGAGAAATCACAGTTAAGTTTGGAAAAAAATGGGAAAAAATAACAACATGCAGCATCTAGACTTAGTAATGAAATTATTGATATCACTTATTATTTCAAGCAAATGTGTGAGCCCAGAGAGAATTTGGGCTGTCAAGAAGGTAAAAGAGGTAAAGGAAAGAAATTCAGTGATGTGCTGCCAGTTCTTACAGGTCAAGAGATCTCTGGGTTAAGCACATAGATATGAATGTCAAAAGGGAAAATAATGAATAATAAAATGTTATGAGTGAACCACAATGTAAGAAACACTAAAGGAAAATAAGCTTCTTAATTATTAGGGAATATTCATCTAATAAGTGAAGCTTGGACACTATATTTACTTATTCAGGAATGTTAATTATCTAAATGTATAATTGGAGGTGATGTGAACACCTTTCCTCTGAGTGTTAAAAAATGTTTAAAATTCTGTGTATAAAATTTTCTAATCATTCTAGAGAAAAGGTGAAACCAACATGTGGCTGATGAAGAATGAGAACCAAAACAATCCTGGAGAGAGCATCAAGTCTGACAGAGATATTCCAGCTGGAACTGCAATGGTTCTGGTAGGGCACTTCCAGCTCAGCTATTCTATTCTATTCTATTCTATTCTATTCTATTCTATTCTATTCTATTCTATTCTATTCTATTCTATTCTTTTCTATTCTATTCTATTCTATTCTATTCTATTCTATTCTATTCCATTCCATTCCATTCCATTCCATTCCATTCCATTCCATTCCATTCCATTCCATTCCATTCCATTCCATCCCATCCCATCCCATCCCATCCCATCCCATCCCATCCTATCCTATCCTATCCTATCCTATCCTATCCTATCCTATCCTATCCTATCCTATCCTATCCTATCCTATCCTATCCTATTCCTATTCCTATTCCTATTCCTATTCCTATTCCTATTCCTATTCCTATCTATTTCTATTTCTATTTCTATTTCTATTCCTATTTCTTTCTATTTCTAATTTCTAATTTCTATTTCTATTTCTATTTCTATTTCTATTTCTATTTCTATTTCTATTTCTATTTCTATTTCTATTTCTATTTCTATTTCTATTTCTAATTTTCCTATTTCTATTTCTATTCCTATTTCTATTTCTATTCCTATTTCTATTTCTATTCCTATTCCTATTCCTATTCCTATTCATTTCTCTTCCAGTGGATTTTCCTGGATCCCTGGCAGTGCCCAAGGCCAGGTTGGACATTAGGGTTTGGAGCAGCCTGGGACAGTGGGAGGTGTCCTTGCCCACTGGATGAGCTTTAAGGTCCCTTTGAACCCAAACTACTCCATGATTTTGTGATTCCATGAAATCAGGGCCCGTATCCATGGCCAGGATGTCCATTTCAAATGTAGCACTGTTTATTTTTTACCCAAATCCATGTTTTCCTTAAAAGACTCATCAAAGTTTTTCTGTTCTAACAATTAATTCTATTTTATTCATTATTTCCCTACTGCCTGCTCAGCTTCCAGAGCTCCCTCCCTGAACAGAAGGAGCTCAGTAGATTCAGTAAAAGCCATAAATGAGGCAGAAATTAAATGGCTTCGTTCAGATTTGTCCAAACACCCTCCCAGAGCTGAAACACAGTGACCTGGGAATAAAACCACACCAAATCCATGCTGGTGGGGACATAGAAAAGTTGTGTTTCTTTCCCAGAGCACCATTTCTACAAAGTGTCTCCTCTCCATTAATCCCTTTTCTTTTATTAGCATATCCTGCAATACAGTTGGACTTTAAGGCAAGAACAAACCAGCTTTTTGTCTTCTTCACAGATCTGTATTTTCATACTTTCACAAAGAGAATAAATGCCATGGTAAAGAAAATGAGTTTTGATATTTTGGATGAAGAATTTGGGCATTTGTTCACTCCCTTTACATGACTGCCAAGCAGGATTCTCTGAGCATTTCTGTGAAATTATGGTTTAGTTTCTGGAAACCAGGATTGTCCATCCCTAGAGGAGCAACTCTGAAATCCATCTTTGCTTTCCAACCCACCTTTAATCTCTTTTGACAGAAAACAGTCACAGAATCCTGTGGTTGCTCAATGGAGTGAGAAAAAAAATGACCACCACGAATTTTTTTTTCACCTCTCATGCCTTTGTTTTTCTGAGGTAAAAGCTGCTCTTTTATCTCCCATTTCCAGATTTTGACATCAGCAAAATATGACCCTGCTCTGTTGCAGAACCACTGGGGAAAAGAATATTCCTAAAACTTTAGGAATGGGGAATCTCTGTCACTACACCAAAAAAAAAAAAAAAAAAAAAAAAAAAGTGGAAAGAAGCATTAAAATTGAGAGTTCTTGCCATAGCCAGTGATTTGTGTTTATTATTATTATTATTATTATTATTATTATTATTATTATTATATTATTATTTATGTTTTATAGTTTGTGACTTTTACAGTATTTTAAGTTATCAAGTTAAAAATTTAATTTTTTTAATAAGGCTTTTTAAGAGTTAATTACTTCATTAAGAACAAACACTTAAATTATTTTTATTTTTAACTTAATAATTAATTACTGGTGATTTGTAACGTGGATTTTTTTTTTTTAATTGGATTGAATCCAAGATTACTTAGACTTATGAAGGAGAAGAAGAAAGATAAAACTTTTGTTTTAAAACTTTTTTCTTGCTTTTTAGATATTGTTACATTTTAACACTTTAAATTTTAATTTTTTTACTATGTGATATTACACACTTTTATTTTAATTACAGACTTGTGATTTTAGCTTTATTATTCAATTTTGGAAGCTTTTTTCATGGCTGTAGTTTTTGGGGGGTTAATGCTTTTAAGCACAGAAAGTCTAAAATTCTCAGTTTCTGGGGTTCCAACTATTATTATTATTATTATTATTATTATTATTATTATTATTATTATTATTATTGATAGCCTACCCCATAATTATAATTATTAATAATAATAATAATAATAATAATAAAAATATTATAACCTGCCCATTATTATTACTCTATTATTATTACTTTATTATTATTATTATTATTATTATTATTATTATTATTATTATTATTATTATTATTATTATTATTATTATTATATGTGATAACCTGTCCCCATGTCCCTGCTGACTGTTCTGCCATGGAAACACAGATAATAAAATCTGGATAACACTTCAGTGCCCATCCCCCAGGCACTGTGCAAGTTTTTATCCCTTTCAGTTGTTTTTTTTTTTTTTTTTTTGTTGGATCTGCTCTGTTCTGGGAAGTCCCACGTGCTCTGCTCTTTTCCTGCTGGGATCTGCAGAGCATCTGGGTCCCACAAGCTGGGAGAGCTTGGGAGGATCTCTGCTCATCTCCAGTGAGCACAAAGTTATGGATTTGTGAGAGACAGAAAGAATCCCAGAGTCCCAGAATGGTTTGGGTTGGAAGAAACTTAAAAATTATCCAGTGTCACCCCAGCCATGGGGACACCTCCCACTGTCCCAGGCTGCTCCAGCCCCAGTGTCCAACCTGGAACTGAACATTCCAGGGGCAGCCACAGCTGCTCTGGCAATTCCATCCCAGGGAACAATTCCTAATTCCAAAATTCAATCAAACCCTACTTTGAAGCCATCCCTGTGTCCTGTCCCTCCATTCCCTGTGTCCTGTCCCTCCATTCCCTGTGTCCTGCCCCTCCATTCCCTGTGTCCTGTCCCTCCATTCCCTGTGTCCTGTCCCTCCATTCCCTGTGTCCTGTCCCTCCATTCCATGTCCTGCCCCTCCATTCCTGCCCCTCCATTCCCTGCTGTCCCCTCCATTCCCTGTGTCCTGTCCCTCCATTCCCTTTGTCCTGTCCCTCCACTCCCTGTGTCCTGTCCCTCCAGCCCTTGGGAATTGTCTCTCTCCCTGTTTCCTGCAGCTCCTTCAGGCCCTGCAAGGCCACCCTGAGCTCAGCCCAAAGCTTCTCCTGTGCAGGTGAACAATCCCAGCTGTGCCAGCCTTTCCTCCCAGCACAGGAATATCTCAAAACTCATCCTGGTGGCACCTCTGCCATGGGCAGGGACACCCTCCACCACCCCAGAGTGCTGCAACCTGGCCTTGGGCACTGCCAGGGATCCAGGGGCAGCCACAGCTGCTCTGGGAATTCCATCTCAGCCTCTCCCCACCCTCCCAAATAGGAATTCCTTCCCAATATCCATCTCCTTTGTCAATTTAAAACCATTCCCCTTGTCCTGTCACTCCATGCCCTCCTAAGTTCCTCTCCAGCTCTCCTGGAGCCCCTCAGGCACTGGAAAAGGCTCTGAGATCTCCTGGAATCTCCTCTTCCCCAGGCTGAACAGGATACAAGGTGCCACAACTTCCATCCCCTCATTCTGAGCAAGGGGAGCACCAAATTCTAAACCAAAAACAAGATGTAGGGCTCATACAGAAGAGATGCCTGCAAAACACAGTTTCAAGATAATCCCAGGAGGTGGAAATCCAGGACTGGCAAAAGGGGTTTGCAAAAGCCTTGATTTTCCCTGGAAATGCTTTGCTGTGGTGGAAAAGCAACCAGTTCTGTTGTCAGCCCCTCCTGGAGTCCCAAACTTGCACAAAGTGTCCAAATTTCCTCCCCATTTGGGCAGTTTGTTCTAGTTCCTGCCTGTGTTCAGAATCCTGGCAGTGCTGCAGAGGGGAAATTCTCTATTATCATTCCTATCATACCCAACTGACATTGCCTAAATTCTCCTTTGCTCCTGTAAGTGAAGCTTCCAAAGTTTTCTTGGGGAAGGAGCTCAGCAGGAAAGAAAAAGAACAGATTTTTGCAGTCTGAGATCCTCTGCTTTGGTCTATTTTACTGTTAATTACCAATGAAAAGAGATGTTTTAATGAGTTGTCAGCAATTTGCCCTCTTTTCCACTTCTTTACATCAACATTTATAATTTGTAAATCATAATTTATGCAATGACAATTTCTGTGTTTCTCAGATTTCAAGTAACTCTAACAAACAGGGGCAAGGGGATCATATTAAACCATTACCTCTCAAAATTGTTCTCCTGTAAAATTTTTAAATGAATGAAAATTAGAATACCTTTCAATGTTGGCATTTTGCCCATATGCTAATAGAAAAATTCTTCATAACTTCATGCAAAAAACATCTTGCCAGATGCAAAATTTTTCTACTCCCTTCTTTAAATATGAGGGAAAATTCTGCACAGGGATTTTCTTCTTGGCTGAGGGAAACAGAGCCCTTAAAGCATCAAGTGGAGTGGAGAAAGGCTGACATCATGTATTCCACACTCCAGGCTGGAACTCATCATTTCAGAATTATCCAGTTGTTAGCAGAAAACTGGGATGGCTGCAGGAATTCCCACATTTCTTTCCCTGCTCTGGGGAATGTTAATGAGCTGCTTTTAGCGTGCGTGAGTCAGCAAAATTTGGGGAGCTGTGGATGTGTTTTAAAGCTTTCAAATCCCAGGAAAAGCATCTGAAAGCAATAAGAGGCACATAATGTCTGACTGCAAACACACAGGGAAGGGCAGCATTGGTTAATTCCTTGTCCTGGTTAACCTACAGTGCAAATATTTTCTTTTTATTTTCTGGTTTTCTTGCTCGTAGCAGCTGCCAGGATAAGAGATGGATGGTTTGGGAAGTGCTGCTGCCCTGCTGCAAGCCCTAAACTCTGTGTTGGGAGCTGGGAAACAAAGATTTCTGCAAAAACAGTTTTTACAGGGAGACAGAGCAGCATCCCTGATGTTTTTATTGCAACATCATTTGAGGCCTTAAGGTCCTGGTTGATCATGTTCATCCCAGCTTGTGTTGGCATTCCATTTTCCCTTCAAAGACCCTGCTGGATGTGATCCATAATCCTGGAGCAGCCCTCAGCACCCATTCCCTGAACCCTAGCCCCTATTTCAGCCTCATCCTAAGTGCTCCTCACCCTGGGGATGGATGGTGGCATCTCATCCCAAATCCCTGCCAGCCTGGTCCCCTCCCCAGGCCAGAGCCAAAACTCTTTGCTGCTCAGCTCTGGCACCCTTGGACTGCCCTGGATATTTGATAATTTGGTATTAAGTTCTGTGAGCTTAAATTTGGATATTTGGATATTTGGATATTTGGATATTTGGATATTTGGATATTTGGGTATTTGGGTATTTGGGTATTTGGATATTTGGATATTTGGATTTTGGATTTAAGCTCTGTGAGCTTCAGTTTGGATATTTGGATATTTGGATATTTGGATATTTGGATATTTAGATTTAAGCTCTGTGAGCTTCAATTTGGATATTTGGATTCCTCTCTGTGAGGAGAGGAAAGGGACAAACTCCTCACAGGTCTGCAGGAAATTCTGGAGCTGCTGTTCATCAACCCAAGTGCTGTTTTGGGGTGTTTTAGGTGCCACCATAAAAGAAAAAGAACCTAAAATCTCTCAGAGAGGGCCTAAAGGAGGGATATGAAGGAGGTGAAGGGTCTGGAGGGTCACCTCCAGGAGAGGAGAGCTGGAATGTCCAGCTGGAGCAAAGAGAGCTGAGGGGAAAATGCTGCTGGGAAGATTTGGGCTTAAATTTGTGCCCTCAGAAGGGATCTCAGCTCAGTCTGGAGAAGTTTCCTCCTCAGGAAATGGGAAATGTGGGAATCCATCCCAAGGGCTGCTCCCAGACTTGTGTGTGAATAATATAAGGAGGATATAAAATCATTAGGGAGCATCCAAAGGATGGGGAAGGGTCTGGAAGGGAAGAGGAGAGGATGAGGGACCTTGGAATGTCCAGCTGGAGGAGACTGAGGGGAAATTCCTCAGGGATTGCAGCTCCAGAACAAATCCAGCTCTGATCTCTGCTCTGGGACAGCACTCAGGGAATGGCTGGAGCTGAGCTGGGGGAGATTTAGGAGGGTATTTAGGAAAAAAAGTTCTTCCCCAGAGGTTTTTACCATGCTCAGTTCCCTCTACATAGACTGGGAATTGCCTGTGCAGGGCTTGGATTTTTCCTTCCACTCTTTTCAAAATTCAAAATGCAAGGAATTCTCAGAACAACGGGCCTGTGGCTTGGGTTCCAATACAGGATGTGCCCAGCAATGTGAATTCTGTCCCCATCTGTCCCAGCCGGGTGGGGCAGTGCCCCTGATCTCCTGGCACACATTATCTGCTCATGGGCAGCTTTAAACCAGCTGGGGCAATCATCTTTATCTTTGCCACAGCCCATCCTCCCTCCAGGAGAGATCTCCTGTTCATGGCCAGTGAGTCCCAGGGCATGGCTGATAAAATTCCATCATCCCATGGGAGATGCTCCAGCCAGGGCAGGAGCCAAGCCTTTCCTACCCAGAGAAAAACTGACATTTGGGACACCAAGGAACCTTCTTCCCACTGCATTCCAGAGGAAAACCAGACCTTTCCACATCATCCCTGCACCTTCAGAGGAAACTGCCTCTTCTCCAGGAGCACTGCTCCAGCTGAGCCACATCTGCCACTGCAGGAGGATGCAGCCACCATGGAATGGGACTGTGCCAACACCCTGACTGACTGACGGGTGTCAGCTTGGATTCTGACTCTGGCAGGGTTTGGGATTGTTCTTTGTAATACTGCATTTCTGTTTTAATTTTCCTAGTCAAGAACTGTTATTGCTAATTCCCATCTCTTTGCCTGAGAGCCCCTTAATTTCAAAATTATAATAATAATTTGGAAGGAGGGGGTTTACATTCTCCATTTCAAAGAGAATTGGCAGACACCTCCTTCAAACCAGGACAGCCTGTAATCAAAGCCTAGAAAAGAACACAGGATTTGAACTGAGACCTTGGGAAAAGCTTTAAAGCTCAGGTGCTAGCAGCAAGAATGTAGATTTAAAACTTAAAGCAGAGACAGGTTAAGTTGAGAAAAGTGTAGTTATAGAGTTTCAGATACAGAAATACAGGCAATTGAAAAGGTGACAAAAGTCTTAGAAGAGGTCTGTGTGTCAGAACAGGGTTGGCTGAGAAAAGTCACACTGTAATTAGATTAAATTTCTTAGTATGGATTAGAAACATAAATATCTTTGTTGGCAGAGTTTTATCAGTTAATAAGTCCTTAAAAGACTTTCCAGCTGTAAGTCTTGTGACTTCTGGCCACGCTCTCAACACCTATAACAAGAACTCTCTTTAGAAGACAAGAAAAACAAACCACACTTTCTAAAGCAGCTAGAAGTCCCATCTCTCTACTTCATTCAGAAAAAAGATAAAATTTCTGCAAGAAGGTGTAAGGTGGGAGCAATAAACTCACACACCCTCATGGAGCATGGAATTCAGGGAATTCCAGCAGAAACCCCCAGAGATCCCTTCCAGGGTGTGCCCTGCAAGGAGGCCCTTCCACAGCCCCTCTTTCCTCCTTGGAAAATCAAAATATCCACAGCTTCCCTCAAGGCTGTGGGGAGCTGTGTTGATCCTCTGAGTATTTTCTGCTGGAAAAATCCAATTTTGTGCAGTTCCTGGCCCATGTGGAGTGGCTAGATCCTTCTTTGGGCACCAGGACACATCCTGGGAAATGCAGGAGGGATTTCTGCCCCCTCAGGGCAGGAGGGAGACATTTCTCCCTGGGCTTTGCTGCCCTCTCAAATCCCAGAGAGTTTGATCTTTGTCCTCCCAAAATTCCTGCTCTCCCAGCAGGAGAAAGAAGAGTCTGCTCCTTGTGACCTGACAGGACCTGAGGGAATGGTTGGAGCTGGGCCAGGAGGGATTTAGGGTGGATTTTAGGGAAAGGCACTGCCCAGGCTCCCCAGGGAATGGGCACAGCTCCAGGAGCTGCCAGGGATGCCCAGGCTGGGATTTTGGGGGGTCCATGCAGAATTCCATGATCCTGGTGGGTCCCTCCCCACCCAGGATATTCCAGATGAGCCAGATTTTGGCAGGGAACCACAATCAGCACCTGCACTAAGGAGGAGCCCCGAGCCTCCAGTCAGTCCCAAACACAACTCTGCAGGATTCCAGGACTCAGAAACACAAAAACTGCTTTTATCTCATCCTGGTTTAGGATGGACCCTGCTGTCAGCCTGGGCAGCATCACACAGAGTGTGAAACCCAGGCTGGAGTCCTCACAAACCAACCCCAAACACTCTGAGTGCTGCAGAGCAGAAATCCTTCAAGCAGGATTTGGCAGTGAAGTATCTCAAGCAATATTTGACATCTGAGATCTGAGCACAGCCAGCACTCACAGTTTGGAAAAAAAAATCAAAATATTCTCCTCTTTTATTTACCTATTTCTTCTTTTTCCTCCTAACCCACTCCAGCTGAATAGAATGGATTTGTTAAAATTAAGCAGAGTTTGCCTGAAGACTCCCATGGGGTGATTTGCTGAGCCATTCCTGGATTTTAGTGTGTATGGGAGGGAGATTATTCCTTATCCCCACCCCAAAAACCCTCAGAATTCCCTCAGCTGTTGGCTCCTCTCAGACAGGCATCTGCACCTATTGCTTTACATTTTCTGAGCTGGTCATGCAAGAAAAAAAAATCAACTTAAAGACTTTGTAAATTCGAGCTGAAATTCCCCAAAGCCTCCACAGCTCGTGGGGTTTATGGTGTTCATTCAGTCATGGCCTGGAGATTTAAAACCTGAAGGAAAATTTAATCAGAGGAGTGACCTGGGTGGTTCAGGTCATTAAATATAAATATTAAAATAATAATAAATAGAAATATCTTCTCCAGGTGTAGGGATCCAAAGGAGATGCTGTTGCTTTGAGGTTTTTAGCAATTAATTTCCTCTGCCACACAAAATTTCATACAGAACACACATAAATGGAAAAAAAAAAATTTGAAATAATTTTCCTTATTCCTATCCCAAATTTCCTGGGCTCTTCCTTCATCATATTCCCAAATTTTATTACCTTTATTCTTGCTATGAAGTCCAAACTTCTGGATTATTCAAGAATTTGCCCTGTCTTTTAGAAAAACAAATTCTCTGCACTCTGTGTTTGAAACTCTTCTACATGGAACATGAGGAAGCCCAGAGCAAACTTAAACAAAAATAAAATATAATTTATATTTTAAATATAAATATTTCTAAATAATATAGGGTTTTTTTGATACCAGGGTGATTTACCTAAAGTAAAACAATGTGACAGTGAGGACTGTGTAAAGAAATCCACACACTTTCTGATTTTATGCAAACAACAATTTGCATTTCTCTGAGAAATAAATCAATAGACAGCACCAAAATTCACAAAAACTGGTAAAACAGAGGTCAAAAATCATCTGTGCTCTGGGTTATTTAATCCCAGTAACAGAATATCACAAAGCACAGACATTGTTGACATTTGTGATTTTTTTTTCCTCTCAAAACAAGTCATTTCCAGCTACAAGTGCAGGGCTAAAAATGGATTTAAATATCTGAGCTTTAGCTGAAGAAAACATCTTGAGCAAGGCAAGTTCTGTGAGCCAAGCTGGAAATTTGAGATACAAAACTCTGTGTCTGCAGTGCAATATTGATTTTATGCCTAAGCAATGCCCCAGACTGGAGAAATCTATAAAATAATAAAGTTAGAAAAGGAAATTTTTTATTCCACCCAGTGACCTGATGATTCAGGAGTGTTTTAAAAGATTAAAAAAGAGAAAAATCAAACTGAAATGGCAAAAAAATGTTCTTTAAAATAGTCTGATTTCCTCTTAGTTGGTGTTTTTTTTTTGTTGTTGTTGTTTTTTAATTAGGGCACTTTCACTTCACTGCTCTTTAAGTTATTTATGGAACTCCATGTTTTATATAAATATTGAAAATATCTACTCAGATACAGACAGAAGTTCCTGTCATTTATTTGATAGTTTTTAAATCTTCACTGGATTAAACAAAAAAACTTGTTTTAATTTTTGCAGGCCAGGTATTTTCAGGTTATACCTCAGGATTTTAATGTATAAAACACTGCAGGAAAGGGAAGTCAACAGTAAAGAAATATTCCTTCATTCTGTTAATTTTAGAAATATTTTGTAGATTCTGGATCTTTGAATGCACCCACTCCATGCTTTGGATGGAGAAGAGACTCAGAGCTGAGATAAAATAAAATAATCCCTAAACAGAACAGAATTCTTTTATTTCTCCCTCCAAATCTGGGAATCCAAAGGAGATTCTGTTGCTTTGAGGTTTTTAGGGATTAATTTCCTCTGCCACACAAAACTTGATACAAAACACACATAAATGAACCAGAATTAAAGGTGATTTTCCTTATTCCTATCCTAAATTTCAGTATAGATATAGGATGAGGCAAAGAAATGAGGATGCAGAGAATGAGGAATTTATCTGGGAAGAGCAGAAGGAGCTGTGGGATTATTTGCTTTTGACACAGAAATGAATCCAAATCAGCTTGAAAATTGTCAAAATCTTCAATCATGAATTTCAAAAATATTTCAATGTTAAGAAAAACAAGAGGCTGTTGCCATTGCCAAGTCATTAGGCATAAAAATATCTCACTGCTAATTCTGAATGTTAGCAAAAGTTCATGAAAACTCTTGAATTTCACAGAATTATTGAGGCTGGAAGAGACTTTAAAGATTATCCAGTCTCACCATCAAAATCAAATTTAAATCTTTTACATCAGAGGTGTCTCCTCTGCTTATCAGTAAGGGGGGAAATTTTTTAAAAATACCAATATTTTAAAAAAATTCTGATGGAGGAATGAACAAAGAATGAAATAATCTTATAGAGGAGCTGGAGAAAAAAATAATTTGCTTTCTAAGACACCAAGGGAAGTTTTTTTTTTTCCCAAGACAACTTGTTTGGGGAGGAAGAAATGAGAAGGAGGCTGAGATAATTCTTCCATTTGGAAGCAATTTAATAAGAAAAAACAGTTCTGCTCTGATGGGATCACAGAGACCAGAACCAAGCACAGGCTCCAAAACTGAAAAAATAAATAAGAAATTTAAATAAAGAATCCTAACCAAAATTGTAGCAAGAACCCAAAATTCCTCCTATTTTTTAGGAGCTGTGCTTTGAAAAGACTGACAAAAACTGGCAGCTCGGATCAATAAATCCATAAATCCATAAATTAATCAATTCTGAAACACAAGTGGGAGCTCCATTGGGATGGAGCCAGGTTGGGTCTGATCTTTGAAAGGAAACACAAAAAGAAATGAAAATATTTTTGTGACTGACCCAGTAATTGCAGCATTGAGGTGACAACTTCACCCACCAAATGGTGTCAACATTTCTGTGGGTGACAGCAAGGCCAGAGGACAGGATTTCCCTCCAAAAGACCCTTTTCAAATGATTTAAAATTTTAAATTGAAATGAATTAGATTTTCTAAACCCAACTCCTTTATCAAACCCATTTCTGCTCTTCCTACAGCAGAGAAGATCAAGTCTGGGTTTTTGTTTTTTTTTTTTTTTTTTTCCAAGCTTTGAATTTAAAAGTTTTTTTTTTTAAATATTAAAAAGATCTTTCCATTTCCCAATGACCTGATTTATTTTTTAGTTCTTTTCCCACTCCCACCATGCAGCTGAGCTGGGCACAACCCAAGATTTCTGCTGCCTCAGCAATAAGAACAAAATAAAAATAAAAACCTGTTTAAATCTTGATGGCATCAAAGGCATTACTGAATTTATAACACAGAACACAACCCCAAATCCTGGGTGGCACTTTTGAGTTCCTATTTGAGCTTCAAACAGGATAAATATGAATTTATGGATTCATGGAATGCTTTGGGTTGGGGTTTGTTATATTTCAACCTGGCATTGAGGGGTTTTCTTATTTTTCACAGGGTTTTAATCCCAGATTTTAATTTTTTTTTTTACTTTTTCCCACTGTTAATCCCAGATTTTTTTTAATTTTTATTTTTTCACAGTGTTTTAATCCCAGGTTTTTTGGTTTTTTAATTTTTTCACAGTGTCTTAATCTCAGGATTTTTTTTTTCTTTTTTCACAGCATTTTAACCCCAGATTTTATTTGTTTAAACTTTTCCCCAGTGCTTTAATCCCAGATTTTTAAATAACTTTCCCCAGTGTTGTAATACCACATTTATTTTTTTTTACTTTTTCCTAGTGTTTTAATCCCAGATTATTTTTTAACTTTTCCCAGTGCTTTAATCCCATATTTTTTATAACTTTTTCCCAGTGTTTTAATCCCAGATCTTTAATTTTTTTCCCAGTGTTTTAATCCCATTTTTTAATTATTTTCTTTTTTCCCAGTGTTTTAATCCCATATTTTTAAACTCTTTTCTAGTGTTTTAATCCCAGGTTTATATTTTTTAAACTTTTTCCCAATGTTTTAATCCCAGATTTGTTTTTAGTTTTCCCCAGTGTTTTAATCCCAGATTTATATTTATTTAACTTTTCCCAACGTTTTAATCCCAGATTTTTTTTTAACTTTTCTGCTGTTTTAATCCCTGATTTTTTTACTTTTTCACAGTGTTTTAATCCCAGATTTTCTATTATTTTTTTTTTTCCCAGTGTTTTAATCCCATTTTTTTTTTCTTTTTCCCAGTGTTTAAATCCCAGGGTTTTTTTTTTTTTTTTTCACTTTTTCACAGTGTTTTAATCCCAGATTTGTTTTTATTTTTCCCCAGTGTTTTAATCCCAGATTTTTTTTTATTTTTTTTTTCCCAGTGTTTTAATCCCAGATTTTTTTTTTTTTACTTTTCTGCAGTGTTTTAATCCCAGGTTTTTTTTTTTTTTCACTTTTTCACGGTGTTTTAATCCCAGATTTTTTATTATTTTATTTTTTCCCAATCCCATTTTTTTTTTTTTTTTTTTTTCCCAGTGTTTTAATCCCAGGAGGTTTTTTTTTTTCCCAGTGTTTTAATCCCAGGGTTTTTTTTTCCTTTTCCCCAGTGTTTTAATCCCAGATTTTTTGGGGTTTTTTTTGTTTGTTTGTTTTTGTTTTTGTTTTTGTTTTTGTTTTTGTTTTTGTTTGGTTTTGTTTTTGTTTGTTGGGGTTTTTTTGAGTTTTTTTGGGTTTTTTTGGTTTTTTTTTTTTTCCCCCATGTTTTAATGCCAGTACCTTGCAGGAGGTGAGGATGAAGAGGCTGGTGGGCAGTGAGGACTGCAGTCATCTCATCGTGGTCTGAGGGATGGATGTACTCATAAATGCTGTTTCCAGTGAGCTCCACCTGGAAAAAAACAAAACAAAACAAAAAAAAGGAAATAAAAGCAGCTGGGTGATTTTCTGCCCTCAAACACCCTGTTTGAAAATCAAAAGCATCTTCAAAATCGTTTATTATATTTATATTTATATTTATATTTATATTTATATTTATATTTATATTTATATTTATATTTTATATTTATATTTATTTTATATTTATATTTATATTTATATTTATATTTATATTTATATTTATATTTATATTTATTTATATTTATTTATATTTATATTTATTTTTATTTATATTTATATTTATACTTATACTTATATAATATTTATATTATATTTAAATTATTTCTATTTACATTACATTTATATTTATTATATTTATATTCTATTTTTTATAGCCATTAATGGGAATGAATTCTTTCCTCAGCAGTGATTGATAGCAGAGAGGTTTTTGTGGGAATTTCGGGTGTTGCAGGGACAGAAGAGCTCCTGTTGGAGCTGGGGATGAGGTGATAAATTAGAGCAGCTGTAGAAATGTGAAATTGCCACAAATGGGAGCTGTAGAAAAGCCTCTCCAGAAGGCAAATATTCAAATAAAAACGATGTTCCTGCAAGTTCCCAGAAACTCTCACACAATTCCTTTGGAGCAGCAGTTCTGAGAGAACCCAAAAATCAGATTTCTGAGGATTTTCACTGCTCTAAACAAACACACAGAGTCAAAATCTGCCTTCAGTCTCTGGGTATTCACTGTCCTGTAG